>WBMZ01013696.1:0-159873 GCA_013400975.1 Atrichornis clamosus
CAGGCTCAAACCAAAACACTAGGCTGAAAAACAGTGCATAAAATTTAAGTTATTTATCCCCATGAGGTGCATATCCAAAGCTCTGCTTTTTATCTCATTGAAATACTCTGTGTTTAATTTGGAAGGCAAGTGATTCATACACAACGCACTGAAAGGATAGAATTATATTAACTTTGACCTTATCGTACGTGGCTTTGCTTTAACATTAAAATCAAACCGAAAATACACATTTTCAATAAAAGACACTATAGAGATCTGAAAGAACTGTAGAGATATATATAAAGAGAGATATAAATATACAGAGATAGATATATGTATATAAACAGGCAGGTCAGTTTTGCAGAACTTACCTACTGTTACAATCTCACAAACAGTCTCATATAAGCCCAGATGAAGCCAGTTCCACAACGGAAAGACCCATTCTCTGTCTGAATCTTGTGATTCCTTGACTGTTACCATCTTGAGATACATCCCCGCCCCATAACCGTCTCCATCATATCCTATGACCACTTTTTGCAAGTTACTCAGAGAAACAGCTTCCACCAAAAATGAATCCACCTGCAAAACAGGAAAATACTTCATAAAACAGAATTTTGACCTGAATATGCTTAAATTTTAGGGAAAATATGGGCCTGGATTCACCTGATGGTTTAAAACGTGTGTCTGGTTTTTTTATAAGATTTAACATAACATCCCCCATCTGAATCTAAGAAAGCACACACCAATTATACCTAACACTGAATCCTTAATTGCATTGTAACTTCATTTGATCTTTGGACAATGTGGATCATTGCATCAATCATTTCATATTACATTAAAATCTATGTACCTCAACCTTCTGACAGTCAGACAGTTATGATTCTGGTTCTAATTCAATTTCCATCTTTCAGATATCAAGTTTCTAAAACTTATCATACAAATCTAGATATATATTAATAGTTCTAAAGAAAAGTTAGAAATCTAGATATCACTCCAAGACAGCATCTAAATCTTCTCCAATAGTGAAAAAAGCCTGTCTTTTAGCTTTCCTTACAGAATGAAAATATTTGTGGATACAACAAATGGAGAAAAGAGAAGCAATGGAAGGGAGGAAGTTAAGAAGAAAGTGGAGAGTAAAAGGTGAGATACAGGAAGGGAAGCAGAATGGAGAAGGCAGAGAAAGACGAGAGAAATAAACACAAGAAGCAGTGGATGAGAATAGGGACCAGAAAAACAAGATAAGAAAAAATGTGAAATGCAAGAAATACATTATATGCCCCACTAAATTTCTGCTTGTTTTGTAAGTCAGATGTTCTGTATAAGGCCCAGCCTGGGGCCAGTTGGGCCTGATGGTAACTGGTAAAGGTTAGAAAGTTATGAACAACTGGGGTTTAAACAGCAATGTCTAGGATTATAAAAACACATAATTTGAATAAAATGTTAATTCAATAGTAGGAACTTAGTAAACTGGATTTCAGAACAATTAAGAAAAGAAGATACTAGCAAACTGATCTCTAAATAAATACAATAGTTGCCAAAGTCCTATGTGTTGTCCCTGCTACTTTATAAATAAAAATGTTGAAGTAGATTTTCTGCTGCTAATACTGAAAGTACTTTCATATGACCAAAAATAAATATTTTTCTCTAATAATAATCAGAACATAACATCAGATTAAGAGCAGAAATCACTAGCTTTGTTAATTAAGATATTTTAGTAAATAAATCCATGTATGAATATAAATTAAAATAATTACAACAGAGTGCTATCTTCTGTATATAGGCACAGTTCTGAGAAATACACAGAAATTAAATATAAAAATTCTCTCAGTTCATTACTGATTCCACTTTTACCCTAACAAGTGCTGAAGTAAATGTCTAATAAAATAACTTCACAGAATTCTAAGCCTCTCCTTGACAATGCACACTTTGCCAGTGAGCTTTTTGAAACTTCCATGCTCAGTGAGTGAACCTCTCATAGGAAATTCTAATTCACAAGAGAAGAATTTTATTGCTATTGGTCATCTAGAAACACTGGTTTTATGTGCATTCTCTAAGTGGAATTTTTGTCTCTTGTCTAATCTTACTGACTAGACATTGAGTTGGTGTTTCATGTGGGATTTTGGTTTCAGAAATATTGACTGCCAAAATCTCACAGAAATTTCTGCAACTTAATCACTAATTTTTTAATTCTTTGCTGTCTGTTCTGTCCTAAATTTGGAATGAAAGTAGTCAGAAGCATGATCACAGAGGTCCTTCCAACTAATTTTCTTTGTATTACTCATGTGGAGCCTTTATTGTCATGTGGAGATGTTCTTGTAGGGGAAATAAATAACACTGGCATTGGCCTACTGTGAATATCTGGAAGATAAATGCTGTGAATGTTTCCAAATTCTTGCCTATCTAGCCAGATGTATTCAGAGTTCATTAAGTGACAATTAATTCTGTGACACTACGTTAAATGACACTTAATGCAGTGCTAACCTCTGCTTATGTAAGACTGCACTATTGTGACCTTATTTCTTTGAAATTTTCTTCCTTTTGTTAAAGATGTATGAAGTTTCCTCACACCTCTGTCCCCTCTTTTGCCATAGAGAGTGATATGAACATTTGCAAAACTCTCTGCTCCCCAGCGGTCGCCAATGTGTACAGAGACAACGTACTTATGTACTGCACAAAAAGACAAAAATGTTTAATTAAAGCTGATTAAGTACAAGGCATACTTAAAATAAAACAGCAACACAGAATACTTAGTAAGCTTTTTTATTTATTTCTGCAGCTACCAAAAGATCTGCTACACAGTGAATTAAATAATCAGGTTACTGTTTAGGAATCTGATCTCTTCATCCTAAGTTCAGTGAAGATCACCCATTAATTTTCTTAGAAATTTTAAGGAAATTGGACTTGGACAATTTAGATTTGTGTACCTTAAGCTAATAAAATCTAGACAAATTCTGACCAATTTTGTTTTACTGTGCAAGATTTTGAAAATAGGAACTCATTTGAGTTAGTCCAGGAACTGTTAGAAACTCAATTATCTTAGGAGTAGATAATAACTAACACAGGTCACAGAATAAGAATAACGCTATGCAAATTAGAGTAACAGAAACAGATGTAACATAGCATCTGGAGTCATGACATGACATATAAGTATGAAAATTTACAAAATGCACTTATTAACTTAAGGAAGGAAACTATAAATTCTTTGCCTCTACATTGGTCCTGTATATATGAACTTCTACAGATCAGTTTTTCTTCAGAGGAAGATCATTAAATTGCATATATATTCAGGCTCATACAAAAAGGATAAGCAAAATTTTTCAAATGTCATTTTTAATGTACAGTTCTGCTGAGTTAACATTTAACTAATGTAACACTACTTTCTTTTAAGGTCATGAAGAGGTTTGAGTATTCAGGGACTAGAACTTCTGGAACTTTGGTTTAGCAAAGCAGTCATGTCTCTAATTACTTTTATCTCATGAGTAACTGCTAACTTTTCTGAACAAATGCAGTACTTCTATAAGTCTTCAAATTCCAAGGGCATCTCTGGGTACACTCAGAGATGGAAAGTCTCAGTGTGGAAAAAAGTAATCCTAAGGAAAAAGAATTAAAAAATTTTTGGACAATAAGGCTTACTTCTGATACTTATGTTAGTGAGTAAAGCTATTATAAGCTAAGTAACCCAATAATAACTCTAAACCAAATCATTTCTATGGCTTTTTCTTTAAAAAGTATAATTATATAGTTCAGTTTTTCACACTTAGAGTCCTGCAGAAGATTTAGTAACTATAAAACCCAATATGCAACTTAACAGGAAAATTAAAATTTCATAAATGGTCAGCATTCTTGCAATGCATAAATGAAGACAGTTGCAATATAGCCACTGAAGATATCAAATACAGAAAAAGCGCTATATTATATCTGCGGCACTGATTTATTTTCAAGCAGTTAATTTATAGTGTTTATATCTTCTTGGTGTTTTTACCTAGAAGAGTTTTCTGATCTTCAGTGACTGCAGGAAATTCTTGAAACAGCTCCTTGTCTTCTCTGTTAAGTGTGAGCCAGCAGTTACAGCCAAAGTTCACTTCTTGTTTTGCATGTAACTCTTCTAAGTGAAAAGACTTCTGATGCCAGCCCTCAAAGCCTGGCACATCATCACAGCTGACTCAAATCTTGTATACATCTCCCAGATCTGCAGTCTCAACCTGCACCCAATAGCACGAGGAAGAGCATACTGTCAAGGCTGGTTCACTTACAGACCTTTTTCCCAATCCCTGCATAGAATTCCTAAATTTAACATTAAGCAATGGAAAAGTTGAATTTGAGGCTGAGATAAGTGTGATGAGAGAATCCACCATTTTCATGGTATGATCATGGGTGAGATTGTCTCCCTTATTAGTATTGTAAGCATGATACTCTGCCTTTAGAGTGAGTTGAGGTTAAAATTAATAAGATCTGTGCATTTAGGCTCTTTAGACAAAAGGTAACATTAAGTTGTGACTCTACTGGATAAAGAAAGCATTAACTTACAATTAAAGATTCTAATAGAAGCAGCCAATTGAGACATTAATTTAAAGATTATTTACTTTGAGCCTAGAATCGCAGAATTGTTTAGGTTGGAAAAGACCTTTAAGATCATCAAGTCCAAGCATTAACCCAGCACTCCCAAGTCCACCACTAAACTATGTCCCTGAGTGGCACATCAACATGATTTTTAAATACCTCCAGGGATGGTTACTCAACCACTGCCCTGGACAGCCTTTCCCAATGCATGACAACTCTTTCGGTGAATAAATTTTCAGTGATTTTTAATTCCAGGAAAAGAAATTATAGAAAGTTTTGACTAAATTCTCGTTTGCTAAATGATTTGGTTTAGAACATGAAAATACTTTATAATCAATTCTTTGTTAAAGAAAAGGGATATGTCTGAATAAAAATAAATCATTGATGTTACAGAAATAAGTCTGTAGTACAGCACAGCCCTGTTCCCATACTACATATGGGAAATTCAATAGCTGGTTGTTGATTGTGGATAATGATCTAAAGAACCACTGCATGATAAGTCTTCTGAACAGCAGAATGTAGTGCAGCAGCCTTTCACTAGGCAACTGTAAGAAAGATGGGATGGGAAGTGATTTTTGAGTGAAATAACAGAGAACTAGTATTTTTGAAAGGTAAAAACTATTTTTAAGAAGGATCAAAACAGAAAATATTGCCGGTGGCCCTTGTTCTGACATAGCACAGACCCCCTAACAGATTTATTTATTCTGCTTCTCATCAGAGCTCTGAATATGACAGCCCTTCACTGCTGGCCTTGCTTGCTTAAACTTCACATGCACTTGCACAGTGAACACATACATGAAGGGAAGTACAACCTACCTTACTCTTATTAGACTGGTACCATATTAAAAAAATGTGGGTTTGTCATTTGGGGACTCTTGGCTACCATTATTAATAACTGTTATGCAGATAAGAAGTAGTAAAATATTGGAGTATGAAGAGAAACAATTAATTGAAAATAAAGCAACCTGCCCAAACCCTTTTACAGGAACTTGAAAGGTTTATGATGTAGAACTTATGGAAAGAGGCCTTTCGTAGGAAGGAATTGCACTTGATGACTTAAAAGATCCCTTCCAGTCTGAATTTCTTAAGGTAAGTATTATAAGTGGTTGCCATGCCACTCCTACCCAATTTCAAGATTCAAGGTACTTTTTAAGGATCAGGGAAGAAATCCCTTCCATTGCCTCTATATAACAGCCCTGGGACTGCATGGAACTTCTCAGCTCCTGAACTGTGACCCCACAGTAGTGATAAAAGCCACACAGCAGTAGTTTTACACCACAGAAGAGGGCACCAGACTTGTCCTACCTTTAAGCCTCGCCTGCCCTGCCTGTCTCTGTGCCATCATTCTTACAGAACTCAAAGCTGGCCCTGACTTGGTCTCCACTGTTGCGCTGTGAAAAGGGAAATTCGTGGGCAGAATTTCACATCACGATTTTTCATTCATGCTGTGTGTGCTGCAAAGGATATCATTAGCTATGTATCATTAGCTGTGGTGGACTAAGTGGATTAATTCCTCACAAAATATTCATTCCACCTTATTAAACTTAACGGGAATTATTTGGGTTCATTGAGAGGAGAGTGCACAAGTTCTTCACCCATCTAAACTACGATTCTTTCACAGGCGACAAAATCTTTGTTTCTTCTCTTTCTGAACCAGACCACTGACTTTTAAAATTACTGCCTGCAGATTTTCTTTCTCGTACATGGACCCCATGACTGTATCACACAGCTACTCTAAATGCTGTGAACAACTTATTCCATAAAGCTCTCTGTTTGGGAGTTGCAAAAGTACAGAACTTGGTTATTTTTATGTGACAGGGCAAGTTGTAACTCACATTTTCTTTGTCTTCTGCTACCCAAATTTGCAATTCTCTAGGTTTCTAAGTTGTCATAAATACATGTGCTATAATCCTTGTAGGAAATGCACAGATGAGATATATAGGAAAATAATTTCAGAATACAGGACAGACTGTTTAAAAGCCACAATTGTCCCTTTTATTTCTAGAATCACAATTTCAATTAATTCTGTGACTGCCTTTGAAACAACAAGCACTAATAATTATAGTGTTTATGATCCGTGGAATTAACCACCAACTATTTTCAATTGAGTGTATTAGATAGTTTCCCTTTTTCCATGGATTTGTTTTTTCCCTCACAGTTCTGACCAGCATCAGCCTTTTTTGTTCAGCTCCATCACTGTAACCCAGTGCAGCCATTGCATCATTCTTGTAATCCTTTTGTGAGCAATTCAGTACAAATCATTTTCCTTTGGAATATGATATTCTATCTTTGATTCCATAATTGTTTTTCCCTCCATCAATGTCTATTAATTGATGTAACATGAACTTTGAAGCAGAGACAGATATGCAATCCATCACAAATTATATATCCAGCGAATATACTGGTTTTAAATTTATTGCAAGTTTGCAAGAGGTTACTTTACTTTGTTCACTATTATAATCTCCTAATTAATTTTTTCACATTTATTTCTTGTAAAAGTTTTATATAATATTCAGAACTTGAAGCCTTACCTGAGTTGGATATGATTTGTCATATACTAAACAACACGATATTTTTTCCATCTCATGACTGAAGGAGCATGCCTCTTAAAATCAAGAGCAGTGTCTGACAAAGCCACTGGGTTTTTCAATATCTCAGAGACAAGTAACTGATAAATATGATTAGAGAATTTTATTATATTTTAAATATTTTCCTTTTTGACTCACACAGAGCCCTGTGTCTCAAAAACATCTTGCCTCATGTAATTAAAGCTTTGTAAATTTTACAGTTTGGGTGCATATTTAAATTAAATTATTTTAAATTCTTTTCCCAGTAAGAACCAAAAAAAAAAAAAAAGAAGGAAAAAACCCCATCCTAAAATTCAGTTGAGAAGCTGTCTGTCCTACACTCCAGAAATCCCACTGCTTGTTATTTGGGGCATCATCTCATAGTATAGAAAACATATGGATAATGGTATTACATGATTTTTAACTTTCTCATGGTCCTTAACACAAAATATATTCCATATTTATTGTGTATTTACCAACAGTCCTACTTGAAGAGCGCTCTTGCTCATTTTGTTCTACCTGTGCTAGTGTTTTGGAGAATAGTTTTGGGGATCCTAATCTCACGCTCTGTCAGTCCATGTATCTTTGCATTCTATGATTCTTTGGAGAATAGAATGTGCACAATACACTAGGACCTTCCAAAGGCATACTCTGGCTAGTTTACTCTGCAAGTAACCAAGAAATAAAGATGACTGTGGAAAAGGTCTGCATACTTTACAAATCTAGTAATTCCATGCAAGGTCAGTGATTGATTGCAATCATCACCAGACTTATCGAGAAAAAAAAATTCCACCTACTGGTTTCTTGCCATGCTGTCTTCAATGCTGGAACTCCCATCAGATTTCATAACTGACACATTCAACTATTTCTCAATTTATTTTTTGAAACTAAGGTGTTCTAACTAAATTTATTCTTATTTAAGCATCTCAACCACAATACCACACATTTCTGAGACCACTGAAGCCCAACTGTACCTAAGAGCATGCTGCTATTTTCTCTCTTTTAATTTATTCCATACGCCTGCTATGTGCAATTAAACTACACCTGTTCTTTCACAGGAGTTGGTTGGACATGTTTTGGATCAAATAATCATTATGAATATGATACACATCTGTGCATATACTTGTGTGAGAACACCTGGAAAATAAGGAATTTGCATGCCTTTCTGTCTTCAGTGTGCAATAAATGTGTCTCTGAGATCAAAGTTAAGCTTACTGTTTCAGAACTATGTGAGCTGCTACTGGCACATAACCTGTTGTTCTTTTACTGAACTATATTACTAAGGATGTTTGTCTAAGATCAGGATCTTGGGGGGAGGTTAAAAGTTCATTTAATCCTGCTTGTTGGAAAGCTGAATTCACAGCTTGTCCTCCTTGTGATATCACATTCATGCTTCCAGCCTGCTGCTACAGTGAGAGACTTAAGCAAAAGACTTCCATTCTGTAAGGAAAGCAAAGCTTCTGCATTTTTTTGCATAGTCTTAGTCAGAACAAAGAAAGGGAAGGCAAAAAGAAACTGGATTTATTAGCTCAAGCATCTAAAGAGGTATGAGGATATTTATGGAGATACCTGTGAATCCCCAAATGCCCTTTTATATCAGACCTGCTATTCTGTAAGGTGCACTGTAAGCAAGGTGGCAGAGAGATACAATGTCAAACAGAGTAAATAATACTCAAATAGTACTAAGTTCTTCATATAAAGCAATAAAAACAAGGACACAAATAACTATGGGGAAATTATAGGCATTAATCCAAAACCAATCCAAAGTAGGAACAAGCATTCAGAAAGCTGCTGGGGTGGAAGGGAATGGTGGATAAGGCCCTGTGGTTCTGAGGATAGTAGACTTTGAGGGACAACCATGACTGACACACAGAAATAATAATTTCTCCTAGTGTGATACCAAATCACTGAAATTAGGCAGCCTTAACAAGGAATATGTGCCATTTGGGAAATTACCAACACGTTGGATGCAGCAAAGGTCTGCTTTATGCAATGATGCTTGCCAAAGTTCAGTCAGCTGGTGTGGTTGCTCCATAGATAGATTCTGCCTCTACTGACCTCTTCAGTTTATGTTCATGGTGTAGGAAGCTCGTTTTGTTGCTCAGTCTGTTTCCTGTGTGTTTTCTGATAAGCAGCTGCTTCCTTCTCTTTAAGAAATGCCATTTATCCTCTCATTTAGTTCCCATAAAGTTCCTAAATTGCTTTAGCTTGTTATTTAAACTAAAAATTCAGCCTGGATCAGGTCATTACAATGAAGCTTTGACATAATTTTCTAAATGTAGTTTTGCCATTATTTTCAGAATGTTTATTGGAGCCATGGAAAATTCTTTCTGAGCTGTATAAAACTGCCTTGAGTTGCAAGCTATTTTTCTCACCTTGCTGGCTAAAAGCTGTACTTCATGCCAATCAACAGAATTTGCAATGACTTAGCCTGGAAAGCCAGGACAGAATCTGAAATTTTAAAAGATGCCTCAGATGAATCCTCTCAAAGCAGCAGCACGTGTGTCAGGTGTTCAGGCGGTCAGAACTGTGTTAGGGTTGTTTTTAATACTGGCCATATATAAGCTATTGCTTCAGAGTTCTCCACTCTTTGAATGCATTCTCCAGTGATTTATGATTATCCAGAAAAATCCCCTGCCTGCTGGCCTGAGAGACATAACTATCTTGGGGGAGATTGGATACTACTTTACAAAGAGAGGAATAAAGGAAAGAAAAGCCCACTTATATCCCCTGGGAATGCTGCCCAATCCTTCATCTTCTGCATTCTCAAATAATTGTATATTGCCTTTTGTATGAACTTCAACTCAGGAATCTTTAAGCAATTTGAAAAAATGCAAGATGAGCTGGTGAATGCAATAAATTACACAAAAGAGTCCATGGACGTGGCTACAGCAGAAAAGGACTACCAGCAGGAGATGACCCAAAACCTAAATTCATGTCATTCCATCTCTGTAAATAATTACATCATTTTTTACCTGACTAACTCTCTCTCTCTCTCTCTCTCTATATATATATATATGTACATAATGCTAGTTATGTATACACACACATGCATATATATATATATATATGTATATATTTTGCCCAGAGGGCAATGTCATGATAAGGTCTGTGTAGTACTGTATATTTCTGATGTACAATGAATTCATTGGTTGCTCTGGGGAGAAAGCACACATATCCTGGGGTTTGTGGAGAAAGCAGATGCTCATCACTTTTGCCTTTTGAGCCATAAATCACGAGGGTCCTTTTACACTCCTGTGGCTCTGGGGAATCTCCATCTGTTTTAACCTGCACTCTCCACTGTTGTGCTAAGAGAGGAAAAACATTTTTAGCATCAATATACCAATCAAACTTTTTTAGTATCAATGGTAGAGAGAAATGGATGCCTTTGTTACTATCACAACAAATAATTATAGATTACCATGAATTTACAGCCCATTTAATAAAAATTAATAATTAATAATTAATTTAAAATCTTCTCTTGAAGATAAATACAACTTAGACTTGATAAACACAAGATAATTTTTGAAGTGGGTATGAAAGCAGAAATTAATACCAAGGAAGCAGAAAAAAGACTCTTTGCCTAGGAATTTTTTTTGCATTCTTTGTAACAAAATAGTTCTTTTAATTGCAGTAATAATGTTAATAAATTTAAGTTCTTAGAATGTTCTTATGCTACATGAAAAGAAAACAAACATTTTGAAAGACTTGTATGTGATCCATTTGTAAGAGCTGCTGGCTAGTACACAACTAGTTAAACAATGAAACTTCAACTTTCTTTTCAGATTTTTAAACTTAATTTGTCATGACCAGTCTGCTCATTTGTCAGATCATTCATTAGATCATTCATTTAATACAAAATTTAGGAAATTCTGAAGAGTTGTTTGTACTGACCTCACCTCACAGCTTGGGCCTTTTAGAGATTGTTTTTTGATAGGTAACCTGTACTAGTGGTAGAAGTCCAGAATGCAACTGAGAAGGAATTCCAGGTGTGGGAAAAATACGGTGTCTTAGATGGACAGTACAGCTTAGGAAGCTACTTAAGTGTTTGGAGGTAAATCAGCCCCTGAATTCAAGTCAATTGTTTGTTGGAAAGACACTTGATCCTGCATGGCAAAAAACTTAACAGTGGAATCAAATTAAAAGCTTATGTTTAGACTGTGGCCAGTACTGCGATAATATGATAATTTGCTAATGGAATTGATATAAAAGAGAACTATTTTGTGATTTTAGGCAAACCTACAATACGATATGTGGATAAGGTACATTTTAGAATCATTTAATTAAAAAAAAATTGGATATGGCTTTTTCTTACAGTAGTGTGTGTTTTTTTCATACCTTTTCTTTTCTCTCTTCCTGATTAGAGATGGAGACTGGATGAAAACCTGACCTGGTTTCCTTGATTTTTAATTTTTGTCTTTTTCATATTTTTTATTAGCTAATCCTGTTTTCCCCCTTCATATAGAACCTGCTTCTTCATTACATCTGACTGTTCCCTGACTCTTCTGGGCTAAGCTACAAAACAGCAGGCAAATACACATCTCACAGTCAGTCTTCTGAGTAACATTAGCTGAAAGGATCCTTCCATCTGAACTCTTTTTTTTGAGGTCGTTTCCAGCAATGAGTCAGATGTAGTGTGTGGAGGATCCACACTTTGCCTAATGAGGAACTTTTGCTGTTTGATATATGTGCCAGCTTTGAATTTTACCTCCTTGTGCCAAGTTGGCATGTGGTACTCTTCAGGATGTCACACTTGGTGAAGTCAAGCATCGTTTGAGCTTTTGGTGTTCCTGAGCACTCCAAGGGTTTATGAAGAGCTTCAAATTTTTACAAAGGCTCCCAACATAGCCCTGAATATCTTATCCTGTCCAACCATGCCCCATTTTGAAGGCTGGCCCAGGAATAAAGCAGAGAAGAAATTAAGATAATTTTGCAGTTTTGTGTTTCCCAAATGTGGGGGCTTTTTTCTCTTTGTAATATCTGTCTAGTGCAGGAAAGACCAAGCCTGAAGCTAAGAGAATGCACCAATACATAACTACCTGTTCTCTCCTCAAGGAGGCAGTATGTTCAGAGAAGGTATTTCAGGCAAGGTGATCTATTTTAATTAATATCCATGATTGTGTTTTTAATTATTATTTCAGAAGAAAGGCTAAGACACCAGTTGGAAGTTCTCCAGGAAATAAATCAATGGTTATAGATTTAAGGCCTCTTAGTATCTGTGATTCTTTATTCTCCTACTTTTAATGCTTCTACAGTTTGGTAAGTGAGATAACCCAGACTGACTGCATTTTCTCTCAGTTCAGCAAATTCATTTAACCTGCTCATGCCAGAAGAAGAAAAAAATCCTTTGTCTAATATTCTCTTCACTTAGACAGCTACTTGGTAAGGATGGATACACCAGAGAGAAGATTGATGCCAAATATGTATTGTGTTCAGTGATTTCTATATCTCTTCAGGAGTGAAATTGTGGAAATGAGATAGCTGGGCTTCAGTAGGTAATTTTTTGTGTTTCATATGTGTGGTCACATTCAAAAAGAGACTTTTGCCCTGATATCACTGAACTGTGCTAACTTTCTTTCAGAGTGATTATTATGTTAGTGTATTATTGTATTTGATAAATTACGTGTAAAGCTATAGCCATTTACCTTGAGTCATCAGTGTGAGAATCACTAAAATGAAAAGGAGGGAAAAGATAGAATTCTGTCTAAAAAAACCCTCAGAATTCTCTCTTTTCAATAATGATATAGCCAAGGCTCTGATTTCACATTAGAGAGACTTATCCAGAGATATGTTAGAATTAGGGGTCATTTGCTGACTTCCAGAAATTAACTGGGATCAGTCATAACAATTTCCTTCCAGAAATTCTTTTAACCTCTTGTCCGGAACCTGAAAGTTCCTTCAGTAAAACTGTGAAAATCAAACATACAATGACTTTGGTACGTAGCAATCTGGGCATGGCAAAATATAAAGTCAATGTTTCTTAATATAATTCAGAAAGCTGAAAAAGGAAGGCTTGTATTTTTTTAAATATTAGAAATTCATGTATTTTTAGAGGATTGCCAAAACTGTTCTTGCAATACACTGTTTGGGGGGGGCGGGTTTCACTCTGGTGTTTTTTGATCTTAAGACAGAGAATGACATTCACACTTTGCTAGACATAGGAGTAGGTTGCTTATTTCCTGGAGATTGTAGAAATTTGTGTTGCCTTGAGGCCGAGCAGTCAGTCTGCTTAATTCCTTTTCTTAGGGATTTCCCCCTCCATCTGGCAATGGAAACATGCTGTCGTTGCTTTTTAGAAGCAGGCCCATTCCATTTAAAATTTGGGAATTTGTGATTGTTCTTAGTCCGTTAGCAAGTACTTACACGGTAGGGAAAAATTTTAAAACAAAATTAGCCATGGCAGAATTTACTGAATATTTTCTCTTTTCTTATGAATTTTCTTTATGCCTTAACACCAGCAACCTTGCACAACACAAGAAAAGCCATCCTAGAAATAACTATTAACTGAACTCTGTTCATCAAGGTTGAACCATATTTTATTTACCACCCACAAAACCACAGGAATCACATAACAAGAATCCAGCTCCTTTTAACTGACTGCAGTGAGGACATCATTGGAATACACTGTGTCTTGTCTCCTTGCTGTGAGAGAAAATTCTTTCCTATATGCTATTATGATACTTCATCTACTTTGAGGCAGAAAAGGTAAATAAATTGAGAAAACAGGAGGAGAAAGTAGTAAAATATACCTACAATGTAGAAAACTTTCAGAGAGTGATGTAAAGTCCCATTCTCTGTCAAATCATCTTCATTTGAGAGCTGAGAGCACCTACCTGTCTTCTTTCTCAGGGCATACACTTTCTCTTTTTATTTTGCATCAAATATATAAGAAGGAATCAGAGGCAAACAAATAAATCTATTCCTATGCCAGATTTGCCAGAGCCTCTCTGTAATGTACAAATGTACAAAGGTTACTGAGAAAGCTTTATATGGGCATACTGCATTTTGGCAGAATCCATAGCCGGCAGCAGCAGTCACAGGGATCTGGGATTTATGCTTCATTAAAGCTGGCATAATGCCAGCCTGGCTGAAAAAGGACAAAGAGCCCTCAAGTAGCCTACCTAGTAATGATGACTTTCAAATCTTTCTCTTTAGCTAGGTGGTGGAACAGGTTACTTGCCTCATCCAAAGTGAATGAGATTTCTGACCTTCAGAACGACTTCTAAAATATTTTGTTCTGTAACCTGTGCTTTAGATTTGACCTAAGCACATTGATCTTATCCTGAAAATCAGCAAACACTGAATTATGCCAATCAGCTTTTTATGACTTTCCCCGAAGCCCACTTGCAGAGTGCAGCTCATACCAAATATGACCATGAGTGCCTGAAACATTGACTCCCTAACATCAGAACTGCCTCTTGCATCTCATTCAGTAAATGCTTATTACATGGAAAGTTTTCACCTTCCCTCTGAATGGAACTGCTTATCACTACCGTGTGAAATCTTCACTACTACAGGTGCTGGGAGAATCTAAGTCAGTTATTTTTTCTTCCAAGACTCTGCACCTCTGGAATGTTCTCTTATCAGCTCTGACATTGGTACTGGTCATGACAGATTGACACAGAACTGAGTACAAGACATCTTTCCAAATATCTTGATTGTTACCCTCCTATAAAGCTCAGTCATGCAAGGTCTATGAGATCACTAGTATGGCAATGCAAATTAAACTGTGAAAAATCAGTTCTGCTCATTATCTTTTTCACATAAGGCATAAAAATCCACTCTTTAACCTATCTCAGTTCCTCACTGGAACTGAGGTGGATAAAACATAGGTAGCTGAAGAGCAGCTCAAGCTAATCTGTTGCATAGCTAATTGACATATAATTTCCTAAAAATGTTCTTCTCATTTATAACTTCTTTTGTCAGTACCTCTGATCTCAGCTCTCTCTGGGTCCTCCTGGACATCTTGACAATGTGACGTTTGAAAGCTGAATAAGCCACTCCTTTCTCCTCATAATCAATATATTGAGTCTGACCACTCCTGACACTCACAGGCACTGAGCAGTCTGTGCATCTGTGCCTGCTTACTATAACATAATGAAGAATGAAGCCGTGCTGGAAAAAAAATTGAATTGGTAGTAAAATATAGTCTATTTTCTGAACATAAGGTGAAATAGATATTATAGTTGCCTCTCGGAACTATGCACTTAGAAGAATGCAGAAAACAATTCCAAGTCACTCGTGAAAATCAACTTTCTCTGTGAGAAAGTCTTCACTTACCCGAGTTCATCTGTCTCCTCTTGTCAAAGATATGTTGCTGTGGAATAATAGAGCTGTTGGCTAAACTGTTTGATTGAATGCAAATGATTCCATTTTCACTGAAAATGGAATTAGATTGAGAAACTAGGACTCATCCTACAGAAGGCAAGTCACTGTTTTAAGAGACAAATGTAAATGCTACTGTTTTTAGTTTAGTTGCTCCCATAAAATTCCCAGGCACAGTTGCACAGAATAGTCATTTACAGTTAAATGTTCATAAAAAATATCCATATCAGTCTGTTTCTCTCTTCTGGTTAGAAAGAAACATGGAGATGGTAACTCAAGTTTTAAACACTTGGGAGGAACTAGTGATGATACTGTGATGATACTGTCTTTGTAGATGTACAAACAGAAAGCTGGGTGGGGAGTTTTTTATTAATGTCTTTTTATTAAGTTAAGCAGATTTAGCCAACTGAATGCATATACTACATTTAGCTTCACTAGAGGATTTGGGGTTTAGGCTTGCATTATTTCTGGCTACTTTGGGATTTTGACCTGAAAATGTTTCCACTGACACTTCACAACACATTTTTCAACTTGCTGATGTTTGCTAGGGGACCTGTCCCCAAGTATTAAATGACAGTGACATTGGGGTAAACAAAACAGCACTTGAATCTCTTCTCAGAGGAATTCCTGGTTGATTTCAGGATGGAAGAGTAGAAATAGGAAGAAAACCAGAAATGGTTTCTGTTTTTCTCAATTGCTCATAAAGGTCTAGTCCTTGCTGTAGACTATTGCCCAACAATTTGTCATTTTCTCTCACAGCTGATACACAAGACAACATATATACAAATGAGGTCACAGTATTTGTTAAAACACTGACTTCAATTCAAACAGCAAAATCCATGGTGTAGAAAACAGTGTTTTGAAAACAACTCTTACAACTTTAAGGAATGCCTTCATTGAACTGCCATCCTCTAAAATATGAACAGGAAAAATAATTATGAGCTTTATTATCACTTTTTTCTTAAGTTATGGTCTTATCTGTAAGGTCTCTTCAGTAATAACTAATTAAGTATATATTATAGTGCTATAACAAATTTTCTTTAACAAAATACTTACTGTCAGCAATTAGCTCCTTTTCAGTTTTCCCATCATCTTGATATTCATCTAGCCATTTTTCATTGCTAAAACAAAAATAATAAGATTAATAAAACCTATTTGTATATTATATATAATCTGACCACTGCCTTTTGTCTCCAACAGTATTTTTTATACTTCGTATATCAAATTATGCCGTGAAACTACTTCCAAAAACAAAGTTTCTTTTACACATTCATCACAGTAGGCCTTATTCATATGAGAAGAATTTGGCTCAATTTACTCCAGGCAAAGAATTTTCATGATAGCTGTATGAAGCACTGTAGTACTATATAGAGTATATTATATGAAATATGAATTATTTACTGGTTCAGAGATCCAGTTGTACATTTAAGAGAGTTATATAATCGGCAGCAGTTAGTTATATTCATTGTACTTAAAATTATATAGAAAACCTGCTGGTCTGGAAGTGTCTAAAACTTTTGCAGATCTGCAGCTACTAACTGAAGTTCTTTTTTTACTCTATTTTCTTTTATACTGATGAATTTAAGGAGCTTTTCTGCAAAATGATTTCACTGCAAACATGTACCCCTACTCCTTCAGTCAAACCTCCTTGCTCAAATGCTTCACAATCTTCAGCAATCTCATTCATTTAAAAATAAATACATGCTCACTATCAACTTCTATTGACTCCATGTTGATGTTGCATTTATTTAAACCCAAGGACACATAATATATTTCATTTCTTGTATGGTCCTGCTGGCCACACTCCTCCTGATTCAAACCAGGATGCCTTTGGCCTTCCTGGCCACCAGGGCACACGCTGGATCATGTTCAGCTGTTGTCAACCAACAGGACCCCCAGGTCCTTTTCTACCAGGCAGCTTTCAAGAATCTCATCTCCAAGTCTGTAGCACTGCGTGGGGTTGTGATCCAAGTGCATCTCCATTGGTACTCTCGTGTGGATCACATCCAGCCCAATAGACTTGCATATGCCTAAGTGTTGCAGCAGACTATTGCCCCTTGAGGGATTCATTCTGCCTCCCATCCCTTTCATGTAGCTCAGGGGGTTGGCTACCAGGAGAACTGGTATTGCTGTTAAAGACTGAGGCAAAGAAGGCATTAAATGCCTCAGCCTTTCCCTCATCCAGCAGGTGTATTCCCTAGTTGGCTACCTCACCAACTGTGTCAGGATGTTCACTTCCACACACTCCAGGAACATCCTAGACCCCTTTTTCTGTGTTGTATTGTATTTGCAGCAGACATAAGCCCTTCATTAGAACAGTGGTTGGCAATTGTGAGATCTCTCCCAGCTGCTCATAGTACATTTCATCTGCCTCTTCCTCCTGGATGGCTGGGCTGTAACAGACTTCTAGCACGATACCTGCCTTGTTGGCCTTCCCCCTGATTCTTACCCAGAAACACCCAACTCTATCGTCACTGTCATCAAGTCCTAGACAATCAAAAACACTCCCTAATATACCCCACTGCCTGTCCTTCCTTCCCAGTACCTGCTGAGGAGTTTATAGCCACCCACTGCAGCACCGCAGGTGAGCAAGTCATCCCACCATGTTTCCACAATGGCAACAGTGTCATTTCAGATCGTCATACACAATACTTCTTAAAAGATTGAGAACTGAAAGCTCATTTAATTTCACATGGTCTCTGTATAAATTAGATGTTAAAAAGATCAATGCACCTTTCCTTTTATGCAACATTTGTTGGGGCTTCTCTGCATTAGACTATGACTCCCTCCTATGCCAATATAGGAACTTTGTTCCTTGTCTTCGATCACAAAATTTTTAATCCCTTATATGTTGGAAAACTCTGGAACATTGCTCAAACATCTAAGTTTTGTGCACATATCTGTTCTAAAATGTTTTCATTATATTTGTTTTGGTTTGAGCCTGGCCAGAGGCCAGGAACTCCCCAGGCTCACGGACTTCCCCCACCTTCTCGCCGCCGGACAGAGGAGAGGGAAGGAAAAAAAAATTTCAAAGCGTCCACGAGGTTTGTGATTAAAATCTTGAGAGAAAAATCACAGGCAAAACATGCAAACTACTTGAAAACTTGAAACTACATTTATTAAAACACCAAAACAAGAATTCTAAATTAAAAAGCAACATGTGCTGTGGAAAAAAACACCTTCTTTCCCCCCTCCTCACTTCCCCCTCCCTGCTTCCCTCCTACCCAAGCAACGCAGGGAGACAGAGAATTAGGGGGATTTTTAAGGTTAGGCCAGGCCTTCATATTCTCAAGGATTGGAGTCTTCCCCTGCTGAATGGTGGGGTCCTCTTTTGGAAAATAGAGTCCAAAGTCCATCCCACCAGCAATAATGGCCCTCAAACTGCTGCGGCACGAGTCTCTCCTTCACAGGCTGCAGTCTTTAAGCATCCCCCTGCTCCCGCATCTCTAAAAGGGGGCTCTGCATTCCCCTGCTCCTCCATGGGCTCCAAGGGGGGACATCCCGTCTCACCATGGTCTCACCACCAGCTGCAGAGGAATCTCGGCTCCGGCCCTGCTGTATCTTCTTTCCACCTGGCCTGGGTGCTTCTCCATGTTGGTCTTTTAGCTCACATCCTCCTCCTCCCTGGCTGCAATTTTTAGCTGCGCAACCAGAATTGTTTTGAATTCCTTCTTAAATCTGTTATCACAGAGGCATTACCACTCCTAATTGGCCTGCGGCATGTCCATCTTTGCAGCCAGACAGGCATTGGCCCTGCAGGACATGATGGTGGTGGGGCTTCTAGCAGCTTCTCACAGAAGCCACCCCTGTAGCCCCTCCGCTACCAAAAACCAGGTCTAGCAAAACCACGACAATGTTGCTGGCAGGTAACAAATTCTTTTTTCCATGAATGACATACCTATTACAAGGAAATACAACCTCCTGAGCTTCCTCTCCTTCTTTATGTTTGATGACAATCTTATCCAGGTACCATCCACTGCCTGTGTAGAAACGACAAAAGTTTATCATGTGAAATCATATTTTTAGAATAAATTTTAAGAAAAAAAGCCCAGATTATCTTTTCTAGCAGAAACACAGATCATATTAAGACAGATCCCATCTAAATAAATAAGATATATTAACAGAATGAAAGCTTTATGATTTTGTGTCTCTCACAAGAGATGCAATTCTTCTCTGCCTTAGTTTTAATTTTAAGAGGGGTGGGTTTTTACCTTGGAGAGAAATACAAGCATACATTTCTGAACTGTCAACACCATTCACATCCCAGCCTACATCTTTTGATTCCTTGTGATCAGGTACAAGGACGTTGGGAGAAATCTGTTTATGCCAGTAACCAAGATTTGTGTGAAAGCTGGAAATTCTTATTGTATATATAAAAATATTAATTAACAAATCTTTACAACTAATGCTCTCATGTGCTAATGGAATGGGGCTGAAGTTTTGGAGGGGCTTTTTATGTCTGGGTGCCATTAACTGGCAAAACTGAGAATCCAAGGATCCAGGGTCAGCAACCAGATAGACTGAGTGCCTAAGGCCAGCTACTGGAGGCCTTAAACATCCATTCCGTATTTTTTTTTTTTTATCTTTGACAGTGATGATCTGTTATTCTGATCAGCTGGAGAGGGTAACAGGATAAGGCCATTGGTACTGTTTGTGTACGTGCAGAGCTCCTGTCTGTGCTGATGCCCATGGCCAGCCTTGTGCACACATATATGTGTTTTATAAATGTCTTTGGGTGCATGTCTACTGGGAGCACGTACTCAGCCTTGCTACTAGTGCGACCAGCAGGCATGGAGCCATGCAGTCTCACTTGCTGGGCTACTGATTTCATCTTCTCCCTAACAGCAGTGACCACTGGTACATCCATGCTGACCTCTCAGATCACTTCCAGTGACCATTCTAGTGACTGGCATAGTTCTCCTGCGACATCCTGCTCAAATATCCTGTTCTCACTGTGCCTGCACCACTCACAACCTGTCATATTGCTTACGAGGTTTTGCCCGGCTCATACCATTACCTCTCAGCAAATTGCAGTAAAACAGCATGAGAGATGTTTTGGTCAGAAGCAAACAGTCATCCTATTTATTCTTATGCTTTGCCCTCCTGGCTACATCTGAGTCTGGAAGTCCCTAGAAGGCAGCAGTTTCTGTCGCATAGGTAGAGCATCCCCAGGCAATGCATGGAGCAGAATGGCATTTCCCTTCAGGATTTCAGGCCCAGGGCAGGTTAGGACATTATGCAAGCTGCTTCCGTCACCCCCTTACACCTCAGTGCTCTTTCACTGGAAGAAGCATACTAGCCTAGTCAAGATTCACCAGCAATCCAGCAGGTCAGTTTGAAAAGGCCAAAAAAGATGAAAGGCACCACCTGTATAAATGTACAGGTATGTATGGAAGTTTTCTGTGAAGGAGAAGCTTCTTTCAGCAGGTAAGACACATCATCTAGTGACTCACACCAGACCAGTGCCCAAACCCTGCTTTCTAGGACAAAGTTCCTTTACTTTTCTCATTCACAGTGGCTGTGGGAGAAGATATATGCCTTGCAGTCTAAGAGTCATGAAAAAAAGTTCCAGGATCCATTCAAAACAGTCTCTAAATCAAGACTAGAGCCTTTCCTGCCCTGTCACTCAGACAAGTGACAGGATTAGAAAAAGAGGTACCACACCTTTGAAGGTACCCTCCTTCCTCCCTCTCAGTCCCCAAAAAGTTGAGTCTTTTGATGGTCTCTCTCCTGAGTCACCGCCTTTTTCCAGCTCTCAATCCCTCAGTCACCTCAGCCCAGGTTTATGTGGGGCTACTTTTGGATACAGTTCAAAAGAGGTCTGTGCTGAGTACAATGAACAAGCTTCTGAATTACCAAGGTAAAAATTTTGTTACACATAAAATTCAATCCTTTGTCTTTTTTCAGACTGTCCTCCAAACCCACAGATTTGAATTCCCATGTCAAAGGACAGCTTAAGATAGCTGAAGTGGTTTACAGGTTTGTAATGCTGATCCTGCTGATCTGTGCTGTGCAATAAAGGAGAGATGAGGGAGGAGAGCATGGTATGGCGTCCAGGGAACACAGGGAAGGTGGGCTCCACCACAGTGCCTTCTGTGTTATGTCTTTGGTTAGTATGAAGTGAAACTCTAAGATGCGCGATCATCCATGTTGCAGAAGGCACAAACCCTATGCAACTAAAGATACAAGAAACAAGATTACACACCATTCCAAGACTGCACTATTAAGGTCACTTCTATAATAGTCACATGCCTGCTCAGAGCCTTAGGCAGTACAGACAGCAAGCTGGGTGTTGCTTGAGGCCATTTCAGAACAGAGGAGGGTAAAAGGGCTTTTCTAATCTGTTATCACTGTGGCCCTGAACTGATTTAAACACCCTTCTTTTCACTTAGCTTTTTCCTAGATATTCATCTGCAAACATATTTGCACTATTTAAATCTTCAGTGCTTTAAAAATCTAGCTTTCTCTTCATTTACATCATTCTAGAGACGCACACTTCTTCAAGGGCTTATACCCTTCATTCATATACCTAAATTCATCTCATCATCAAATTCTCCCTTTTTTTCTGAAAAACTTACAGGCTGAATGCAATGACACTCACTGGAACAGCTCCACATCAACTTGCACAGATTAAATATATAATCAAATCTACTAAAATATATAATCTAATATATTGCCCAAAGCAATAAGGACATTATGCTATGGCTACTCAAATTTTGTCAGGTAACAAAGCAGCAGTTGAATATCTTTAATTTCATTCTGGCCAGTTTTCACTGTTTGTCTAATGAAGGATTGTCTTAACAGTGTGAGTCACAAATCTGAGAGTTTTCTATGTGCAAATAAATAGTGCTTTCTTATAAGTATGAAAACAAAGAGTGGAATGACAGTATTTAACATTAAACTCATGCCCTTTTTTTCTGTCCATTACCACTGTTTTTCATCATCCCATCACAGTGGTCAGCCTGCAGGAAGACTTTTTATCACTGCAAGACCTTCTGTCACATTTTCTATGAAGGATGCAATATAAACAAAGTGCATTGGATTTAAAAAGGACTTGAAAACAGAATGGTCTCTAGGAAGTTAAATCCTACCTGGACCAGCTCCATCATGGCTAATCAGAACTTTTGCCAAGTCTCCCAGTGAGATAGCCTTTATGCAGAAAATGTCCATCTGTGGAACCATACAAGGAAAATGACAAAGGTCTTGCACACAGCTATTGCTTTGACTCTAACGGTATAGAATAGCACTTTTTTCCCTCTTTTTTTTTTTTTTTTTTTTTTTTTAACGAATATAGTTGTTTTATATTGGTCCTGGCCAGACAGTGAGGATCCTTTAAAACTTTCTCAGGTGAATAACACCTGAAAATTACTCCACAGAGGCAGCACTTGATACCATTGGCATGGCACAATGATCAGCTGCAAAGAATTGTTTGATTGTCCCCATATTACATTTTCTAGCCCTATCTGTATTAGGAATGCAAATTTAGAACTTGATTCTAAAATTCCCAGTGATCTGTTCAGGAGAACAAAAATGCTATTGTTGCCATTTTATCTATATGTGCAATATAAAAAAACAAGAATACCCAAATTCGATTATCTAAAGCTCTCAGTAAATTGTTGATTTAGGAGATAAAAATTATCCGTATGATGCAATTATGTAAGTAATTTTGAATAAAGAAAATGGTAAATGCTTGAATAAATCTTGGAAATAAAAAGATATTTACAATTGAAGAAACAGTTTGCTAGCCATAATTTGCTCTAATTGATCAGAATCAGCATTGTTTTTACTTCACCTGTCCATGTCAAAAATAATATTATTATTCTTAGATCTGTGGAGCTTTCTTTTGACAGCATCTCCTCTTGTTCCAATCATGTTGATGTAAACGTTGGAATCTATTTCAGCACCAAGTGTAGCACCTGTGTATACATGGACCTCATACACCAACACTAGGAGAAGAAAACCTTGAGGTTATTCTTGTAGTTTGCACATGATTCTAAAGTTTCCTCATCAAAATTTTGCCAGAAGACTGTACTTATTTTCAAGTTTGCAAGTAGCAACAGCTATGTGTGAATTTGTCACTTCTAGGTTCAAATCTTTTCATTCTCTTCACAAAAATATGAAAACACCAAGCTTAAAAAGCCACATTGTGTTGAGTATTGCTCTGCATTGCTCGACAAAGCAGCTCATCAAGCAAGTGTTCCATGATGCACAGTTTTCTTCTCTTACTCCCCACTGACTATTCATGATTTCAGGACTTAATTCACAAAGTCCTTCTTTGCAATTTATCTGGAGACCACCTAACAATGTCTAGTAGTCACCCCAAATAATAGCTACTTTTCACAGGTACCAAAGCATTTTCAACCTCAAGATTTGTGCAAAACAATTATCTACCTGAGTTGTTAACCTTCATTTCATCTTAAAAGAAGAATAACAATAACTAATCTGAGGGGGTTTAGATTTTCACCTCACATAAAAAAGTGGGCAAACAGATGAATGGTTCCCTCACCTGTAAAAAATGAACAGTCATCTTGCTTTTGAGAGTTTCAATATCTGTCATTAGCGAATGATACCACCTTCAAAAACACCTCTCAGTTAAAATATATTGACAACTTTTTAATGCCTCTCCTTCTAGTCTAGACCAAAGTCTTACACACACAAAAAATACATACGTCTTCAAAGAATTCTGGAATATAATTCAGAATTACTGTATTAACATGTTTTGTGCCACACTAATATTATTTTTGTAATTATCCAGATGTGCAAATTTATTTTTTAGAAATTACTTATAGTGATCAGATACTATTATGCTTCGTTTCAGGTTTTCTTACTGTGACTTTAAAAAAAAGGCATTCCTGTTTTCATTTTAATGGCAGTTTTTCCTTGCAGTGTTTCTATTCTAATCACAGCTGGCCATTTCTGCTGCTATGTAGCAGATCACAGAGGAGATTACTGTTTCATTAATGTGTAATTTTAATAGTTCTTGGGAGTGCAGAAAGGTAATAGAAGTCCTAGGAAACACAATTAGTTCCTTTTAAGAAGGAACTAAGATGAAAAAAGAATATGATAACAAAATGCTTGAAAGAGGACAATATTCTACAAAAACTAGCTAAAATACTGTTAGCCTTAAACCACCAAATAGCTAGTAGAATCTGACATTTCCATACATTTTTTATTCCCTGGATCTCAAGCCAGCTTATAAAACTCAGACATCATGTCATCCACCATCACTGAAGAACAGCTATTTCTGATTCCCCGTGGAGAAGCTAAACAAGTAGTAAAATAATACTGCAAATACTTGAGGGAAAAAAATAGCCCCACATGTATTAAAAGATAGGAGAAATGTTGATGGATAAACTGTATGCTGAACCAAATCAGGGTATTTCTTTTAATCTGTGTAAAATTATTCTAAAATGCAGTGTCTCCAACTCTTTATCACTATTACAACCATGACTCAAAATAGGAGTAGTGTTCCTTGATCAGTTTTATCATTTTCTGTAATTCCAAGCATTCATTGGAGCTCTCATACCCATACATTTAAGCACCAACACAGCCCGTGATGTATAATTGACCTCAATACACACATACACCCCTTCAAAAATTTGACAGAGCCTTATAAAAACTAGTTTCAAGGTTTTTAAAGTTAAAAAATCATGCTAAAACAAATTGTAGATATGAATAGCAAGTAGCAAAGATAAATGGACCTGATAACTAGCATAATTGGGCTATATATCCAAATGACATTCTATATCATAATTGCTAATATAATCACAGTCGGCCAAAGGGCAAAGGATAAGGGGTGGCAGCAAACTATGATAGAAAATGTACAACAAGGCAAAGATCCACACTGATCATGAAAGGGGCAAAATCTTTAGGAGTGTGAAAGGAGAGGGGTCACATTTCGAAAAAAAAGCTAAAAATCTTGTTAATCTGTGACCAGAAATTTTAATAACAGGGCTGTACTACCCATGAAGCAAGATGATGCAGGTAGTAAAAGAAGGGACATATTGACATGAAGTCTCCTCCACACTTTTGCATTCTTATTTACATTTCTAGTTTTGAAAACACAAAACATCTATGGGAGCTAAAGAAAGAGTCTGGACTGTTTATGTTATGACTGTTTGCATACAAAGACTGGTATCTGTATTACTTACAACTACAAGTACTTTCCATGATCAAAAAAAAAAAAAAGTAACCATAAACACCATTTTAAAGCATATTCAAGGTGCTTTTAAAAGAAAACTTTTAATAATAAATGTTTACCAAAACAAAATATCAACAAGTCCTTTCATTTCTGGAGTAAGAATACAAAAGAAGAGAACAAGAGGTAATTATAACACAACACAAAGATATTAACAGATAAATAAATTACAATTCATTTTGTAGCACTGTGCATCTCTGTGGTAACCAGAGAGATGATAATGATCTAATCATTAAATACAGCTTTCTTTTGCTACCAGCCTAAATAAATCAATCTGAAGTAGAAAACATGCACATGTTGAAATGTAAAAAACTGGAAAATATTTTTCATAGCTCCTTGTGTCTATACATCTCTCACCATCTGTAAAATGTTAGGTCTGACATTTATTTAAGCTACACAATTTGCATTATTTATAAAGGAACCTTTCTAACAAAAAAGACTATTTTGTTCTCTAAATTTTTCTACAAATATAGGCTACTGCAATACAGGCTACTATATTAGGATAATAAAAGGAATATTTATATTCCTTAACTTGAGTATATGCTACAATACATTTCATAGGATTCACAAACAAAATTAAGCAAGGGAAATATTCTCCAAAACACACATGTCTACTTACAACATAGTGAACATGGCCACTGTGGTGAAATGCTTGCACATTCAAATAAACATTCACTAAATAAATTTTTCTTTCTGTACAAAAGAACACCTAGGCACAGACCAGTCTGAGATGATGCACATTTTTCAAGTTTTATCAAGCAGTTCCTCTAGATTGTAGAACAGCTACAGAAGTGTTAATGGCTCCTGAGCTACAGATTTCTTAAACCTAAGAATTAGAGGGAAGGTGCCACTCTGTACCAGATAAGGCAAGATATACCAATTGTTTGATGAGCACAGGCGACAACCAAATCTGCAGAACAAACCTACCCATCGAACGCACTGCTGAGACAAAAAGACTCACCATATGTGAAATTTTTCCATTTGTAGTTTTCTGTATACTGTACACATAACACAGTTTGTTGTGTAGAGAGTAAAATAAAATGATCCTAGAAAATATGTTCCACCTCCGTGACTGTGGCTTAATTTCTTTTGAGTAGCTAACCTATTCTAAGGCCCCTGCTGCAGGCCCATCTGCAATGGAGACCTGCTTCACTGCAGGAAGAAAAAGCCATCCCAAAACTCTGAAAATTAGAACTCTGTGGCCTGATCCCCTCTCCTGTAGTAGTAATTTCATTTTACTAGATGTTGATTCAGCTGAAAACTGGGGTGACAAAACACTCAGAGAAAGACAGGTCCACAGGCAAAAAAAAAAAATTAAAAAGTTATAAAAATAGCAAAAAAAGTTGAAAATTATATCATAAAACAAATCATTCAACAGAAGTCAGGAAGCAGTGTTTCAGCATTATGAGGGACCTGTTAGACTCACATCCAGGCTTCTGTCCAATGTGAAGCACATCAAAGTCATAGAAGAAATGTCTTGGAAAACACAGTAACTTTGATAAAGGATATAAGAGGATTAATTAATAGAGAATAGCAGGGGAAAAAAATCTCAGCAGCACTCAGTAAAAAAGAAACTGACCTTTCAGAAAATAAGTGATTGAAATCTTCAAATTGCTCACAGGGTAACTTTAGATAAGCTCTATACCAAACAGAAAAATCTGCAACACGGATGCATGGATAAAACCGTTGAAAAAAGGGAAGCAAAATGTTTTCAGGCAGAGGTGGGTAGCTTCTAAAAGGCAGACAGTAAAGCAGTATAATAACTGTGCTAAAAAATGACAGAACAAAATATATAAAAAATACCGTAGGAGTCACTGAGCAGTCAAGTGCACCAGTACCAAATTTCTACTTGCTCAGTCTATAAAAATGCTATCTCTTGAGATACTATCATGAGGCTCCAGGCATTTTTTTAGATCCCAACTCCAGCTTCTGGTATCTATTGATAATATAAGAAATGAACTACCTTGTACAGAGCAGAGAGAGAAAGGAAGTTTTCCTGGTTATGAGGGTAACCTAAGGGCATACTAAGGGCAACAGAATGTGAGTTAGAGAACACTTTCTTTTCAGATTTCTTATTCTCGACACCTGAATCGGGGTTTCCAGTACAGAAAGTTGATATATTCTTGGTCATTCATCAATGATAAGAGACAGTATGGTCCCAGTTTGCAGGCAGAGTATATAATTATCAATTCCTTTTGAAGAAGTAATGTACAGAATTCAGTGACTTATGACACCTGCCTTTGGAAAATATAAACAGCAAGAAAACATCTCAGGTTGCTTTGCATTAAAGACTCAGTTAATATTTTGATATGTTTTGGGAGAAGAAAGCAAACCTAATAGAATTAAAGAATTTATTGTTGAGAATATGAAAATGAAAGTTTTCTTTCCAGAATATTGGTCTCTTTCTATTGTCTTAGTACTAACTGCTGCCCCATTGCCAGCTTTTTTCAAAGTAATTCTACTAAAAGAAAAGCACAGAATTCTAGAATTCTAGTTAAGAGCAAATGAATTGAAGATCCACAGCTGTCTGTGCCTAATGACACAGGTTTGCCTGCAACAGCACATTAGTTGGAAACTGAATCCCCTGGTTGGCCCTCCTTCCTTCTTTCTGGTGTGCAGCATAGAGTGGCTTTAGAGCAAAAAAATAGGTTCTTTTTGGATGAAACTAAACCAGATAATACATTCCAGGAACACAATGACAATAATCTTGACACAAACTGGCAATCAGTCTGTGGGAACTGACTAGAACCAGCCTGGAGTAACTTCCCTCAAAACTCCCATAAAGAGGACATTGGATGCTGGACTAAGTGGGCTTTTAGCACTAAGTGCTTCACTAAGCAAATCCACTCCCACCAGGCTGCCTGTGTAAACAGACCAACGGGCCAAAGAGCACAAAACCTGGAGAGAAGGTAAATGATACACAACATTAAAATTGTCCAACTGTTTCTATTCAGTCCTCCCTTAATGATGGCCATCCAAGATAACAGAACAGTATTACACAGTATTGCTCCAGGTTCTGCCTTTTTTCCATATGACATGCCTGCCTGAATGAAATGGTCATTTTGGCTCAATCTGTCAAACAGCGAGATTGAATCTCTGTGGTTTTATCACTTGGTGTTTAGTACATGAGTTTCATGAAGGGTGTTGGGCATTTTGACACGACAGAAGGGTGAAGATACAGGTTAGTGCAGCGTTTAGGCTAAAAGAGAAAAAATTCTTAATGGCTGATAGTGGTTAAGAGGGACTATCTTCCTCAGAAGTGGTGCATGTATTAATTTAGAAGACACAAATATAAAAACACTATCAGGTGAAGACATTTCAATTAGAATTACAGTTCTCACTGCAATTTCCTCCCTTGGTCACAGCACTTTTCTTTTATCTCGTTTCAATACAGTTATTCCTTCCATTATGTAAACAAGAACAGGACACACTTACCCAATTATATTCTCATTTGATGTTTGTGTCCACATAAATACAGCAGCAAGAAAATTCAATGTGTCTTGTACCATGTACCCCTTTAGAACAAAACTTCAGCCATATCTGAAGACTACCCATGTTAGGATGTGTGATAAAGGTCTGCATATTCACGAAGGAATACAGGCAGGGAATAGTCCAGGTAACACCTTGCTCTGGCTTCTCCCAGGCCCACCACAGGAGCCATCAGCCCACCTCCATGATCACAGGTGCACAAGAGCAGGTGAGAAACCTTATCAAGGACTTAGAGAAAAATACACCCTCTTCCAACCCCTGCAGGGCTGTCCCAGGAGAGTCTCAGTCTGGGCACGAAACTCATCACAATAAGACAATTTGGAGTAATCTTACTTCTGGGGTTTGATGCCCAGAGGTGTCAGATAGGACAGAGGGAAAGAGCATTTTGTGGTTGCACAGGACTTGTGAGACATTTAGGGGAGGAACTAAAGGCAGGGAACTAGATGGATCTAGGTGACTTGAGGAGGAACAGGTGTAGAGGATAGAAGGATCAGATCTGTTCTCTGTGTGTGTGCATGTGTGGGTAGGAAGCCTAAGTGTCAGCAACCGGTCTGAGACTCAGTTGAAGTCCTGCATGACAGCAACTGGAGATACTGAAGTGAATAGAATTGTCAGCGAGTGGACTAGGACCAGAGGTTGGAGGACCATGTCTCTAAGTCACGATCACATGAGCAGCTGAGTGTTGGAGGGACCATGGGAGTCCTGGTCAGCTGGCAGAGACACCCTGAGGCATGGGTATCTAGGGGTGAGACCTGCTGGGGTGTATGTGTGTCTCAAGGGGTAGACAGCTCTTCGTGGGTGTGTCTGTGTGTATGAGGGAAGTGGCCTACACCAGCAGTTGGAGCAGGGCTGCAGCCTCTGGGACTCGTATGTCCAGTTGCCAGCAACTGGGGAGACTGGGATCCAGGGGCAACTGCTGAGCAGACAGGGTGTGTGAGCCCATCTGTTGGAATTATCTACATTGTACACATCTATACACATATACAGTCCCACTGTCGGACATCCATCCTGCTCAGCCAGAAAGGCGAGCGGCATGAGGCTGCTGGTGCTGTGTTTGTGCAACTGCACGGTGTGTCTGGGTGATCTGTGCAGCTGGCCATGAGGCGTGGTACCTACCTCTGCTCTTTGTGGGTGCTGAGTGGGAACACATGCTGAGCCTCGCTGCTGGTTGGACCTGGGGCCATGCAGCAGCGGCAGCCTCACCTATAAAGAGCTAAGTCAAAAGCATTCAGAGTAAGTCTTCTGTCTTATTTTCATTGGATGACACTTCAGATTCACCCAGCTCAGGGCATGATTACTGATTTCCAACATGTATCACTTAGAAAATAGTTGAACAACTTTTATGTTGTGCATCACAGTGTAACTAAGGGATGAAACCATATCAAAACAGCAACAAGTAAACAATCCAATACTTGTAAAGTTTGGTAAACTAAAGTATCTGGAACTGCCAGGGAAAAAGAGTGAGACTGCATTGAAGAATCACAAAAAAACCCCCGAAACAGGTTGGAGCAAACCTCCAGGGATCATCCGGTTCAACAACATGCTCAATTCAGGGACAACATCAAAGACAGATCAGGTGAAGCTTTTTAAATCTCCAGGGCTGGAAAAGCAAAAGAGAAGATGTAATAGGAAGAGAAAAAGGAGCCACAGACTTAGAAGCCCTGGCAATGTGGAAAAAATAAGAAAAGTAGAGAAGACAAAGCTAGACATACATTGGAGGGATAAGAAACCTGAGTTGGGAAAGGAAATTGAGACTGGTGTGGTTAAGTGATTAAGAACTCAAATCATCTCCTGGAGTAGGAGACCAGATTAGTGTCAATTTTTGGAATTAGCTGAGGGACACTCACAAAAACTAAGAGGAGTTACTAAGGTGAGAAATTTGAATGGAAAAGAAGAGAGTTTAGAGTGGAAGGTAAAGAAAAACTAACAGATTCAGGAAATAAATTCAGATCTTGAGAAGAGATGCTAGAAAAAAAAAGAAAGCCAAGGAATAAAAAATCAGCTCCAAGGCTTTGGGTCCATATTGGTTGCAGAGCAGATTTTGGCTGGAGAAAGCGAGAAAAAGAATAAGGAAAAATTACCCTTTCTTCTAAGAGGGAAGGTGAGCAATGAGTGTTTAAGAAAAGCAATTAAAAAACAGTGCCTCCTGTGCTTAGTTTATGTTTGTTCACTTTGTTTAAAGTTTCCAGCACATAACTTTTATAGTGAAGCAAATCTAATATCACCAGAAGATTACAGATTGAATTGATAGTACAGAATACAAATTACTAAATCATATCAGATCTTCATTAAGTAATTAGCAGTATGTAGTTTCTTCTGCTGGAGAAAGTGACTTGATGTGGTTTGTTCAGTACTTGTAAGCAATTAGCTTTTAAATGGGAAATGAAAATGGATAGTGTTTCATTTTCTTGTTCTTGAGAAAATAAATAGGAAATCCTTTGGACTCCTTGCTGAGTTTGTATTGATGTTCAATTTAAATGTGCCTGAAATCAATAATTAATTAGTAAAACTTAAATTTCTGGGTAATTTCCAAATCCTTTTTAATGTATCTTTTCCTACATACTTGATACATATATTTTAATTAAGATAATGTTCCTTCAAACACAAGGAAATATGCAGTAATATAATGATTAAAGAGTAAATAAATGTGCTGTTTTAAATATATTTCCAGCCTTTGATAGAACTGACTTGATTTTTCACATACAAATATATAAATGGACTGCACCTTCTAGAATATTAGTACTTTTCTATGAATGGGTATTTCAGACTGCATAATTCAGATTTGAATTATTGATGTTGAATTGATTGTTCATACAACTTAATTGGCTTCTGCACTACTTTTCTTCTGCACCAGTAAATGATACATATGTCACTGTGAGTAGCATATGGTGCTGTGATACATGTCAATGATCATAGGACTTGGTTCATCCTCATCAGTCCCATTTTTTGAAATCTCTTATTGACGTCAGCAACTACTTTGCAGAATAATTTTTTAAAAAAAGAAAAAAGAAAAAAAGAGCAGAGCGGAACTGTGAGTTAGCTCATACACGTTTCTCAGCATCTTCTGGATTCTGTAATAAAACATTCACACGTCATAGTCTTAATATTTTTTTCAGCTAATTATATTCTTTTGGCTTAAAGGCTTTCACTTCTTTGATATTTTCTTCTGAAATGATTTGATTGTCACTAAGTTCATGATGATCTTTTTTAATGTTGAATCACTGATTCCTTGCAAAATTAACTGCATCAGTTTGAATTCAATTTGCTAAATAGTAGCACCTCTCTATGTAAGACCTACCACTGTCAGACATTATTGGCCATCAGCTGCATCGTTGTCATTCTATTAATGTAAAGAGGATTCTATTAAAAAAAAAGAAAAGCATTCATAGTGATTATATTGAATCCCTATTCCTTCATAAAGGCCCAGGACTTTTTAAATAATAACCTTATATGATGGGTTATTTCCAGCTTCACTTGAGGAGAACAAAGTGCATCACAGCTGTCATAACTTTGAAGTACCAAAGTGTCACCCTGCAGCTAACAATTTCTATGTGAATGGCAGTGACTCAAGCCTGATTTGAAAAACACGTGTTTGATGATTCAGATCATGGATTTCTGGTAAAGAATATCTTATGCAAGACAGGAAAGGATGATCTCAAACTTGCTAAAAGAAACTGGATGTCATAAGACATTGCATACCTTGATATGCCTTGATTTCCTGCCTAATGTCTTTCTCAAAGAGCAGTATTTGTCAATGATGTATGGGCACTGAGAAATCAAAATATTTATACAGGTAAGATGCACTGGCCATAGCTATTCTGACTTTGGGAAGGAAAGAGGTGGGGTTAAATGATCACTTCCCGCTCCTGTGGAGCTAGAAAGTATCTGAAAGGAATTGCTTCATGGTTACACTGGCTTTTGGGCAGGCTGTCCTGGAACATACACATAGACATATTCACAGGATATGGTTAGTGAACACATGATCTAAAATACTGAGCACGTACATGGCAAAAGCTCCTCTGCAGGGTTTCTTATTGCCACTTCTCTCCACATATCACCTTCATCCTTGTCTTCCGCAAGCGAGCTCTCTATGTGGAGACAAATCACTTCATCAGAAAGAGGGACTACTCTTTCAAGTCTGACTTCCTCCAGGTACCAACTCGGATCATCTCCAGTATTGTCATGGCCAATGCGGATTTTATATAGCTGCCCAAGACCTCTGAGATTAATCTGTAATTAAAAAAAGATATAATACCTGATTTTAATAACAAATTACAATGTTGTCTTTTATATGCCCATCTTATACAGGGCATGCCAGCTAAATGTGCAGCTAACACAGCCTAGAGTAATGGGTTTTTTTAGAAAATGAAGCCTTAATATACAATGAATCCCAGAGCCACAGAACCAAAGCATATGGAGTAGTCTGCAAGTGTAATTTTATTGACTTCAGTACCATATTATTTAAAGTGAATGAAAGGCTCAGACAATTCATACTGCTTTTAGACCTCTTCACAGAATCCAGTTTCTAGTGTTATAATGTAAATCTCTATTTCTAGACAAATACTTTAACAAGGAGAAATAAGTCCAGTCATTGCTACATGAATTAGTACTTTTGGAGTCCATACAGTTACCATCAGCAGAGCCCTGTTAACTATGCCTACCACTTATCAGTCTGCTACTTTTCTTTTTGACTTCTATTTTTATGTGCATTGATGTCAGGGTTAACTGTTTCTGTAAGTGCTGATGCCACAATGCAGCAAATTTAAACAATAAAACATGACTATGTCACATTGAATACTGCATTCTTGAAATAAGAGTCACTATGTTTTGGGTTGCAGAAGGTTTTTGGGCAATGCTGATGGCACAAACCTAAGCACAAAAGCAGGATTAACCACTTCCAACCTTTTTTGTTTAACTTTTTTTTCAATATTTTTTTCAGTGATGTGTTTGAAAGCTCATGGTAATTGGGAAAAAAATCACCGAGTAAAACAGAATAAAAAGTAGTTGCTTCTTTCACTATTATAGCAATTTTGTACTATTTCATATCAAAACTAAAGGGAAGCAAATATCCCTGAGGCAAGCCTTGCACAACTCAGTCTCATAGGGTGAGAACACGACACATAAGCTAGTAGTATAAAGCCTGAATAGAGTCACGCTTATGACCATTGTAGTAGGGTTTGCTATATTAAAACACTATGTTAAAGTAAGATGTGCTAACTGAAGATACTATTAGAGTATTAATGCAATAAAACCACGTACATCAAAAATATGCTGCTAATACAGTAGAATTACAACAACAGATAAAAAACACTGAAACTAACAACAAATGTAGTCAGGACATAGGCTAAGTTGCCATAATAAACCTGTCACCCAGCTACAAAGCAGAGACCTCATGCAGTGGGCAAGGGACTGCTAAGGTTGCCTTACAAATAAATATAAAAATATAATAGAACTCTCAACCTTTATTGCAAACTGAATAGAGTATGGTATTGGTGAACAATAAAGGTGGTGCTCTCCTGAATTCTAGGCACTGGCTGATATATGTGGTGTAGAAGTGTTAAAAGGCAATTTTTAGTAAATAAAACACTGAAACCTCATGACTTCACGTCCGTGATTAAATTCTGGCATAACTCATGTTGAAAGATGTATCACAGCCATCTTTGTGTACAATAGTCACTACCATGATTCTTGGTCAGGACCAGGAAATTCTGTCTAAGAGCCTCTTCAAATTCTGAAGCACCTAATCAGTCATTTGTTTATGAAGCAAACTGAAACACTGATAAAACAAATCCTGCAAATCTATAACATTTATCATATGAGTTGGATCAAAAGTGAAGCTATAACTTTCTTAATTACATTTATTTATCATATTATGCTAAAGTGGATTATTTTTTGTTCAGAAGGAGGCCTGAGATAGGAGATACGTTTAGAGATGAATTTTCCTTCCATGACCAGGGATATCTTCCACTAGAACAAGTTTCTAAGAGTCCCGTTCAATCTGATCATCAGTGTTTCCAGGGATGGGGCATCCATCACCTATTTGGGCAACCTGTTCCAGTGATTCACCACCCTCATTGTAAAAAACTTCTTCCTTATATCTAGTCTAAATCTACCCTCTTTTAGTTTAAAGCCATTAGTTAGTCCTTACCCTATCACAAGAGGCCCTGCTAAAAGTCTGTCCCCACTTTCCTTATAATCACAGAATCATCAAGTTTGGAAGAGACCTTCAGAATAATCTAGTACCACCATAATCACCCACAAACCATAACCCCAGAGGCCACATCCAGACTCCTCTTGAACACTTCCAGAGACAGTGATACCACCAGTTCCCTGGGCAACTTATTACAATGACTGACCACACTTTCAGTGAAAAAAACCTTTTTCTAATATATATTCTGAATCTTTCCTGGCATAATTTATGGCCTTTTCCTCTCGTCCTTTCACTTGAGACTGATCCCCACCTCACTACAACCTTCTTTCATGAAGCTGTATAGAGGCATGGGAATGCTGTGGGAGACAGTGTCAAACACTTTACTGAAGTCTGGATAGACAACTTCCATAGCCTTTCCCTCATCCACTAAGCGGGGTAGTTGGTCAAGCAGGACCAGTCTTTCAATAAACCCGTGTTAACTGGGCCTGAGCCGCTGGCTGTCCTGCACATGTTGTGTGATAGCACTCAGGGTGATCTGCTCCATGACCTTCCCTGGCAGCAAGGTCAGGGTGACAGGCCTGTAGTTCCCCAGATCACCCTCCTGACTGTTCTGGCCACTACCTTTGCTTATTTCTAGTCCCTTTAAAGGACTGGAAAGAAACTCTTTTTAAGTATTGAAAGGCTGAAATAAGGTCTCCCCAGAACCTTCTCTTCTCCAGGCTAAACAGTCCCAACTCTCTCCGCCTGTCTTTGTAGGAGAGGTGCTATAGCCAGATGACCATTTTTGTGGGCCTTCTCCTCCTCCTTTGCTCCAGCAGGTCCATTTCCTTCTTACACAGGAGGCCCCAGAGCTGGATGCAGCACTCCTAGTGGGTCTCATAAGAGCAGGAAAGAGGGGCCAAATCACCTCCCTTGACCTGCTGGCCACATAGTAGATGATGTTTGGCAGACCACTGGTACAACTGGAGAAAATACCACAAAAATAAGCACATGTAGGAGAGCTGACCAAACAAGGCGGGAAAAAAAAAGGGGGGGGCTGGGGGAAGAAAGAAAAAAAAAAGAAGCAATTTGAAAAAAAGGAGAGGGAAATTATAAAACCCATTCATCACCATATCAGCACACAGGGACTTCCTGTTACTGGATAAGCAACAGGGCAATCCATCAAACCTAATCAAATGGAGTTTCAGGAAAAATCAGTAAAGAACAGAAAGCTCTGTCCAGACCATTAGGTTTCTCCAGATGCATGAACTTGCAAGTAGTTCAATTAGATTCACTGAACTCCTGTTTAGCATCTCTAAACATGTATGTCCTTGTGTCTTTCTATAATTCATTTCCCCCCATAACATTCCCACTCTAAAAGCGGTTATGATATAACAAAATTAGAGAAGTTTTGGCCATGTGTTAAAGGGGAATTGGCCCAAAGCTTCAAGTCAAATGTATTTGCTTGCTTTCAACTAAAGTGAGAAAGAGTACAAAGCATCCTCATCTATTTGACTCACAAACTAAGACTTTTGGAATGGTGAACTGTGCTGGACTTATAGGTAATGGCATACTTCTGAGACTGAAAAGTCTTAAAAATAATTCAAAACACTGAACACTGCCAAACTGATAACATGCTTAGTAATCTACTTAATATTTTTGCACTATATTCTGTTTTTTGAATAATTGTTTATGAGTGATCTTGAAGGGAAAAAAATCATGTTTATTCTTGGGTGGAAATTAAAGCAATGGCTGAGAGGAAATCAACTATACAATGCTCTGAAAGATGTATAATACAATTACAAATTTAGTTTCAGTACCAGTTGCATTTTTGGGGCTTGGAACAATTCATCTTGATGTCAGATCAGATATCACATTGGTCTCTCAGTGGTATTGACTTGCTAACACGTTAGTTATTGTCAATTGGAATCCTGTCAAATGTATGTCAAATTTTGCTCTCGCAGTGAAATGCAGAGGAAAATATTCTCATAACACAGTAGAGCTAAAGATATCCTTTTGATGACATAAACACTGTGTCTTGAGGTTGCTTCTTCCTTTCCTGTGTTGACTAAATTGCCTTGAACTTCTGCTTGACTTGAACACAACCTGGCATTTAGAAATCTACTTTCACAGCCAGAACATTCTGTAAGAAGTGGTAGAACAGAGTTGACTTTGTTGCCCTCATAAAAAACACGCTTACGAAAACCTCAGTCTAGCTGTTCTGTGTTCCGGCACCACGACTGCAAAATAACATTCCTTTTTATACGGAAACAGACATAACGATAGCACTGCAATAAATGTCCAAAGAGGAAAGAATGGGTCCCAGGACTAAAACACTGCTCTGAAAATCAGGCAGCTAGATTCTGTTCCTGGATCTGCTTAAGGCTTCCTGAGAAACATTACATAATTCACAAGCCCCCTTTGCTTCACTTTCTCAACTATACAACAAGGACGACATTTACATGTCACTTACAGGTACATTGCAAAGCTCTCTTTATAAATTTTGAGATCCTCAGAAAAGGGCACAACTCTGATATTCTGTATTTTTTCTAAATTTTTCTGTTCATTTGGGGTTAGTTACTGTTTTTCGATAACCCAATTGAGAGAACAAAAATTATCAATTGTTACTCTCATATTTTTGCTCAAGGATAATGTGATCTCAGTTACAGTCACTTGGTCTTTCATATAATCATGCAATTTCTGTTGTCACTACCAGAAGTTGTACAGACAGAATAAAGGGAGGAATAGCAACAACCTTCTCAACAAATATGTTTCAAATCTACTGGAGAATATGGCCAATACAATAAAGACATTCCTCCACTATGCTGTGACTGGATATTGCAGGCACTCAACCCTCCTAAACAACAAGGATATATAGAGATAGAAGACCAATGTGTTTTGGGATAGCCCTACACTGTAGTCCCTCTTCTGACTGACAGGCTGACCAGTCCTGCTTCTCACAGCACCCTGCTGCTGGTGAGCACTGGCCAGCAATGTTGCTGCAAAAGCAGCACCTTGAGACTCATTTTTGCTGACCTCTGTAACAGAGCATTGTCAAAATCATCAGATAAAAATCCTCAACAAATGCACAGGGTCAAAGCATTGCAGAGTTTCAGACATCTGTTTATTAAAAATATTAAAAATTGGCTTGCAAAGTGTCTTTCTTCCTGTAAGTTCTTCAGCTCTAGTAGAGTTTGGACATGGAGGAAAATTCCAAGTCAGGTTCCATTCTGATGTGGCTTACATCAACCACTTATAGAATATAAATAAGACCTGAACTGCAGATGTAACAAGCAAGGGCATGGAAACACAGATATTTCATTGAGGTAAAGGGATCTATACACCACAAGCATCAGGTATACTGATCTTCTTAGGGGTGGCCTGTTAGAGAAATCTCCAACAAATGCCAACCTCTTCCCAGAAAAACAAATTTACAAAACACTTGAATCATCATCTACAGTTAACTTGTTTGTTGATTGCAAAACTCCCTCTGATGTACCGACCTGTTTGCGTTAAGACTTGTAAGAAGTTCTAAAGCGGATGAACCTCATCTAGACCTTGCCTGTGTGACAGACTGTCAGCACTTAACAACCTTAAAAATACCATTGTGACTACAATGACAGTGGCAATTCTGCTATCTTTGGAGCATTTTTCTTCACTCTTACAGGCAATAATATCAACACATCATATTTTATAGTATCAGTACCAGTACATATTATTGAAAAAACTGTCCACCACTTTCAAATGGGCCACGTAACCACACACAGAATCTTTGCTTCAGCCACAGTTATATTCTAAATGTTTGCAAGCAATTAAAATAGATTCACCTGCTAATCAATACACCTATACGCTTTGCTTATTACTACTATTTACTTTTTGTACAAGCATAGGACTAAATTATATATAAATTATAGTACTTCTTATCAAAGGCAATAAGAATACTTTCATTAAATCATACATTAGAAAACTTGGCCTTACTTTTTGAAATTCATATTTTAAGCTCATATTTTACAATTTGTCTCTAAGCATAAATTGAAATCCAGGTTTATGAGCAAGCAGTTCTTCCTAAAGAGGATGCAAGGACTGAATTTCAATTCCATTTCTAAATGAGCTGTGTAAATACACATTTTGGTCCCTAGCATACCCGTGATATTTTGAATGGAGTCGGTATGACCTGTGACCTAAACTCTTAAGATGTTTAACTAAGTGAAAAGTGAAGTTACTTGTCCGACCAAGAAAATATTCAGTGGAAAGATACTTAATAAAAGAATGGAAGGAATATACGTAATGGCTCCATTTCTCTTTGATATACTAGAATAAGCAAAATAATATCACTCTATTCCTATTGTACAGAAAGTATCCTGCAATCTCTTTGAGATAAACTCAGGCTAGCATGAAAATCACTTGGATAAATCAACACTTCAGAGGCAGCTGTACCAAAATCCCAATGTTCTAACACACTCACCAGAGGATATGCTTGACAGACAGTTATTAATTTCATGTAAGGCCACTTCATTAACTGAATTTCAGAGAAGTCATGTACAGCAGGTGGGGTCCCAAAAGAAAGAAAAATCATTAGCTGCATTCGTTTACCTTCTACAGCATCTGCATATAATAGAAATCTTTGGAAGTAGATGATATTTTTTAATTGTGAGGATGCAGCTAATGACGCTTGCCAAAAATATAAGTAATATACCAGTATAGTACCCAGGCTCCACCCATGCTGCTTGCTTTTTCCAGATGTCTGAATTCAGCCAATTTGTTAATTGTGCCCAACAAACTTGACACACTAACTCAAGAATTAGAGTATGTCACAGGTCCTCACGCAGAAACTTAACAGTCTCATCAGAAAAGGTGGATATAGACATGTAAGGAGTAGCATTAAATCTCACACCAAAATCAGCATTATTTTTTCCTACTTCATGCTTGCTTCAGTCACAAAAATAGGCTGGGTAAACAAATATTGCTCATTGCACAGTTAAACATTTTCTTTTCCAGTTCACTCAAGCTCTGAAAGATTTTTTCTTTTATTGTGGGGTCTTGGAACAAGTTAAATTTTGTTTCATGCACAGCCTGTACATGATGAAGATCATTTTACATACTTCTCCCTTTCATCTCAGTAAGGAATGAGGTTCATCTTGTTATCATATGCATTTCACAGACAGAGACAGTTTCAAGTGGAGTTACAGTCATGAGTATGACTCTTTTATGCTGCCTTGGGCATATCTAACTACAGCCTGGTTTTCTCTAAGTTTATTCAACTGTTTCTGGACCTAAATGGTCATTATGGAAAACAGGGACATCTGGAAAATAGCAGGGCACAAGCTGTGTCCAGCTTTTAGGCATTGAAAGTCCCATGGTTAAGAGAGTGGATAGCTACATTAGTGCTTATGTTCACTTGTACAATCTTCAATCTTCCCACTTTGGAAGGATTCTCACTGAGCTCATTTCAGGCTCTTATATTTGAACATCATGAGAAAAAGCATGAAAACAGATTTTTTTCAACCTATTTTTACAACATTTAGTTTTGCTCTCGCTGCTTCTCGTTTTATTTTAGAGATCTCAGCTTTGACTGATGGAAGAATGACTATGGATCCAGGGATCCAGGGTACAGGAATGAAAGGCACACAGTGAAACACAACAGACTCTCAGAGTTGATTCTAAAGAAAGGACTTTTAATTATTCATGTATAGGTCATTTAAAATGACTGACAATTTTATTTAAACAGGAGGAAACCCAAATGAAAAATAACAGATAAACTTCTACATGTAACACCTTCACAGGATGCAGTACAGAATAAGGTGCACCTGATGAACACAATTCTTTGCAAACAAAGTATGTGCAACTGGAAGGAAAAAGGCTGGTTTTAACACTTTAAAAATGTCATCATAGGAACACTATTTATTAATTTTTTTGGTCAAGTATCTCTGCAAGTATTATCAGGACTCCTGCTTTTCATCTACCTATTTTACTTTCTAGTATTTGCCTTAGAGCATTGCAGTGTTTAAAGGATTGTTTACACAGATGAAGTAACTTTAAGTCATGCAAATGGATGTAGCATGAGCTTTAAAAGTTAGAGCAATGGGCTCATGCAGCAAAATTCACACCAGCCACTGATTTCAGTTTCCAGTGCTTCTAAAATATCATCCATACTTCGTGTTGCATTCTTGCAAACACGGAACAACCACCTTCCTTACAAAGACAGCTACCAACTACAAAATATAAGGTTAAAGTGAAGATTTTGAAGATTTCTTAGCAAAAAAACCCAGCATTTCTACTAGTTTAATATAGTGTTATTTAAGATTAAATTGACACCATTTGGAGATTGGTAAGACCAACACTGCGCTAAAGAGATTGCAGAGCTGATAATGAAGTAAACTCACAAAGCAAATCATGGAAAAAGCCTCGTTAGGGAAGTGCTAGGTCCTGCCACTATCACTAAGATGAGCAGTATTTTGAAAGCACACCTACTGAACCAGTCAGTGCTTTTACTGACTTCATTATTACTAGAACAGCAGAACTCTTACCCAAAGGTATGGAATTATTATGTATTGAAGTAATAAAAATTGAGACATTGCAGCTGGCTTTTACATAAGATAATAGGCTTACAGTCTTCTGCTTAGTTCTCTTTGACACAGAAGGGAATATTTGGCATGACCAAACATTAAAAGAATAGTTTTAAAAAGAATTTCTTTATCAAACAGTGTGTACTCTCATAAGAGATAATTCGCCATGTTTCAAAGAATGATGATGCAGAATACAGGGCTCTGGAGAATATAATTTACAATATAATTAAAGCTCCAGTGTCTTGAGCAACTCAGCATTCTGCCAAAATCAGTATTTTTGGAATACTGAGAACTACTCGGGGACTGTGATGACAGCAGAGGAAAATGCAGGAAACAGATCACAGTTGTGATGAAAGCTGTAACTTATGGTAGATTGATATCCCTCTACTGGAGGAGGAATGACTCTCAACAGAAAAATTATGCCCTAAAAACTGTGCCTGAATAGTAACAGAAGCAGAAAACCATAGCCCAGAAGTAGTTTCTTTGAACACACAGGAACAATTGCAGAGTAGAATGGGAAATCCATCAAATTTAAATTATGGGGTTTTTCTGTTCCTATACTGTTTATCCTTGGCATACCCATCTGGTAGGAAAAATTGCTAAGCCACAAGGGCAAATATTGTGCAGTTTGCACATGACTGCCTTGTGAGAACCTAGAACCCAAGACACCATTTAGAAACAAGAACTCTCCCCATCACACAACAATCATAAATTACCTTCAGTGAATTTCAGGTTCTACCATCATAGGAAAATCTCCAAGGGTAATATCCTTGTAGCATTTTACCCGAGTTACACTGGAGTTTGGCCAGTTTTTAATTTCATTTACACAAACCTTAATCAGAGATAGCCAAGGTTAATGAAGTTACACTGGCTTTATACAGCAATACAAGCAACATCAAAATCAAGTTCTAGATGAGCAATGGAGTCTCAGGAGGATATAAAGGAGCATAATGTTGATTTACTCAAGTTTTCTTGACTTTCTTTCTTCATTATTTTTATCTTTACTGAATATTCATTATATGAATTAATATCATATAATAGCTTTTGCGTATCCATGTTACCACATAGTTAACTGTACTTTCTATCAGACTGCTACTCTTGATTTTTATTAAGACAATCCAGTACAGTTTGGTCTCATTCTGTTTTTGTGGGTCACTTCTCTGTCATTCTTATGGTTGTCTCTGTGACCAAAATGATTTTGTAATGATATGGTACTTTGATTGTTTTTGTGAGGCATAACTGTGTTTTATTTCTGTCCATTATATTATGCTGAATTCTTGCAGCTTCCTGCACCAGTTAACAATTCCTTCCAAAAAAGGAGATTACCTAGAGTTTAAATAGACTTCAAATATGTAGCACATTTTTACACAGAGACCACAAACCAAGGACCATTTAGTCAAGATGGTCCCCAATGTACTTAACAGACTAAACTAGTGAAACCAAAAGTAATAGGGGCTGTCCAATTTTGCTACTCCATAGGTTTTAGAAATATTGATATTCTTATATGATCCTCTTAATTTTGGAAAACTGCAGCATTACAAAGTGCTGAAATATTTGGAGAACATATTCTTTTGGATTAAAAAAAAACTCAGCTACCTTATTAAACTGAGATATTTAAGATGGAAAGTGTGGGTAAAGGAAACCAAAATACTTTATCTGTTCTTTTCCTTTTCTCCCCATTGATCAGCACTGACTGAAAGTTAAGTAAGTGTTTTTGAGAAACAGTGGATGGACAGACATCTGGTCAATTTTTAAGCTTTGAGGGAGTTGCTACATATGAATTTAAAGGTTTGACTACACAGTTAGGCTTTGTAAAAAGTTTAAGCTGTACTTCTCAGTACAGATTAAACATATTTAAACTGCACCAAAGTGCTGTGCCTGTTCTTCAGGCTTCTTCCAGGCACTCTGTGGCATATCAATGAAGAAAAACAGCAGACACAAAGACCCAGGTGCAGTGTGGCAGACCTAAACCTGAGTGTTGGTGTGAATAGAACACATCACCAGAGCTCCTGGAGTAGGTATCAGGTCTCACCTTGATGCTGGGAGGATAAAAATGATGCTTTGGGATATATACTGCTCCTTCCAAAGAGAAAGAAAACAAAAGTATGTTCTTTCCTCTATGAATGGAATAAATAAGTAAGAACTTGTGTCAGACAGCATTAATCAAGTCAATAAATATCCAAGATCATCTAGCCAGAATGATTTTAAAAGGAACATTTACATTTAATCTTCGGGTACCTTTCTGTTTTGACATAATCTTAAAACAGCATTATATACAAACTTTAGCCAGGCTGCTTTCTACTTAAATAAATGTAAGGGAAAGACCACCATTTACTTTCCTCTGGAAGAACTTATTTATATTTCAAAGAGCAAAACAAAAATTTAAAAATCAGAGTGATAGGCACAATAGAACAGAGCATCACTCTACTCTGATAAGTACAGTAGAACAGAATAGCACAGCCTTGGAGAAATAGATAAAGGATGTAACTCAGGCAAACAGAAGACATGCAAAGTGCAAGCAGGATGCCAGCTCCACTCTGCAAGGCTGACAAAGCAGAAGTTCTGCAAAACAACAGTATTACCCTTACTCAAAAGCGGGGGTCGAGGAACAGCCACTTAAAAAGGGGCATTGGACATTGAAGACAGACCCCAAAGAACAATACAAGAACTTCTGATAAGGGATGCAACTATATAAAATAAAATAATACGTATACACCAAGGGGGTACAGCTAATGAATATGTAATTATTATGTATGATAAAAACCCTGTTCACCTGACGCTCAGGGCACTCAACTAGAAGAAGGATCCTCTGAGCAACCAGCACACTGCAATAAGGAATGCCCACTTTCTAATACTCAAAACCATGTTAGAAATTTTCTGTCTGGCTGATTTTGGTATCAAGAGATATTTCCTGTCCCGTCTGTCACTGATTCCCCATCATCTCTTTATTATGCATAAATTATTTAAACCTAAATGACATACTACAGATTTAACTATTGCAACAAGTACAGTCCTGCCTAAGGAACTGCATGAACTGGAGGAAATGGCAGGAATTACAGAATGTTGTGGGAGTCCTGAGAACTGTCTTGTTTCTGAAGCACATCACAGAGATTTTTTTGTAAGTAGAGAGAAATGTCTCCATTTGCTTGGAGAAGCAGGACAACACTAGTCTAAATCATGAGTTCACCTACTCTATGTGATTTAGCTCTAATTTCTAGCCATCTCCCCTTTCCTTCTTACTTTCTCCAAGAAAAGGTTCACACAACAGCGTGCTTCAGTGGGAGTCTGAGGAAGTTCATGGAGGAATTTACAATGGACACTTTTGAAGACAGATATGCAACACAAGCCATAACCAGGACTATCTTATTGCATAAATGCTAAGACCAGGCAAAGAAAGTTCTTTTTACTTCTTCAAATGAATTTAATGTAAACTAGCACATCAAGAAGGTGCAAGTATGAAACAGATTCTGAGAGAGAAATGTGTGCTTGATGCAGTTCTGAATTTACTTCCTGATTCAAAACTCACTATGGTAGAAGTCAGACACTCCCTCAGAAATCCTTAATGATCCCTACATGGTTTTTTTGAGCCTTTTTTACTACCTCTATTATCTAGTTTTGAGAAAAGCTATTTTGCATATGTTTTGAATTCTCCAGTGTTTATACAACAGCCATACTGTACCTTAAATGTATCTTCACTGTTGGGATTAAACAGCTGCTGTTTCCCAGATCCCAAAATAATACGACTAGAAGCTTTGTTTTCTTCATAAGCATAAAGGGATACTGTTGCTGTTGTGCCAGCTGTTTCAAAATCCCCAGTGACTACAGTTATCTTCCAGTCTCCTTCTGTAAAGTAAAAAATAAAATCAAAATGCTTTTAGAACTGTTACTTATATGTAGCAGTTTACTTGAAATATATAAATGAAAGCATAGTTTGGGCCGAAGACTGTGACTAAAACGCACCTAAAAGCTAATGATGCCTGGAAGAGGCAGCAGAAAACTGGCTAAAAAATACATCATTCAAACTCATCTTAAGCAAGTTATGGATCAAGGATCGAGGAGGTTTACAGTGTACTAAAGCTGGAATTATAAACACAGAGCTTAGTGAGATTTCTAGTGATAACCCTGTGAGTCAACAGAGAAGACGACCAATGTCTAGAATTTGTATTATGACAACATGTATAATCAAGAAATGCAACAGGAAAAATATCAAAGCACCCCCATTAAGTACAATTTCCTCTCATTTTATGTTGATGTAACACATCAACAGAGCTCCATTTGCCTGGATGGAGGCATGACATTGAAATCAGCATGAAAAAAATAAGGTTTTGTAGAAAATTCTGAAATAGATTAGGACTCATTGGAAAATCATTTTATATAAAGCTCCCTGACACTAAAATGTCATCTCTGCTCCCATACAATGTACATAAATTATTTAAATATTCAAAAGCAGCTTAATATAAATCTTATTTTTAAAAAGAACAATTCATAATTGTAAAATACATTTCTACATCTGAAAAGCTGGGATTGCACGCTTCTCCGCCCCTCATTGATTGCAGCTTTTGTCTGTGTGAAACAAGTTCCACTTAGCAACTTAAATTCGTTCTGTGCAAGGCAAACAACAAATGAAATACCAGCCCACAGTCATCTTATAAATAAATGGCATAGCGTACACTGCAGTTTTCTTAGTAGAAAGCTGTCTGGTAATGCCTGTATGATTTAAATCTGTTGTCTGACAGAAGTATTTATCTTGGGCCAGCCTCATTATCACTCAGTAATTTGCCCCACAAAGATTGCATTGGAGCAGGAAGTTTGATTTCCTGTTTTCCAAGTCCTTAGAGGTCTGGCTGATGTCTGGTTTGGGAAGGTGATAGAATTTTGACTACACATTAATACACAGCTGGGAATTCAGAAAGCAGCAACAGCTCATTTGGTCTGACCAATCAAACCTGTCCCACAGGCTGAGGGAAGGAGTTCTGCCCCTGTACCTTGCTCTGGTGAGAGTCCACCTGGAGTACTGCATCCAGCTCTGGGGCCCCCAACATAAGAAGGATGTGGAGCTGTTGAAACAGGCCCAGAGAAGGGCCATGAAAATGATCAGGGAGCTGGAGCACCTCTGCTGTGAAGAAAGGTTGTTGTTCATCTTGGAGAAGAGAAGGTTCCACGCAGAGCCTATTTCAATATATTAAAGGGCTTAAAAGAAAAGCAAAGACTTTTTACAAGGACATGTAGACATCCTCCTAGCGAGAATGGTTTTACACTGAAAGAGGGTAGATTTAGACAAGACAGAAAGAATAATATTTTTTTTACTATAAGGATAGTTAGACCCTGAAACAAGTTGCGGAAAGAAGTTGTGGATGTCCCATCTCTAGAAGGGTTCGAGGCCAGGTTGGATGGGGCTTTGAGAAACCTGGTCTAGTAGAAGACATCCCTGTCCATGTCAGGGGGGTGTACTAGGAATCTTTAATGCTTTCTTCCAACCCAAACCATTCCACAATTTTATAAAGAAACTTAACCATCCAATTTTCATTAAAAATTTTCAGACTCCAGCTTGTAAGAAACTCTTTTGTGACTTTGAAAATCTTTATCCTCACAACTTTCTCTATGGACTCACTTTCCTGATAAAAGAACCATAGACCAGGAAAAAAAAAAGGATAAACATCAATTAGAAGGGTGAAAAGCCTCCATACTCTGATGGTGAAAACAAAGAGCATAAGGCGAGGGCCCCCTCTCCCATAGAAAAAGAGCTTGTTTACAAAAAAAGCAATCCTTATCCATTTTCAAACAATATAATATTAATTCTCTAAAGACAAAATTCCCTTGAACCATTTGACTGAAAAATAAGGACGATTCCATTTACAAGGGCTTATGAAGAACGGTGCAGACCAACGGTTTAAATATGACCCACTACTCCTCCTAAAAATTCAAAAATCTTTCAGAAACAAATAATCATTTTAAAGCAGGTAAAATGTGTTTTCTTTTCGACATGTTCATTGATTAATTATGCCTCAAGTGTTTTTGATGGTTCTTTCTATTGTATTACCCTCTCAAAGTCTGTCTTTTGTTAAACAATGGGGTTTCACAATGATGCAGTTGCTACTCTTGAGACTGTGTATTCTATTTAGCTCAAATCCTACCTCCCAATGATAAGTTTAGTATCAATATTTTGCACACAAAATATTTTACCCCTCTGAAGGTAAAAAAGGGAATCAAACTTCCCCAAAAACATGATTAAGAGAGTTTTGTTTTGAACTCCTCTGTATTGATGTTGAGGCTTTTTTTCCCCTGGAAACACAAAAAACTTTTTTTTGAAGGGCAATGTGGCTATAGGATAAAAATCCTTACATTTCTAATCTTTGTGATGCCAGAAATCCTCATTGCATTGCACTGCACGCTTCCAAATAGAAACTGGAAATAGTAAATATTACAAAGATGTAATTCTTGTAGGTATAAAAAGCTGAGGTGGTTCTGAGGAGGTAGAGTACCAGTAGTACTCCTGAAGAGGAGCACATATTGAGAGAAAAAGAATACAGATGAATGTGTAATGACATGATTTTCATTTAGCATACTTAGAGGAAAGGTGCAACCTAACACCAGTACATCCCTGGAGACATCAGAAAGTGGTGTCTTGCCACAGATGACTTTCTAGACATGTTCTTTTTCTTTTTTTTTTAATTTTCTGGATTATTAGAAACATTACAATACGCTAGAAAGTTCTACTTCACAGAAAAATAATTCTATTAAAAAGAAAAAACTCATATAGAATGAAAATGAAATATATTTAAAAGCTCACGGTAAAAAGGTAAGCAAAGAAACTCTCAGATCAATGACTAAACCAGGAATTGAAGCAGTCTCTCTAGGTGTAGGACACAGTTTCAAGCCTCTTTCCCACTTATCCATATTGTACCACGTGTCCCAAACAAGAGGCTATTTGTTGCATACACTTTTGGCTGCCTAACTCTGACACATTTGCACAGCTTAAAGGATACAGTGCAGAGAGCCCGCTGCAGGTGCAGAAGGGGCTCAGCAGAGCAATTAGAACGATGTTGAGGAGGATCTCTTGGTGCAGGCCATGCAAAACTGAGGTGTGCAGAACAGCTACAGCACAAAGAGTGACGGACAGAGAGCAAATTATGCCTTCTGAATAAAACTTAGAAAGGAAGAAGAACAAAGATACTTGTGATTCAAAATAAAGCACATAATAGGGTGGGATTTTAATATAATTTGTAAAATAACTGGGCACAAATTTTATCAGTAACTACTTGCCATAGGAACAATGTTTAAGAAAAGGTATTTGGGTCTTCATGGATATCTTGATTGATACAACAAATTTTGAACAAATATTTTCAAACTTTCTCCCAACACCTAGATCATTGTACAACCTACAAGCGTACAAGCATGTACCTACAGCATGAAGCACTTCTGACTGCTGAGAATTTCTAATGTGTTATTATGAAATTTAATTTAGTCTGCTCTGGCTGCAAGGACAGAAAATCAACCTGAACAAATACGGAATCACAAGTAAAACAGAAAATGAAAAAACTAATGTTGAGAACAAATCTATACATAGGCCAGGAGAAAGAATCATGTTTTAAAATGTTAACTGTAAAAAACTGAAATTAAGATAGATCACCAATAAGTACTAGAATAGATGTTTTTTAAACATCAGAGAGAAAAATAACATTATGAAAATTAAAATGCCAGAATAAAAAGAAAGCACAAACAAATTTATTTATTGTTTAAATTAAAATGTGAAGTTCAGAGTTTGCTGAAATGTTCAAACAGTGTGCTATAATTAATGTTTCAAAATAAATACAAATGGCAACAAATGTGTAAAGCAATTAGTTCTGAAACAGAAACAGTCTTCATTAAAAGTAGAAAACACAAGCAGAATTTACCATTTGCTTCTTGCATTTTCAGCTGCTGATTTTTCTTAAAATCTGCCCAAAACAAAAAAAAAAATCTGTTAATAAAGGATCTTTCCTTTAACATTAAAGAAAAGGTTTGAAAGAAGGTAAGAAAAAGACATTTGATGTTTCTAGCCAACACAAGAAAACTTTTTCTTATTCATTCCCTCATTACTTTCCCACTATCACCTATAGCAATTAAACAAATTGTGTTCTCTCAGAAATACAGCAAAGGAAGCTGCAAAATTGTTAACTCCAATATTTACAGTCTAAATTCAGCCCAGAATTGTTCAGAGGAAAAGAATTAAAAATTCTTATTCTTACTTCCATAAAGTTACGATAAATCTTACCTTGAGGGTACAGTTCAACTTCTGAATGGATTATATCTTGGAACATAAATGGAAGCAACCGAAGAATAAGAAAGAAAATAAGAAAGCAGGTAAGAATCAATTTTTATTTATAATATCATATAACTGAATAATCCATATCTGATTTTCATACTGAATACATACAACAGCAGCGTCTCTACTTCTGAAATTTTAGTATTTGATTTGATAGATGTTAAAGTAGAAATTATTTGACTCAACAAAGAATTTCATTTGTGCCAAAAGTAAGAGCTGTGCAAGTGTAAAATACCTTTGTATCAGATTAAGAGGCTCATGTGGCACTACTGTACTACTTGTCATTGTACCTAAATAGAAGAATATGGCACAGAACATTTTTTCAGTACTATGGATTAAGTGGTAAGTATAATTTGTATGGAGCTATTGCACTATTTCTTTAAATCACAGTTCAGTGTCAGAAACAAAGATGGAACAAAAAACTGCTCCTCCTTATTCCTCTTACAAACTGAGAACAGGTAGATGAGTGCAAAAAAGGACAAATCAAGGCAAACATTGGTTAGATTTTTTAGTCATGTTACTTTAGGCTATGTTTCATTTTGAAACCTTTTCTTTCAGAGCATAGATTACCAACAGTTTAAATTTCCTCTTGCTGGGTAAAAAATCAGCCAGTTTTCACAGAAAAAAGTGCAGCAATCTTCTGGGCTGTTGTTTTTATCTTGGTTCACTTCCATGGACTCTCCAGGAATTACCTAAATCATTCAGTCTCCTATGAAGCCTGTTGGGATTCCAGTATAAGCTAGGCAAGAAAATTCCAGAGCAACTTTTGAAGGTCCCTTAGTTTTTGACTTGAAAGCATTAGTTGGCCAATTCATATAAAAGCTAGTCCCTAAGAAATAAATTTTGTCTCACTAGACAACTGCTTATTTCTATCATTTCTGCAGGTATTTTCTGCAATTCCAAGTGCTAAAAGGTATCAGTAACTAGTAAATACTGTATAATTGAAATCGAGTAAAAGCTGTTGGTTGCTCAGAAATTAATATCAGATTTTTAAGACAGATAAAATGCTTATATTTCCTTGGCTAAATGGGAACAAATACAGCACTTTGTTCATGTTCTGAAACATAAAATATCTATGTAAAATAAACCTGTGAGGCTGCAGATTCTTAAATTAGATTTCTGAAGAGCAAAAACTTTCTCCTTCTTTGAACACAGCACAGGTACACTTTGGCCAACATGGAAGCTACCCCTGACCCTCACCACAGAACTATTTTAACTCCTTTTCAGTGGCAGGGTTTCCTTGTAGGAAAGTTAGACATTAAAAAATCAGCTCTTGTTTCTTTTTACCACCGTTTATCATAGATTAATCTGGGGTTAGTTATCACAGAATTAGTACAGAAAAGTGCCCTGCCATGCATCGTTCCTAAGCCATGTTGCTCACTGGAGACAGCTATGACACGCAGGAAATTTCACCTATACTTTTTTAGAAAGGTATCAGATACAACTAGCAAAATCAACCGGTCTGCACCCAAATGTACTCAGAGAAATCCTCAGTCTTATACTACTATTTAAAAACATGTTACCACTTGAAGAAAAATCTGTTTTAGAGAGTCTGATCAAGGTGAGACAAGCTCTTTATTCCTGTTTTTGAGGATGTGACACCAAGAGTTGCAAGAAGCTTTTCAAGGTTATGTACAAAATTCATTAAAATCCAGACAAAATAACTAGGCAACCTGCATTTATTAAATACTATTAACTAAGTGTTATTTATTCTATGCTTTGTCACATAAATATATTGTCTCTCTTCACTTTATTTCACTTGAATCATGCACATACCCACAAGATAGACAGCAAACTGGAAACTCCAAAGGTGGGATTACCATAATATTTTTCTAAATAATGCAAGATGATGTATTTATCAATTGACTTTTAAGGTGTTTATTTAATAACTTAAACAGAACTACAAAATAATTGTGGGCATTTTATTTATCTCTCTAGCTATGCTGTTGTTCATGAGGAGAAGGAATGCTACTTCTGGATGGAAAATCTGTTTTCTTTGCCATTTAGAAATAGACTTAATTTAGAACATTTTTGTGTGTTTTATCATTCCTTCCTGAAAGGTGAATCACACTTACAGCGCTGATCCTGTATGATAAGGCTGTACTCGAAAATCTAGTGACATAGAGTCACTATAAGCATTTAACCTTTGCTATGGACCATATAGAACATTAACTCAAGCAATCTGTTCTGGAACAACACATTTTGTGGATTTTAGGAAGCTTCAAAATAATCCAAATATATCTTTGCCTGAGAAACTCACATTTAGTATATGGATTGACATAATAGTTTAGTGATACATATTGAAGAATATTTAAGAATATTGTTGTTAAAACTACCTTTCATAATTGGAAACATTTTCTGAGTTGTTCTCAGCTTCTCTGACAATGACTTTATCACAGTACCAATACTGGGACTTGGTACTGGCCTCACAGCGCAACAGCACCTTCTGCAGCTTCCCAAGAGGTACAGCTTCCACTTCGAAAACGCTGACCTGGAAGACTGAGGAGACAGCACTCCACAATTTGCCACCGCTAAGGCAGTCTGAAAACTGAGGTGTGTTCAAGGCCTGATCAACTCCCACAATGCACAAACACTTCAATTGGTTTTAACGGCAGCTGGACTGTGGTCAAAGAGTTTGCAGCTCACAAGTTAAATGTCTTTTGATGGTATAGCAGAGCAAATGAGAAAGCACAACCAAAATCAGGCTACAGTATTAATCCCAAGTAAATTGGGTTTTTTTAGTCATCATCCAAAATGCTGCACGCAGCCCCTTCAGTACTGTTTCAATACCTTGCCATTTCCATTATTCTTCTCTAAGTAAGAAAGAGTTAAAGCTGTTATTTCTTTTGCTGATATTGTTTTAAAACAGACTTTCTCACCCCTTTCTCTTTTTAATCTCACCTTCTCCATTTACATTTTATTCTACTGAAAGAAACTGAAATCTAACATGCCATTTTCCCCTTATTCATTTAGGCTTGTGCTTATAGTTGGAAAAGATTGTTTTCATGGAAGCATGAAGCTGATCAGGTTCAGGTAGATAATTTTCTGTCACAGTAAAAAGCATACAGCTTTCTTTCTCTAAATCTAATAGTCCAGATCACTCTTCTCAGTAAAAAGAAAATGAAGGAAAGAAATACACTGGAAAATTCATATCTGTGAAGTTCTCGGTCCACAGCAAATGGCAGAATTGAGACTGCCTGTGCATATTACTTATCCCTTGTGTATAGGTAATATATGATCACCAGCTAGTCTCTCTGAAAGATTCCTGCCTCAAAGTGTGCACAGGAGGACGGCAGACTTTCAGTATCTCTTTTTATCTTCATTATTTTTATGACTCTATGCATTATTTACTGCAACCACCCAAAGAGCTCAGTGAAACAGAACTGATTTCCCCAGTGACTTCACCTTTGCACTTTTTCCATAGCACGTCAGTTCTCTGCAAATGCTAAATCTCTTTTTTGAAAGGCCATCTGGGTAATATTTCAATTTACCCACATAGTTAAAGCACAGATTTTATTGCCAAAAGCTGTCAAAGATGCAAAGTGGTGAGGGTGCTCAACTGAGAAACAGAGGGGTTAATTTGCTGGCATATTTAGCATTTCAAAGAGCTTACTAGGTGTAGAGCAGAATTCTGTTTGAACTCAGTTACAGCTATGGTTGTTCAGAAAAGTCAAACTGGTTATGAAGTGAAATGTAAGCATGAAAAAAGTGGTCACTCAGGGAAGCTTTATTTTAAGCAATTTGCCCAATATAATGTAGAATATCTGTGGCAGGGATGAAAACAAGTTGTTCAAGTCAGCACTCCACTACCTCTGCCATAAAATGATGTATCTCAGTCCCTGCTCTGCTGCTCCAAACAATCCACTGTCTCATTCACCTATTTCCATAACAAAGCGCACTTTGAACCATTCCCCTTAGCCCCTGTATAAATAATATGCTGAATTTACTATCAATCTGGCTAGAATAATGGCCCCCAGAAAATTCCACTTAAATTCAGAATTTTAATTTGAATAGAACTTTATCTCTTATACATTAGTAATGGTATAGAATATATATTTTAAAATACTGTAGATACATTTAAAGCTTCCCAGTGGGTTATTGCCATTTTTAGTATTTTAGATAGTGCTTTTTATTAATTTTGTAATTGTGTTCCACTAACAGTTTGATACCATTGGTTATACATACAAGTGTTAATCCTCAATAGCTCACAAAGTAAGAAACAGGCTCAACAGAAGGTCACAGGAAGGCCAGTGGCAGACTTAACAATACATTCAGTAGTTCCTGAAATTCAACCATACTGAAGAAAATCAGAACGATGTACATTTTACTTACTGTAGAGCTAGGAGGTAATTAATTGAAAGAAAACTTACCTGAAATCTCTCCTGTATTGATCACAATACTATATTAATATACATTAAAATAAATACATGACAAACAGACCTACTAAGACATGAAATCATGCAACAATTTATGTAAACTTATTTGGAGCCAGCTGCAACTCATCATACCTTGAAAAGATATGTTTTAAATTCATAGGCAGTTATACTCATCATCCAAGGGTAGGGGCCTCAAACAATTTTTCTTCCCCTATTCCTCCCTGTGTTTTCACTCATTCTGTTCATTCCTGGATCAGTAGAAGACTATTTTCCTTAGTCCTTAAAAGATATTTATCTAAACTTCTGTGATTTTTTTTTTATTAGGGAGCTGTTAAGACCCATATCAGTTACTTAAATATATTTATATAGCTAAGCAAATTGTTTTCCAGACTTACCATTCCTCTCTGAAATGTCACTGGTATAAAAGTTTTCTGTAGCAGTCTTAGACCAGAATCTCCTCTTTTCCCATAGATACACAAATAAATTGCAGAATCTGTATCAGCTTGCTCCAAGTCACCAGTGTAGACATAAACATGGTATAAAACAACTTCCAAAAATAATGAAAAGAAGAAAATGCAAGTTACATGTAATCACAACTAATTTTACTCACTATTGTAGCTTAATGATACCAATGACAGCAAGTCTGATTTGTAATTAATTTTTCTGGAATATACTCTTCAGAAATCAGTCAAACCATCTGCTTTTAAAATTGCCAAAACCAGAATTCAGACGACATTAAAACTGAAAACCAGGTAGCCAATATATAGGTTACTGTGCACACATACTTGGATAGATAGGTTTTCCAGTTTCCACTACTGGAAGTTCACAGTTAAATTCTTTATCATCACGATTCTTTGATAACCATGTGTTTTCTGGAAAATTCAGTGTTTTCTTGCTCTTTAGATGTTGGAGTTTCACCTGGTGAAGAAGCAATTCCAACTATGACTGAGTTCACTCCTTCCAGTGCTTTACTTCTCAACAGCAAAACACAATTTTGTATATCTTTTTTCTATCTCAGAGAACAGTAACACAATCAGTAAATATGACATACAAAATTGCAGTATAAAAATATTTTTATTTTGGCCATTACTTTGCAACAAACAAAACTGTAATTGAAATTTGTGGGTTTGCCATTAGAAATGTCAACAAATCTGATTTCTATCAGTAAACCACCTCTATGTAACACTGCCTGGAATACAGAAGACTGAAAACGTTCTGGTAGGTGCTGTTAGGTGAGACTGAGCTTTTGGAAGGAGTGGAAAGATTGACACATTTTTTTATTTTAGAAAGAAAACAGGATGAAACTCATCATATACATCCTTCTGAACTTTGGCAAGTAGAGGACATGTTGGAATCCTAAATCAATTTGCATTATCTTATGGCTCTTCTACAGCAGAAAAAAAGACAACCTGTGTGCCACTACCATCTATATATTCCTCTGAAGATGGCTAGAATTCAAGATCTTTGCCACTGTCTACCATGATAGCTGCCTTACTTGTTTCCTATAACTAAAGCACTCTTTACTCTCTTTTATGGAAGCAGTTTTTGTTGGTCTTGAATTACAACTATACTTACTACTGGGGTTTTCTGTAGGTCTTGAATAGCAAAAGGAAATCAAAAGTTATCTTTGTGCAGTTGTGTGTTTGAGTGTGCATATAATATGCATAAACCTTGCAAACAAAATTATGAAAACAAGCACTCACAACCAAATTCTAACATGTAGGGAATCAGGGCAATAGATACCTTCACCTCACTTTTCCAATAAAATATTATTTAAAGTAAAATTAGCACTGCTTTTAACACCAAAGCATGTATTTATTCTAAAATGAAATACTTTGGCAGCACTGATTCCTAATCTCTAATATTTATTGGCAGAGCACCACCTGCTGATTCATAACAATTGCAAATATTAACTGCTTTTTCAGAAAAACACAGCTTTCAACATGATTTCTTGCTGTGAAAAGAAGTGTTTGAAATCCCAGGGTTATCCTATGAAATTTGGAACAAAATGTTAAAGAAATATTTTGTAACAACCAAGCTGGCAAGTAAGATTCCTGCAATCATTTGAGCAACAGAAATATTTATATTATACTTACATTCAATTTTGCTATTAGTTTCAGTTAAGGCCTCTGGGTTAATGTAAAATCTGTTATTACTGTCTAATTCTGGTTGTCTAAATCAGGTGTTTTAAGATTACTCAAATGAAAAAGAATAAATTTATGTCCTTTACAGATTTAAAGAAACAGAGGACAAATGCTTATCCCAGTTCTGAAATAAATTTTACATGGGTGTCAGTGTTATCAAGAATTTAGAATAAATTCAATCTGGAGAACATCCCTAAATATCATGTGAAAAATAGAGTTAAAACAAACAAAGAAGAAGAATCAATTCACTAAACTGGAAAAAACACCAGCAGCTTCTTTTTCCCTGAAAATGCTCATAATAATGAGGCATGGTGGGGTCCATTATAACTTACTTAGCCTACCTTTCAGCAAACTTTGTTCATTCCTTGCATGTAGTTGTCATGGAATGATTGCTGCACCATCACATTCAATTTTTCAGAGCTGGAATTTATGGCTAGAATCTCCCTAATACACACTGAAGAGTACAGGCAAACACAAAGAAAGCAAAACTTGGTCGAACATATCAATACAATAAAATTGTTGTCTGTAGGAATTAGGAATAATTGCAAAATAGTCTTATATATTTCCATCCTGTAGGAGATGAACTGTATCAATGTTTTTGTCATATGCAAAGCAATCTAAGCACACAAAGAAATAAGAACTTATCCCAATCAGCATTTATTGATTCATGAAGCTATGGCTTTATGAAAAGATGGACCTTTATTTTGCATAAAAATTAATAAAATGGGGGAAAAATCAACATAAAATTCTAACACTTTGTAAGTTCCACTCTGGTTGTTCATTTGGTAACCCATCAAGTTCAATTGCAATCTTGTAGATATTCCCAACATTATTTATTTTAACCTGAATAGAGTCAGAACAATACAATATAAAACTACATAAAATTACATCTTTATCTTTGCAATTGATTCTAGATTCACCTGAACTATTGCAGCATCAGAGTGTACAGGAACAGCACATAATATTGGATTGGCAGATTTTGAGTCACAAGATTCAGAAAAGAGGCTGCTTCTGTTTTGTCTAAGCAGATTTCTGTCTGAGGACAAGTTTGACCGGATTATAGCCTAGTGGAATCACAATGCTTGCCAGGAAAATGATGTGGTATTTGAACGCTTCAAATCTTCAAGAATAAAAAAAAAGTTGGTGAGAGTTGTTCATGAGAGCAATGAGGAATACAAAATTATATCCTCTAAACTACAGGTCACAAATCTTTCATAATGCTGCACACTAACATGACCATAAACCCTAGTACATCAATATGAAGCTTTTGGAAACCTTAAAGAATAGCTCCCAAAAGTTGGTGGAACTTCTGCAAAAATTCAGAAGTCACTATCTTCGCTTTCTGACTGTGATTTGCATTCATTGGCACTTTCTTTGCACACCCATGAAAACTACTCTATGCAACCCTGTCTTCAAAACTTCAAATGAACATTCACTTATCTAGGGTACATTTGAAGCTTAAGCACTATTTAAAGCAAGGATAAACAATTTTAGATCATTTGTAATGTAGCGCTAGGAAAGGAAAAGTCTGTTATTACTTTATTTCTCAAATAATAATTCTATTCATAAAAGGTTGGTAACAGCCTATTCCTCTCCATCATTTACGTCCCAAAAGGTATTTACTTTGTACAAAAATTACTTTGTTCTCTTAAAAACACCTACTAGTAGGTATCTTCATTAACAAAAAGCATGCTTTTCATTTCAGAGGTCAGAAGGACCTCATTTCTTATATCAGCTTTTGCCTCTTTGTACTTATGTGTAAGATACTTTTATGTTGCAGTCACAGCATTGCCATGCTTTAGTCAAAGATTTCTAGACGCAAAAAACTTTTACCCTGGATCTCCTGAACCTTGAAATGCACTTTGAAATCTCACAATGGTTGTTTCAGAAAGAGTCTGTGGGTTTTACACCTGTAGCTTGTATTGATATTGTTGTTACATCAATCTGAATTTCTTTAATGAAATAAATGCTAACACTAGGCTTGCAACATTGATGTGATAATATAGTTGCTGTCTTTTCCACTGGCTTAAGAAAATAGCTTTGTTTTGCTCTGAGAGTCAGATCCTGATATCCTTGCTTAAGCTGTGTAATATTTCTCTCTAAAAGTAGTCTTATTAGAGTAGTCTTATAAGACTAGTCTTATATATTCCAGTCTTATAGAGTCTTATTACACTATTAGTCTTATAGTCTTAATATAGAGTTATTAAGACTTATTAAGTCTTATAGTCTTATTAACCTGGAGACTTTGGGACTAAAGAAGTAGTAAAATATGGGTATATATTCAGCTTGACTGAAAAAAACACCCATTGTCTTTTCCCCAATTTCACAAACAAATGAACCTACTTCTCTCTCAAGTACAATGGGGTATGGTCTCCTCATGCACAGAACTGGTGTTCACTGAATATGCAACACTAATGTGTTGTCTGTTTATTCTAATAAATTCCTCTCTAGACTTTTGGTTTAAAAAAAAAGTTGCATGATATTTCCTGTATCAACACAACACAAAACAAAATGTAGTAGATTTTGTCAGAACGCAAACAGTGACTTCTGCCTAAAACAAAGAGACATCTTCCAGAAGAAATGCTCTGGTAGCATTGATTTTTCTCATGCACAGTCTTAAGAAGGATTAAACAGGCAATGACAAATCACATGGGCAAGGTAAGAAAGGGAAGATGATTATGAATGGCTTGCATTTCTTAAGACAGATCTACTCAAATTTTTCATAGGTGCGCACATTGCTGATAAAGTGAAAGGATTTTAAACTGATTCTTAATTGCTGGATTATTACAGCCTTTCAGGAACTGCTTTCTTCCTAGAACACCTGGTCAGAACTATGATTAAGTTAATTACTTTAAAAAATAAAATTTGGTATCCTCTGTTCTAGAATATATCAGTGAAAGCACAACAAATTCAAAGATGGAAATGGTAAGAAGATTTAATTTTTTTTATGTCTTACTTTCCTATCCTCATTTCAAGACCTATCCTGTTAAACAAGTACAGAATAAAGTTTAAAGGGAAAAGGAGAGGAAAGAGCTCTTAGTCATAGGCTTTTTCTTTGTTGATTTATCTTCTGCAGACTAAAGAGTGAAAAGCACTTCAGTGACATTTGCTGTTTCATGCCTGAAAGCAATAGTGTCAGTGTGATGTAAAGAATCATAGTAGTAGCCCCAGGTGCTGAGAGAAAGATTCTGCTCTCTCACAAGATCAATATCTGCAGCACAGAGCCATAATGGGTCATATCTATTTTAGAGAAGAAAAATTGGTCCATCTCTTCTGAATGTATGGATTAACTTTGCAAACATGCCATTATCCAACATTGCTTATAAATAATTCACTAATTAGGAGAACAGGATTCCCTGTGGATCATAATATATAGCCTATATGCTTAAAAAGTGAACATTACAGTAGGTTATCTTCCTGCTTACGCCCTATTAATAGAGAATATTTTTATTAATATCATTGACAGTAACAATCTTGGATTGTGCCAAGGTAGTATTAGAAGAATTAATGAGTGCAGACAAAAAACATGAAACATACAACTTCTGCTCTAGTTAGCTGAAGACAGCAGTGGTACATGCATCTCAGATTTAAGCAAAACAAAAATTTTAGCATCTTTGGGAATTTCCACTCAGCCTATCAAGACACAATTTCCTTGTTACAATAAAGGTGGGGTTATTCTTAAATAATAGCAGAGAACCTGTGTTTTCACAACATTGGACAAGATTTTATTGGACTCTTAGTTATTCCATAGGTAAACCTTCTGACATTTCAGTCATTTATAATGTGGCAGCTCTAAAAAGGGTTTTCTTCCTTGATTGAACCAGTTCTGCAGTATACATTTTGTAGTATGCTTTGAAAACTGTATGCCTGAAAATTTAATTACTAAAGATCCCTAAACAATATACAAGTCTTATATCAGACATGGTTTGTTTCAGAATGAATAGTTTTTAAAGCTAGTTTCAAACCAATTGCCTTAAACAAATCAATTTACTCCTGCAGTTGTCCCATTTGGTCTACTATATGAGGGAGGTGGTTTAAAAGAATTTCTTCTGTTGTTTACTATATATAACAAGCTGATTTAACACAGAATTTGTGGAGATTAGATACAGATTTATTGTATACAGTACATATAGGAGAAAAACATTTTTTTCTTTTCACGTGACAGAATAATCCTTGGAAAGGTACACATTATTTTAATGTTCTTAGCCTTCATTAACTACCTGAAATTCATCTTCCTGCCTGGGAAGAAACAGATGCTTCCTGTTGTCCTTGCCAAGAGTTATTGGTCCAGCTAATCCTCTGTCTCCATACATCCAGAGAGCGACACTTGTTTCAGTTCCTGCATTTCCTGTCAGTATTGACACTTTCCATTCATCATCTGAATGAAGGGGACCCTCACCACCTTGGGGATTTCTCATTTCCTCTGTGAAATACAGAACATTAGTGGGAGATGAAAATTGACATGAAACTGCCGGTTGCTGTTGTAACTTCAGCACATAAGGAGGCCATAACAGCAGGGGGATTGTATTTTTTCATGGCAAGTGAGATAGTCTGAAAAAATTGATTTATGTTTCTTGTCTAGACCAAAATGTACTGATTAGTTGAGCTACAAGAATCAGCTGGAAAAGAAAAAGTTATCTCTCACATGCACTATCATCATATTCTTCATATATATTCTGGAGCAGAGTAAGGATGCTATGATGCAGAACTATGACCAGTAAATTGACATATCTGGTTCCTTAGTCTGACATTTAGAAATGAGTAGAATTACTCCTCTAATGCCTTGTTTTGGGACATCATTAACAGAGTCACATGTCTGGGAATAGGGACAATTTTCATTTAAAATTTAAAAAAAAAATCAGGAAATTAACTTTCTTCAAGTTAAATATTAACTAAATAATGTAAAAAATAAAAAAAAAAATCTAAAAAGAGCTCAATATATCCTTGCCCAACCATACTTATGCAGTGCAGTATTTGGGCTAAGGCAGGCTTTGCATGACTGAGACAATAGCAGCACAGTACCACTTTATGAATAAATTTCACAGCTCTAATGGCTGAGCAAATATAATTTTGTAAAACATAGGCTTCACTTTAGAGTAGTACCTAGTGATCTTTCATTTACCCTTGAGAGAAGTATATATACATATGCAGAGATGTCAGATGACACCTCTGCACATGAGATATGGAAAAACAGACTCTATTAGGATAAAGGAATTTAGCTTTGAGTAATCTAATCTTAGTGGGATTTACAAACATCTGATGTCTGAACACTACTTTTCAATAATGGGACCACTGACCATGGAGCCCTCTCCAAAAGAGGGAATCCTTGCTGCCAAGGATTTATACTCTGTTCTGATACAAGAGGCAGTTATAAACTCTAAATTTGAAAAGATGAACCTACACATTGTCCTCCAGGGGTTCTCAAACTGTTCATCACGAGGCCTTTTCCTGTGGCTGAAAAGAGACTTTTTCATATGCCACCAATGTGAATTTGTTGAAGAATTCCCAGTGCATCACTGTGGGTGTTTCTGCTGCACTACAGAAGTTACGTAGTGCTGTTAGAGTCCTTTGCTTTTTTATTTGCTCAATTGAAATGCTGTACTGGGTTTCTCTGGATGGAGTTTTTCGCTTCACTTATTAAACTGCCCTTACATCAAAGGAAAAAAAACCAAACAAACTCACAACATAAAAACAAACGAACAAAAAAAACCCAAACCAAAACCAGACAGAAAAACATGTGAACCAAAAGCTATCACTCACTACCAGCAGAATGGTGCCCAACTGGTCCTAGAGGAATGACTAGTTTGGAAAAACCCTGCTCCAGTTTTATTTCTGAGCATGACAATATACTGGCTGGAAAATCTCCTTGGTCAGTTGGGGTCAGTAGGGCAGAGTGAGCAGAGATGGACTCAGTGCTGTGCAAGTGATGCTCAGCAACAGCTAAAACACCGGTGTGTTATCAACACTGCTTTGGTCACCAGGCTGAAACACAGCCCCAGACAGAACGAAAATAAGGTCCATCCCAGCCAAGCCCAGGACAAATGCAAAAGACAATAAAGCAATGCCCACGACAGAAATTTGCAAAAATTATCTGAGCTTTCTTGCTAGCAATAAAATATAAGTTTGAAGCCAAAGTGAAAAACAGATTTGAATCCTTGAGACTTGCTTCTTAATAAACTTTTATGAGCAACAAATCCCACATGCTGATAAATCACTGCTGCAGCAAATTGGGTAAGTGAAGAAGCATCGATTCAATACTGAGACATGGTTGATGTTCCCTTTAAATTTCCTCAAATGCACTCTTACAATATTAAATAAATGGGTTTTTTTCTTAAAAGTTGTACTCAAAAGGAATTATACAGTTGCTTGGGTCATCAGGTTGTCCTATATTTAAATCAACATGGTAACTAAAGCACCAAACCTGAATTATGATCCACTAGCATTGATAACTGATGCAAAATATTTACACAAGGAATTGCGAAGGAATTGGAATACAGTACAATGTTCTATAATAAACAAGGACTGACTTCTAGAATCACAGGAAATTTAGCCCTAGTAAAGAGTCTAAATTTCAGTTAATTAATTTTTAAGAAATTCACAACTGTAGTAGTATGACTTCTACAGCAGTGCCTCTAACAGTAGTAGTTATGATGTTGGAATGGTCATAGTGATTTAGAAGAGGCATTAGTGTAATAATAATATCTGGTTTTATTGTATTCTTCATCATGACTGAGAGCAAATTATTCTGAAAGAAACAAAATTCAAACACTAAAAATAAAGCAAAAGGCAAACATCTTGTTCTTACCTGAATAAAAACTTAATTACATTGTCTTTCAGTGTCTAAAATAGCAGAACTATAGCAAAGTAATTGCTTTGGTATTATAAATATTTTTGAGAACTTGACCATACAACTTTCTGTAACTGTAGTTGCCTAACTTCTCACCTGTAACTCTGAAAGCTAGAGTTCCTTCCAGCTATCTAAAATCACATCTTTCTTACAGCAAAGAGGTTAAAATGTCCATAAAATGCACAGGTATTCAAGAAACACAGGGAATCCCATGCTGCTCTGTGTGCTTAGGACAAGAATTCCATACTTGGGCAATTGGTACCCAGAGCAGTTACTGCAACCTCAATACTACCTCTTGGAACAATTATAATGCACAAACAATTCACAGGCTTGGAATGCTTTTTGCCTCATAAATTACTGGCTCCTCTTACAAATGGAAATCAGTAGCATTGATTTGCTACAGGCTAAATATATTCTGGTCTGAAAAGAGGATTTGATGGTTGCCCTGCATTACTCATGGGATTTTACACACTTCATGACACCATGCTGTAAATCTGTTGTGACAAAAATTAATTCTAATAGGCCTGTATTAAAATGATGAAGTCACAACCCTTCACATAATTTCACAAAAACAACTTTTTAAAATTTACCTACTTATCCTAAATCTAACACAAAAATAAAATTATCTCGTCTCAGGAGACCATATGGTTGAGTGACACTTTTAGAATGAACCTAGTTTGGGCAATAAAGCTGATATATTACTATTACACCCATGTGTATCATCATTTCCAATGTTAACTGAGTAGAAATGAGATCAGATTTTGTTTATATCTTATTTTCTCTTGTAAGTAAAGTATATTAAAAAATTATTAGCAACTAATATTATACCAGACAAATAGGAAAAGAACATGGAGGATAGAGAGAGCATTTCTCAGAGATACACTTTGTTAATACCAAACCACAGAGATGTTCTCAAGGTCACAGGCTGTATTTGTGTCATGGAAGCTAACGACATCTGAGCTGTTAAGTAGGAGCTGGGACCTGACATCATCTCTGTACAGTGAAAGAAGTTTCTTGGGAACACCAAAGTCACCCTGCAACAGGAGAAGCCCCAACTGTTGTAGCACAGTTTTCAGTTTAATTAATCCTAAATCAATTAATATTTGTGAAAACCAAAAACTAAACACAGCTACCAGTTAGCAGACACAGACATACAAATGAGGGTCCTTTCAGCCCAAGAGTGCTAAATCTGCTCTGAGTTTTGGCTCTAAGCCTGCTGCTGGGTTTTATACTCAGTACTAACATCACCCTTTTACAAATGTTAACTGGGAGTGAAAAAAAGCAAATGAGTATTTAATGAATATCAGTTTAAAACTCAAGGCTCACCTGTACATGTCAAAAGACACACTTTGAGTGAAAATACCTTACTGAAAAAAGAGCATTTTATTTGAAGGGCAGAGTAACTTTGATATTTCTATTCATTTTGCATAAGCAGAGTCTATATTTATAAATGCCAGAAAAACTACTTACAAAGTGCTATAGAGACTCTGCGTAACCAATTTCACGGCAGATACTGCTTCTATAAAAGGATCCTTTGTATCCAACCCTAAAAACATCCAGCTTCTTTGAAAACAGGTTTGATGGCTTGTGTATTGTTGCAATGGGTTTCAGGGACAGCATATCTCACCAGTTGCTGACAAGCCACTGCACTTTGGGAAGGCTTTGTGACACAGCGATACAAGATGAAGTCTGATAGATTAGAAATTGGGTGTTTTGAGCAAAAAAATGGAACCAACATTACCAGAAAGAATTAACAGTAATTAATAATGATTCACACCTATGCTTGGAATTTAACCAGGATACTTTGGTTCAACTGAATTCAATTTAAATCCTGCCTGATACTTCACATTACACCCTATGAACAAGTATGCCAGATTTGATGTCTTGTTCACCTAGCCAGACTTTTCATGCACACTTTGAAACAGCAGTCTGAGGACCAAGCTCGGAACTAAATCAGCAACCCACCAGAATTATTTGCTATGTGAATGCCTTTGAGACTACCTCTAGCTGAATAAGCAGGTCTCCCATAGTGGAACTCCAGTATAATCTTGTGTTTAAAGCTCTTTCAAGGTAACAGATATTTTTCCACCAAGTGAATGTGCCTCAATGTGCTGTGTGGAGCTCAGTAGTTTCCATTTATCCCACCTGCTTTTTAGAGTGATATGACACAATTCAGACTGTGGAGACAGGGTCAATGAAATAAAAGAGAGGCAGGAAGCAAACATGATCATCCCCATACTTTAAGATATGTACTAGTCTCTGTTTTGCTTAGTTGTCTAGTTCCTTGGTTTGGTTACTAGGATGCTGAATATTCCTAAAATGATTGTCTTAGACCATTTATGCAACCTAGGTAGCTAAAGAGAAAGCAGTTTAATCTAGAAAAACACACCTGCTAGACCAAAACTCCAGAAGCATGACCAGAACATTGTTTATATATTCCTACCTGCCAAAATATCTATCTAGCATGTAATGCATCAAAACCTTCCACTTTCCTTCATTGAACCATAAGGCAGAAAGCATAAGTGTGAAGCATAAATGAGAAATATTCCATTACTTTCAGTGAGCTTTAGATCAGGCTCTGTACCATATCAACCTCTTAATTTCCACAGAAATAGTCCTTCAATAGATTACTAGTTACTTAAAAAAAAAAAGTAATGTCAAGTTATTCAAAAGTTACTTGTTGATTGTTGCCTTACTAATAAATCACATTTCAATGTCCCTTTTAAAAAAACAGGAACTTGCAGTGTTTTTTGTGTGCATAATTCAATAATCTAGAAAAGCCATTTGTTGTCCTTCGTGAGATACATTTCTGCAAACATGCACAGGGGCAAACCTAACACCATTTTGTACCACAACTAGTTTGTAAACTCTCTCTTACTTGAGGGTGGGGGAATGGAAGAACTTTGAGGCACTGACTCCTGGGCTTTTGCTGGTTGGAGTTGATATTCTCTGAAGTCTTTCTTCTCTTGATTGGGTGCTGCAGATATTCCCATGGGCTTTTCCCGGCCAGCTAAAACAATTAAATGTAAAATCTGTCACAAGCTACAAGCCATTTACTTTTCCTTGCTCAGAAGCTAACAACAGATATCACAGTTGTTAAACACAGTAGACACCAAAATCTTTTCTCTGTGTACAGCTATTTTTACACAGCTATTAGCAATAGGACTTTATTGTTAGCAGAATGTCACAAGAAGTGGAAAAAAACCTGGTGTACAAATAAAAGTCCACTCAATGCTTGAAAAGTCTAAGTAAAAATTTAATATTGATGTATGAATAAAATGACTTGTTAACATGTAGCTTTCCCCAAAATAAGCTTCACTACCCCCACAACATTTCCTTTCTTAAGAGCAGGAATGCTGAAACGAAAACTGCTAGAGGCCATTTGAATAATATGAAGAAAATTGATGTTATTAATATGACCATGTCAAACAGACAATATTTATTGCATGCATAGAGAATATTAGCTCCTTTTTGCATTCCTTTTACTGAGAAACAAGGTTTCAGGAGGACTGAGTCCTGTGACAAAGTAACATTTAACTTTATTTTTATGACATCAGTAAGCACTGCCTGGTTGAGAATTTCTATTGAAAACACTGCTCTTCCAAAAGGTAAAAAAGGAGAATAATATCATTTCTACAAGGACACTGATCAAAATATTCTTTTCACCTTGCAGTAAGTAAGGACTGAACAGTAGGGATTTGATTACAGTGACTTTCATAATGTTTCTCTATGTCTCGACCACAATATACATAGGCCATGTGGTAAGACTGGTTGTATGTCTTGATACTTTCTTTTTGCTGGTGAAAGCATTCAAGATAAGCTTGTTCTGATTGTGTTTGGAAAAATCTGACCGACTTCTCAATTGCAAACTGATGTCCAGGTTAGCCTTTTCATGAGATGTTCCTGATCTCTGCAGTGGTGTCCACCAGATGAGAATGTGTTTTCTGTAGAATAGTGTCTCCTGCAGTTATAATTTAAGTCAGCTGCTTATCTTTGGTAACCAATTTGTCACCAAATTAAAAACTTCATTCTCCTGAAGGAGAAAAGACAAGCAGGCCGTTCAGTGACAGTGACCCAGAGTGTACTGAGAGCTAATTTCTACGGCCTGACTAGTTGACTAGAACAGGTCAGCTCTCTACTGAGGACACATTTTGACTGCAAAAGCTCTCAAATCTGACTATGGAGCAGAAGAATGACATAATGAATATACTGAGAGAGGGGACTAAAATGTATTTCACATCATTAACAAAGAAACTGGACATGGTCAAATAGGCCTTCTTGAAAGTCTAGTAATTCCCCTATAAAATCATTAAAGACCATGGTATAGATGACAGCAAGACAACATATCCCAGGCTTCCAAAATATGTGGCCAGAATGGGAAATACACCCAGGAAGTCAACTCCATCTTTATCTTGTCACCTGTTTAAATTCTCATTTTCAAAAGTGTAGTAGTAAAACAATTGATATCTACGGTATCATTTATTATTACTATAAAAAGAAAGGAATGAAGTGAAGTTAACTAAATATGTAGAAGAAATTAAGTGTGCATGCAATAAACTTTTCACTTTTAAAACTACTGCAAGACAACAAGTGGAATTGTGCCAATGTATCCTTTACACTTTTACTTTGAATTTTGTCAGTCAGAAAGACTAACCACTAAATAAAACCATAGGCTATTGAGAAATCACATACATTTGATGATCTGTGGATAGAAAAAAATATTTCTCTCTCCGGTGTTAACAACTGGTTTAGTTTGGCCATCTGGTAGGAGACCAACATATATCCCTTTATTTTGCACCGATTCCAGACTCACGGATCCAACTTCCAAGTTCTTCTCAATTTTAAAGTGACAGTATTCATCACCTGTGCCCTAAGAAATTGAAAACAGAAACATGAATTCAACAATTGAATTAATGTAGCTAGAGGATGTTTCTTAAGTCTTAATTATTACTACTTTCCAATAACATTTCAGATTAACTTTACATCCTTCACAACCCGCTACATTATTACACACACACAGACATACCTGCACTTTATCCATGTTTATTCCTTTATGACCAAAAAGACTAATCACATAGGTTAGGTAAGTGAAAGACCAAGTGAAAGCATTCTGATTTATGTTAGGATTTAGGCAAACTCTAGGATATATTTAAAGAAGTTTCCCACTTAAACAATTTTCAGAGAATTAAGGAATGTGAAAATATCTATTTCAGAAAACATAGGATATTTCTATACAAATTTTATACATAGCACAGACTTGCTACATAATATAACACCTGTTAAATAGATATAACTTTTTTTCCCCTCAATTTCATAGCACTTACAAGTTTAATTTCAAAACCTTTACACAATGTCACTTTTTACCTGGACCTCCTGATCCATTGGTGGGAGCACTATTGAAAAATAAGATGCTTACAAAGCCTATTTTCAAAATATAAATCAAATATTTTAATCTCTGAACAAAGTGTACTGGAGGAAATGACAAAACTCTCACAGACCTCACATCTCAGTACTTACACAGCTTTGTTCCAAACTCTCTTGTCTTAAACTCCCCCCAAAAAATTATGCAAGAACATTTCTCACAAATATGTGAGAATTTTAACTTAGGCAAACAGAATCACACTTTAAAAATCAGTGCAGAGTAAAGTTGCTTACACCTTAGTTATTCTTTAATGGGTTTTATGTTCATCATCTACCTAGCAGCACATAAGTTTTAACTACATCCATATTCTCAATAGTTTAAAAATATAATCGGGTCTTTAATGATTCAATCAACTGCCAAGTTAGCACAACACCTTCTCTTGCTCTATTTTTCTATCTTTTCTTGGGTAAATGAAGGAAAAGATCTGAAATATTTTAAATCTGAACAAAGTTTTATCCCATTTTTATCCAAAGGAGTAAAAAAAAATTCTCTCCTATCACTGACAATTTACTCAAACTATCTGCAGAGGGAAATACAAACAAGAACTGCTTACTGTTCCATCACACTGGTCATCTTTGATCTTCAGATACATTCTTGGTATTTTCACACTTTCAAACATGCAGAGTCCAGAGCTGATTTTATGCACTTTCCAGTAGGATTCCTGCTGCTGCTGACCTGCTCCGCTGCAGCTCCCATCAGGTCTAAGGGACAGAGCCTGGCAGAGACTCGTCTTGAGCAGAATGATGGCACCATGATGAAACACACCCTTTAGATCAGAGACAAAAAGTCCTTTGTGAACAGCACAGCTTTTCTCCATATTAAACTTTGATACTGATATTGCTCCTACTGTTTTATTTTAAGCACTTATTCAAGTATGTCCTTGTATAAAACATGAAAGAGTCAGTCTCAAGTAATTCAAGTATATCCCCCAGTCTTTGATATTTGCTGCTTTCTGTGCAGGCACTAACCGGAGCAGTGGAAATCCTTCCCTACTCAGCAGCTTCCCTGCGTTTTCTTTCTCAGCAGCACAGAACAGCATCCAGAGCACAGAGAGCATGGCAAATTAAGGAACTTGTCTCTTTTCAACAGCAACTCTCCTGTATGTACCTACGTTCCCACTTTTCGAAGGTCTGCTGGAAAGTTTGGAGTCTCATCTTTCGTGTGTTACAGCCCACCCTACTCACATGTTCCAGCTGCAGTATCGGCTACGCTCGCCCCGGGAGAGCCGTGAAGGAGCCTTGGCAAGTGCCGCCTACCTGTTCAACTGTAGTTGAGCTCCACCTCGTGGAAGAGGATCCCTCCTTTAGCTTGCAAACGTCTGACACTCAGATACAATCTGCTTTGCAACAGCAAATTTTAGAAGAGTCTTCTTAATTTCCCTCTGCCCACCTTACCTTGACGTGCACAACAAATTCCTTGGACAGCCCAGCGTATCCTGCTGCTTCATTAGCTACTTTGCCTTGAAGTCTGAAAGTCACCGTGTGACCTGGGTAGCTGGCTGACTCAAGAATGGCACAACCATTTGGTTGAAGATGGACGCGGAGCTCACAACATGCCTTGTCTTTGTTCTAGCATAGTCAAAGAAGGAATAATAAATTAGATGAGCTACATCACAAAATCCAGAACAGAGAGTATCACAGCACAGTTTCTGTATTACTTGAGTTCCCACGATGCTACCAGTCTAGTACAAAAATCTTTCCACTTTTCAGATTTCTAGTCCTAATACTTAAGGCCTAAAATTGTGGATCCTGTGGAGTTTCACAGAAACAGTTCATCATAAGATGACACAGATCTGATGATAACATGAAAGACATCTGGGTGCCTCAACTGGAAAGAGTTAGAATCACAGCTAAAAACATGGCAAAGTATAAAATTGACATAGACAGCAAATGAACCACAGAAACTCTTGGCCACCAGCCCGCCTGCTTTTGCCTTTGTATTTCTCCTCATTCATTTGCATTGCTCTCACAGAAAACCCTTAGAGAGTCAGAAGTTTTACAAAAGGGTAAAGCAACACACTCTCCATGCTTGCCTGTTCATTTTTGCAGGCTTTATGATCCTATTGTATAAAACACATAATTTAATATTTGATCAATACATTTATCAATACATATTAATACATATTTAAATATTTTATCAACTCCATCATCATTCTCATATTTAAATAAAACCAGGATTTTAATCTATGTAAAATGCTAATTATCACTCCAATAATTGAAAATATTTCTGACTTAAATCATCTGATATATTTTTAGAAATTTTAGGACTTCAAAGAATCAATATTTCTAGGAAAATAGTTCACTTCCAAGGCACTACCTTCTGAAGAAAAAGCTCAAAACCTTTAAAATTAGAGGAATAATTGCATGGATTTTAGAAGTAGTTGTGAAACAAGTGAGTCAGCATGTCCTCAAAGTACAATTAAATATGCATTTTAAGGTCAATTGCAATTTTGTGTTGCCTTTTTATTGCTCAAATGCTTGAGAGACAGCTGTTGTGTCTTAAAAGGTGTCATAAACCATCAAAGACTCCCAAAGTGTCCCCAGACTAATTTCTGAGGCCTTTCACCAAAGGACTGAAAGCTCTCCCCCAACAAGGGAGGTACCTGGGTGTTCCCACCTACCCTCAGTTTATTTTAACCCAGAGGACTTCTTGTTCCCCCCCACCCCTGACTGACCTTTGCTTCCACCAAGGGACATCTAAGCTGCAGCGATCAAGACTCATTGAAAGTCGAAGGACAGTGAGATTTTCACGCTGTTATCTTCTCTCTCTCTGTCTCATTCTCTCCCTCAATTTCTTTTCCCTTTCATATGTCCTTGGGTGATATTTTTGTGCTTTCATTTTGCAATGTTGTCGTATTGTTATAGATAATAATCAAAACGGCTACATACCCACTTTCTTTAGCAACCAAATTGTTCTAAAATCAACTCTCTCTATGTATATATTTACATACATCGATCATCTCGTGTCGTTTCACTCTAATCCACTTCAAGGGATCTATTAACAAGAACCCGGGTTACTCTCATCTCCTGGGATGGGTAGTAACAGTTGGATATTAGGAAAAGGTTTTTCACCCAGAGGGTGTTTGGGCACTGAAACAGCTCCTCAGGGAAGCTGCAGTCACAGCACCAGCCTGACAGAGCTCAAGAAGTACTTGTACAGGACACTCAGGCACATGGTGTGACTCTTGGGGCTGTCCTGTGCAGGGCTAGAAGCCAGACTTCCATGATGCTCGTGGGTCCTTTCCGACTCAGGATACTCTATGATTCTATGATCAGAAGCAACTGAATTCTACAACTCCGTTTACCTATTTTTAACTGCAAGTGCTGAGAAAGTAAGGCAGTAGTAAGGCTTTAAAGATGGGCTGAAACCAACAAAATGCATTAAAACAAACCCTGAATGGTACTAGTTGGCTTATGACTGGCATGTTACTTAGGAAAAAACGCAAAGGAAAAAGAGGCATTTAAAATCAGGAAGTGGAAATCTTCCTTATTGAAAAAGAGGAGATATTAGGGCATTTCAGGTAGCTTGTCAGCATGTGACAAAAAAATATAAATGACAGCTTGGCTTGGTATTCCTGAATGAAAAAAACAAAGCCTACCAAAAAGTAAAAAGTAAACTGAGAAAACAAGGCCCTATGTCTAACTTCACCTATTCATCAGCAATTTCCTGGGTTCAGTTCTGCAATTCTTCACTCCTTATCTGATTGCAAGTACAATTATTTACTAGATAGGTTTTAAAAGCTTTATTTTAAATCAGAAAATGGCATGCAATTATGTAGCAGAAATCAGTAACAGCATTTCCTACCTTTCCAGTTACATGGCCACTGACAACAGCAAGAGCAAGACATGGCATTTGATGACTGCTGAATATACATATATTTCTCCTTTTGACATTTACATCAAAAAGAGCTAAGAGTCAAATGAAAAAAATGTTAGAAGTATGAAAGTATATTAATTCATATTTGCATTTAATTACAATCGATGGTTTATCATTTTCAAGGGAAAAGAATTAATTAAGTGTTTAACTCAACAGTTTGACCTCTGTGATCAATAAACTCTCTCATTCATTTAGGAAAGGGCATCCAGGGACTACAGTCTATCTTGCTGCCTCGAGGAGAAAAACCCTGAGAGGTAATGATAAGGAACAAATTTCTTTTTATCAGCACATATGTTTTAAAAAAATCCATAAAAAGGAGCTGAGAACTCCAACATAATGAACTGGGCTCTAGCAATGAATTTAGAATATAAATAACAGATGATGTAGGGAACATAAAGCTCTCAGGTAAGAAAAGTGAATTCATTTTCTCTATATCCATATTAGAATTTGTAAAGCAAATCCTGCAGCATAGCTCATGGCTTCTAAAATTTTAAATCTGATCAATTTTCCAAACAATTAACTCTTATAGCTACAAGATACTGATGAAAGGTAAAGTCGTGCCATTTTTATTGTTCCCAGGAACAACTGCAATATTTTAAGCAACTGTTCTACCAGTCCATTATGTTGCTTATTTGTAAGGTGAAGTTGTCTCTGGAGGAATCCTGGGGTGTCCTGATGCACTCCTTGGTGTGTCCTGAAAGATTCTATCACTTCCAAAAAGATCTGTGTAAGTTCCCTGGTGAAATGCGAGAAAGACTGAGCAGCTCCATCACTACCAAGCAAACAAAATATTTGTGCCTAATATGATATGTATTAGAGTTAAATGTTAATGATACAGTAGAATGAAAGCTGACAAAGGGTGGAACTGGTAGACTGCCATTCAAACCAATTAAAAGAATGGAATAAAATGAATTTATACATATAAACACACCCACACACATATATATACTCCTTATTCATGAAATATACCTAGAAATTTGAACTTGCTAGCTTAAATGGATCTAGTTGCAAAGGACTGTAATTTTCCTTGCCATGTGAGTTCTGTGGGAGCACTAAACTGCAGATGACAAGAAGTTTCTAGTTGGTAAAGGAAAGCCAGCGACAAGACATCATATGAGAATATTTGTGTGTGTGTAAACTAGGCATATTAGTTCTGAACTTTTGTAGCCATTAATACATGTATATATTTTAAGAAAGGAAAATGTTTATTATCATTATCTACTCCTATCTATTTTAGGAATCTCTGTATTAAGGTCCTCCTTGTATCTTTTATTCATACATTTATATGAAAAATACTATACCATATTTGTTTTTCTTGTCACCAAGAGCATTAACTCTGCTGTCTGGGTAGAGGCAAATGAAGCCATGGGTGAGCCTGTTGTAAAATTGAAGTGTGTTGCCTTTCTGAAATTTCCACTTTTCAGCAGCCCACTAGTTTTGTGAACAACAAACAGAAAAGACTTATGAGAAGATGATACACGAGAATTTGTCACACAAAGCATTTGACTGACCTGATTTCACCCAAAGCATAATTTGAATGGTTTAAATTATAATAAAAAGGTACATTCTTACAGTTTCTTCTCTCTTGAGTTCCAGCTCTTGTCCTGTGCAGATAAAAACAGTGTAATTAATTTAAAGAGTTTCTTCATTCCCTTTGAGACAGTCGCAGCGAGGCTGAATTCTCCTCCCCACTAATTTTCACTTACTTCCCGGGAACGTGCTGGCATCTGTCACAGGCAGTTCTCTAGCAATATTGCCATCCTCCTGTCCCTGGTCCAGCCACCTAAGAACCAGAACCTCTGTCAGAAATAACCTTGATTGGCACCTTCCAAAGTATACATGGCACTTGGATACCGACACTTGCTGTTCTATGTATTAAAGTCCAGAGGCTGACAAACAGCAATACAAAAATCCAACTTTAGTGAAAAGATATTAACATTGGCAAAAAAATTCTTTTTCCTTCTTGTTCTTGATGAAACATAAATAAATACTTTCCTGGCCTGAAGTACAAGGACCTTAACTAACTACTACAAATCAGGGAACTCATATTCATTCCAGATCAATAATGAATTGTGCAGTGGTCATGATGTTTGCTCTTCCTGTCTGCAAGAAGGCTACAGCAGGATGCAAATTTTTCTGTGCCCCGAAAACCCCTACAAGGAGGCAAATCCAACATTGGCAACTCTTTACCATGTCTGAACTATACTTTTACAATGCCATTGTACACATCTACTTATGTAAGTTAATTCCTTTTGAGTCAAAAGCATTCACACAGTCAAAGATAGCAAGCATGGCATCAGACTCTAGCAATAACTAGCACATACCCTGTATTTTTCTGCCTGAAATGGATTTGAACTCTCCCTAAATTATGTATGAAGCTAGCATTATAGATCTCTTCATAGCAGTTCATCTCATCTAGAATACAGACTCAAAATTAGGTCAGGCAAAGATGAGGTGCTGTATCTGATAGGCAGAAAGCCCTTACTCACACATAAATCAGTTTCAGTGTGCACATCGCTCACTCTGAGCTGTCTCAGGCAGTTATTTATTCACTCAGAGAAGTGAGAGGAGGAAATAGAATTGGGGTGCCACTGGCAAGCTGCAGCTAGACTCTTACGTGACTGGACTTTACCATCCCTAATATTTGCACTTACATTTATCGATTAAAATTTTTCTTCAAGGTGTTGAGAATTAATCAGGCATAGATAAAAGTTGTAAATGAGTTATAGAACAGAAGATTTGGAGCAGCAGCATTTGCAGGGGGAAAGGCAGGGAACCTAGGATTGCTTCAAATTATGTTGCAGCTCAGTGAGAGGTTGCAAAGCAAATGAGTAAAAGAGATGTGGTCAGGTAGCTGCATTTGTGATTGCCACTTCACAGGATCTTAAAGTCTGATCCTGAGCTCATTGAACCCCAAGTTAATCTCCATATTAACTTCAGTAAATCACAAACAGTTTGCTAGAGAGACAGCAACCCACTCTTCTGAAAAGCCTTGCATGACATGGAAGAATGGATGGACCTGCTGGTGTCAAATACAAGGTGTTGGGTATGGGGAATGTGTAAAAAAACCCTATCTTAAATAGTTCAAAGTTATTGCTTTTTCCTTAACTGAAATGCACCAGAAATTTGGGACAGATACCACTCAGAGAGCTGTAAAAAGAATCAAACCATCTCAGTTCACTTCTTAGGTAACATGTATTTCCCTTTACAGGACATTTCAGGAGAAAAACTAAGAGTAGTTACAAACTTATTAAAAATCTAGCCCAAATGAAACACCACCTACCTGTGACAAAGAAAAGTATAATCCAAATCTGTTATAGGATCCTTGATTACAACTTTGTCCAGAAACCATCCATTTCCTTAGAATAAACAAAGTAAAAAAAAAAAGATTTTTCATGAGAGACAGATTGACGGATTTAATTATGTCAGATGTCCCACAGTTTGCTCTTTTCTTCTGGAAAGGCAAAACCTGGAGCTCCACTGTTCGGTTGCTAGAGTCACAGCTACCCTGATGACTGGAGAGAGGACAGTACCTGCTCTAGCTACTGTAGAACCTACATCCCTCCCTCCTTTTACATTGTCATTGTATGAAACTTATTTGTTTTGCCAATCAAAATATCAACAAAATTAGATCACAGCGTATCATGGCTCAAAATAAGTTCCTATGATTTACAATATTTAGGCTCAAGAGTTTGAAAAATAGGACTTGTGAGTGCTAGCAATTTAAGTTTAACCATTAAATGGAAGTCTAATGACAACAGAGTGTTGCAAAAATCTTCAACTGCATCTTTACAGTGCAACTGATAATGCTAATCAATCTAAAATTATAATTTTAATTAATGCAAGACACAATCAATGTCTTAACACGCAGACATTTCCCTTCTTCACAGTTTTTCCACAGAGATCAGTAAAATATTACTAGCAGATGGTGTCCTTAATATAGTGGTTGAAAGTACAGTGAAAGTGAGGTTTCTGACCTGATCCAAAACCATTGTGTCTTATAACAATCTTGTACAAATGTCCAAGGTACACAGCTTCAACAGCAAAGATGTCAGTCTGTAATAAATCAATAAAATTTCAGAAAAATCTAAAAAGCATAGCATTCTTCAGCCATGAAATTCTGAAGACCCATAAACCCTTATAATTCTTTTGCCAAGGTCATCATTTGAAATATCAGCTAATGATAAAGTGAGAGGAAACCAGGAAGGTCAGGTTTCCTGAAAGAGAAGTAGTGAGTAAGCCTGATCACCTTGCTAATGGGAGCAGTTCCATTCAAACGAAGGGGATCAGAGTCAGAAGAGAGAAACCTGTTGAAAGCTTCATTAGTTAAACAATTACAAATTACAGCAGATTTCAACATTAGAAAAGCAGATATAAAATGAGATTTCATTTCCTCTTTGCTTATTAAATCAAATTTTTAGAGGAATGAGAACCAAAAGTACACAACTTACCTATTCTAACTTCCGAAAACACTAGTATAACTTTAAAAAGTATTTGGAGCTTAATTATGGAATTTTAGGGAGCCATTGGAATGCAGTAATTATCTCTTTTCTCATTGAACCTTTCTTGGAATAACTACCCACTTGAAAAAGAAAAGCCAGCCAAAGATATAAAAAAATGCCCTGTCTTTCCCTTACTTGTCCTTTTAAAAATTTCTTGGATTTCTGTGACCTGAGCAGCTGCCTAGATCCTGTATCGCCTCTTTCTCCGTAGACAAAAATATAGACATCAGCCTCAGTTCCAGCATTCCACAGGTCTCCTGTTGTCACACGCACTTCATAGACAGTCACTGAAAATAAAAGATGACAATTTTTCATAAAACAAACACTATCGTAGTTACAATGACATCTAGATGGCTGTAGAGTCCAAATCTGCATCAAGGACAGAGTATAAAACGTTAAAAATCCTATTCAATAAAATAATATACAAACTTGCTTTGGTTTTACATTTATGGATTGTGTCCCAGGCAGTCACTGTGGGGAATGCAAACAGAAGTTAATTTTAAATGCTTAATGTCTTTGTCCTGCAGCATCGTCTGAAATCATTATCAAGCTGAAAACTATATAACATAAATCCAAGATTAGCTTTACCATAAGGGATGAGATCAAAATTATAAAAAGCAATTAATATTTTGAATGCACTGGATAACCAAACAAGCAAAAATCTATCACCATAATTTTAATTTTCTAGGATGTCAAAACTCAGAAAGCTGTATTGTTTAATTATTTTAGCAATTCATGCAATAGGACAGAATCATGGAATGGCTTGGTTTGGAAGATGCCTTTTAAGGCCCTCTAGTCCAACTCCCCTGCCATGATCACAGACATCTTTAATTACATCAGGTTGCACAAAGCCCTGTCCAACCTTACCTTGAAGGTTTCCAGGGGTAAGGTAACTACCCTACTACCTCTCTGTATGCCATATGAAAATTCTTCAAAGGATATGAGCTTGGGAGGAAACAACTAGAACTTAAATTCAATAAATCATGTATTTAATAAAAATGAATAATGGAAATAAAACTAAATTTGAGTCAAAATCTAATGAAACTGATGTAAAGACTACAATACATAAAAATTTCTATCAATATAAAACTGTAGTCCTTAAAATGCAGATGTAGGAACTCCATAAAATTCAGAATTAACATAAAAACATGCAATTATAATCTTCAGTATGAACATGGGAAAGGCAAAATTTATGCCAGCATAGAGTAACAATATTTTGTTAGACCAAGTGAGGTACAGATAGAATGAAAGGGGAAGAGAAAATCTCATTTTCTGGCTCACAAGCTCTTCTTCTAAGTGTAGGTGTCCTTGTGCTTCTCTATCTTGCAAGTAGAAAAGAGTTTCTGAACCACTGGGTCCGAAACAACATCAGCATTATCATCATTCAATTGTCAGTTTCCATTTGAGATATGTATGAAAGTTTGGCTGTAATTCTCTGAAGGAGGTTGCTTCCATATCTCACTCTTCTGATGGCCAAAAGCCTTCCTTTAATAAGCAGTGAAAATTTATTCACCATCAGTCCATATCTGCAATTATGCTAGGTGGCTGGTCAATGTTTACAATTTTTCCTTATATTTTTTATGATTATGTCTCATTTATTTCCGTGGCATTTTTTGTGCATGTTACTAAATAAGCTGTCTTTGAAGAATTCAGTTTGGATAATGGTAGCAATCTGGCTAAAACATTAAACAGTCTTCACAGGTTATTCTAATGTGCACACAGTGAACACTAATGGTAGTTTTCTTCTGGCATGAGAGCTAATTCATTTTTGAGATGAGAACCTCTAAACTCCTCTGAAGTATTGTACTATAGACATATGCTATTAATAAATCCAGCATAGAGGCTTAAAATTGCTAACTTAAAAGTCCAAGCAATATTCACAATTTTTTACACTTCTCTTTACCTCTCATAAGCATAGGGATCATCCCAGCTTTATAATAAGTATTTATTATGCTTACAGTTTCTATTCTAGGAAATTGTGCTTCTCTTAATGGCATGAAGCTGTGTCAGAGGAATTTCAGACTGAACATTAGGACGAAAGCTTTTCACTACAGTGTGGTCTGTCACCAGAAGAGACTCCCCAGGGAAGTGGTCATAGCACCAAGCCTGTCAGAGTTCAAGGAGCATGTGGATAATTTAGTCATATGGTTTAGTTAGATAGTACCGTGAGAAGCAGGGATTTGGACTAGATGATCCTTCCAGGCTGAGATATTGAGATATATCCAGCTTGCTTCTGGGACTTTTTCTCTTTTAGATATTGCATGGAAAACTGTGCAGAACAGAGATTAAGAAAAGGGTCTGTTTTCTTTAAATCTAATTTTCTCTATAATTGTAGAATGTTACATTTGCAAACATAACATTCTGAAATTAGAAAGTGTAAGGGTTAAGATTATTTACAAAATTCAGTTCTTTCACCTATGCCTATGAATTCTGAAAGATAGATCAAGGAGGCAGAACACATATTTTTTCCAGAGCAGCTATTATTATTTGGGCAAAAGCCAGCCACATTTAAGACACAGAAGCTTTTGACAGTCTTTAGTTAGCAGCATAATCAGGTACTATTTTTCCCAGAGTATGCCTGTCTCAATACTCAAAATAGTTTTCATTTAGCAACTGTTAATTCCTGCTGCATTTTACCCATATAATTTCAGATGTCACCACCTGATCTATTTACTTGCCCAAATTATTCTTTGCACCACCCACATGAACAGATGCCCCATGAACAGACCACGGCAGAGGGAGAGAAATAATTTATCTAGACCAACAGTTCCATGCCTAGGACCACAACAATCCTCTCTATTGCTACAATTTTCTCCTTCAATAACTATCTACTTTCCAGTTTCTGCAAGAAGAAAAGCAAAGGTCCGCCAGCTACCAACACTGTGCAACCCTGATTTATTCCCAGGATATAATTAGTGATTGTGTCATAAACCATGAGCAGAAGGGGACAAAAGTAGATGGTAAAGGATAAAAAGTCAAATGAATGCTTCTCAGTCCTCCAGCATTATAGCAACAAAGTCTCTATGTAACACTTCTTAACAGTTTAATTCCCATGTGTTTCCTTTGAATAAAAAAGAATGTTAAATCAGAGAGTGTTTCAGCCTCTTTTTATTCAGAAATTGGTTTTAAAGTGCCTCTCATCATCTCTCTTTCACATTGAATGCAGACCCCTTCACTGTTCTGCTATCAAACTATCTCCTCTGAAGTTAAAAGCTATGTTCTCTTTTCACTGTCTCATGCAGAAATATAACACAGGCAAAAAGACACAGAGGCTGTCTTTCAATTACTAAGTCAGAGATGAAAATGCCTTCTCCAAAGCCATCAGCATGACCCCTTTTACGTTGAAGCTGGTAGAAATGCACAGAAGCTCTTTTCTTCCTCCCCTGTGTGAGGGAGAAATTGTCAACTACAAAATGCAGATTGAGAGGTTGGTTGTAAGTGTTCCTTTGTACTTTTCATGCATGAAGATTATTTAATAATAAAAATCTTTCATTGTATCTTTATCTTAGAAACAAGGAAACTAACTACTCGGAAAGAGCCTGAAAATTAGGAGGTTCATAGAATCACAGAATATTTCGAGTTGTAAGGGAACCACAAGGGTCACTGAGGACAACTCTTAAGTAAATGGCCCACACAGCGATTGAATCTGCAACCTTGGTGCTACTAGCACCATGCTCGAACCAAGAGAAGTTGTTGAGACCTGCATCCCAGAATATTTAAACAAATGAATGTTTGGGAAAGAACAGATACTGCAGATAGGGAAATCGAGCATATTCAATATGATATGTTAATTGTCGTTAATTAACATTTATTTAAAGGGGTGGGTTGGGAGGTGCTTGACTTTTATACCAGTGTGCTTGTATGACCCCCTACACTAATAATAATATTAGTTTCCTGACCAAAGAGACCAAGCCTCTGACTGCCTCTGAGGCTTCTCACATTATGAAGATCATGACCACACAAGATCAAAAATAATTGTGGTTAATGTGGACGGGTCTCTCTCTATAGCATTTTATGAGCCATTTACAGTTGCTAAAGTACATCACTGGAGCAAATCTCTCCCAATATTCTTTTTCTCTTAAAACATACTAATGAGGCACAAACCCACTTTTCCTGGTCTTCTTGTCAGGTTCTTAATCTCAGAGCTCAGTTATCACAGAGAGACATAAATATAACTCCAGGCCACCCAGTTCTTTATTACAAGAATAATGGTAGCTTCCCTAACATCTATGGGCCATTTTCTGGACTTCTGCCCTTTGATTTTATTTGTGTATATATATCTTCTTCCTCTAGCCTGCTCCCAGAATAGCTGTTACCACTGAAATACCTGTTAAAATTTCAATTTTGCACGATCAACACAAAGGATCATAAGCATATTACCAAGCATTGCTATAGTATTAAATATTCTGGAAAAGAGGTTCATAGATTTTAGAAAACTTAGAATGGAAGCTTCTCTCATCCCATTAATTTTGTCCCCTGCAGCTGATATGACTTTTGAGGGGAAGAGAAGAGGGCATGTACCAGGTGGGTCTTACTCTAGAGAAAGTCCTAGCACAGGTAATACCAATGGTGTTATGGCTTTTCCTCCTCTAGAATCACACCCTATTGGATGGGAACCTGCCACAACATTCTTGCTCCTTAACCCACATGTCTGCTAGCACACCCTGATCTTGCTATGCCCTTGTAATTTTCTTAGGCCAGAAAAGGACAATGTCAATTGACCAAGAATGAGCACGGACTTTCCACCCCTTCCCATTGCGAAGCATAGGGATAAAATAGCAACAACATCCAGCATGGATGACAGGGAGTGGTGTGGCAGAGCAGGACATTAAAACAGTGTAACAGCAGCAACACCCAAAAATATTTGTATTGTTTGGCATCATTCACCTTTAGGATTACAATACAATCTTTATGTGAATAAAGGAGATTTTAACACTTATCGCTTCCTGAAATATTTATTCTGAAAATTTTATTCCACATCCAGAAATTAAAAGTATCCTGGAAACCTGTCTCAGCCACTTACTAGAAGGAAATTGAAACAGCAGCTACAATAGTTACACAGGAGCTATAATCCTCAGTTATTGAAAACAGTTTGTGATCTCACTCATATATGCTGGTTTCATGGTAGGTACACACGTGTGACACATCTTTACTAATGCCTTTATTTTAAACCACACACAAGTGCTGAAAATCTTACCAAAGAAGGAGTCCTCTCAGAGAATCTGTGAAATTCAAAGCATTACTCTCCCATCTCCTTTCCACTTTACCTGAGTATGCACAGTAACCACAGGAAAAGAACACAGAGGAAGTGTTGTAGCAGCCAAAAAGTAGCAGAGGGCCTGGTGAAAAGCAATGAACTCACCTCTGTCGATATCACTGCGTAGTCTGACTCAGCTGATGAGGTACTGTGCTTACCTGGAAGAATAGGCTGACCCTTCTGTAAAACAGGAAGCTCCACGGATATTTCCCCATCAGCCTGGTCCTGGGCCAGCCATCGATGTGCAGGGAAAGAGAACTGCTCCCCTGAGCAAAGGTTCAGCAATTGCACCTAAATAGCACCAAGAATTGCAATTTAACTTGCTGATCTCAGACCAGAAGGAACAGAATGTGAAACATGCAGGATGCTGTTGAAATCTGTGCAGATAGAGCTCTGTGCACCACCACAAAGCCATGGGTTTGAAGCATTTCTGCTACCTGGAGACAACAGCCCCAGTCTGACTTTTCTCTCAGTCATGTTTGAAAGCTCAGGGCAGAGTAACTCAAGTACAACCAAGAAACAGGTTTTGTCAGCTCAGGAGCACTCCCACAAAACACAGCTGTTGTTCCAACTGGTACATCCATGGGGGCTGGCACTAGGTGGCATGGCTTACCAAAGACCAAACTTCTCACTGGGAAGCTTGTCAATGCTTGCAGCAGTATTCCTTTTTTTCTTATCAGAATAAGAATTAAAGGAACAGGTTTGATTCTTCAACACTGCTTGTGACATTAATAAATCATGAAAATGCTAGCCACAACACCAGCTGAGGCCTACACAGTGCCCTACACAATTTTCCTCAGTGCCCAGCTTCTAGCATGTAGCAGCAAAAGGACCATATGCACACCAGCTAAAGGAGGCAAGGAGGTTATTTTGTACTTCAAAGTGTTCCTTAGTAAGCACTTCAGATGCTAATAGTCCCTGATTATGCTAATTTATACCCATATCTACAGTAGATTTTGGACCAGCAGAGAGAAGGAGAGACACTCCTACTCGTAGTTTCAGTCTGTGCTTTCCAGAATCTAATCTCCTTAATTTGAATATTGAACAAACTCAGAATTACTGGAAACATTTTTATCTTGCTGCTTGAATATTAAACTTTTATTTTGCTGCTTGAATATTAAACTTTAAAGGCAAAGATTCATCTTGTCTGAACAACCTGGCACATCCTGGCCTCTCAACATCTGCTGATGAAACTTGAAAGGGAAGCTTGGATTAGCGAGGAAGCACCTTCACGGACATTTTCTGGTCTGATATCATATCAGTACAGATACAGAAACCAGGGAACACTGAAGGAGTGTGTCTAACTACCAGAAAAGCTCTGCAACTGTACTCTCTTTTCAGTTCTTCCTGAAAAAAAATGTAGGTTCCCCAAGGAACAATGATGTTAGGTGTCTACAGGTTGTTTCTATTCTATGAAGTCTAGAAATCAATGGCTGTACTCCTTTGGCTCTCTACCAAACAAAACACTAGGTTACCTGTAGGGTGTGTTCAGGTGAATGTGGTTGTTTGGGTTTTTTTCCTTTGACTTTCTGCCCAAAGTTGCAAAGAGGGAATGACCTAAACCTGACGAATCACTCCCTAATAACTGTGTCTGATTGAGATTCCATGAAGAGGCAATTAAAATTTATAAGCACATAACTAATAGAACACACAGAAGTGTTGTTTTTTTACTATTTTATGTTGATTTCAATTAATACATCCTAGGTGGAAAGAATAATAACTTGTCATTTTTCTCTTTCCTTTTTCTTTTAAATTTGTCAGGCTTGCTCAGTCTCTCAATTTAAATGTCTATCTTATACAAAGCAGGCAGTGCAGCATCTATTCACAGAGGGTGGTGGACACCAAATTTGCAAAGGTTTATTTGTTGAGCCAGATTTTATGACAACCAAAACTTTTAATACCATGATTATGTATGCAAATGAGCCTTTTCTACAAGAGAAAACCCACTGTTCTCTTCTAGCTTCTCAACTCAGATACACTTTAGAATTTCCTAGTAACCTGTCCCTCTGTTTCACAGGACAAAGCTGAAGTATTTTCTATCCTTTCACTGCTTCCACCCACATGTTTATGAAAAGGAAAGTAGTAAGAAACAGAAGAAAAAAGTATCTTAAATTATATTCTGGCTCAAACATACCTCAACACACAGCATAGCTGGGAAACTAATATCTAGGCTTTATAATCAAACAATCCTCACCAGAACTGAAAGAGATATAATCCCTATAATTCTATCATGAAACCACTTAGAGTGATACTACGAGTGACATGATATGTCAGTGTAGACATGCACTGGCTAGAGGTACCAACTCACAGGATCTTCCCTAAACTTCAGTTAACACTGCCCAGATCTCAGTCTTCTTTCTGAGTCACAGTCCCAGATAAAAACAAGGATCAAATAGCCACAGGGTTTGAGTATTGATCAATGAATATTTTACTTCAGTGGACACTTTGCATTAGGTAGATCTTGAAATATAATTTTAACATTGAGTTTACCAGCAGCTTCTAAAGCTCTTCATAAAGTGCAGTCTCTTAACTGAAAGATAAGAAACTCTGACACAAAGATGGAAGTGTTTCAGGCATGCATAGCATATAATTGGCACAGAGAGTACTTCACAGACATTAAGGATAAAGGTCAGATCCCTTAATTTCCAGTACAGAAACCTATATCCTATGCTTCACAACTGAAGCTTGAAACAGAACTAGCAGATTGTCTTTGCTTTATTATATTTGCTTTACCTGCATCAAGATATATTTTACATAAGCAGGGAAAACAACCTGTTATTGCCTTTTTCTCCTCAGAGACACAGAACTAGAAATATTTGCAATGTAGCTCTGGTGCTGTGCATAACAATCCAGCATCAGCCACAGTTCTGGGAGAACATGGGGTTCAATGACTTTCTGGGTTTAAACAAACTCTAGACACTGTAGCATACAAAGACTGTAGAAGGCTCAGACTATAGCATTTAACTTCAGCAGTCTTCCTTGCTTCCCAGCCACACATTTTTAAAGAAACATAACGGACAGCTGACACTAAATTGCAAACAGCTAACCAAGACCTCATAAGATGCCTTTAATTCTACCCAAAAACACTCCTTCATAAGCAATCCCTTAAATGAAGGTGCAAGCATCTGATGAGGCTAATATAATCCCAGGGATTTTTTTCTTACTCATATTTTAAATCCGCTGTCATAGTGGCTGGTTTTGGAAAGATAAAAATCTTTCTCCCTGCTTTTACCTCTTCACAGTGCCAGGAAGGGGAGTTTCCTGCATTTGTATGTCCTATGCGTATTTTGTAGAGATGTCCTATGTTTCTGGTATTGACCTGTAAAACAAACACAACTAATGCAACACAGGGACATTTGCTAAAAAGAAAAGACGTGCAACAGCAATTCATTTAGTAACTGTAAGGTCAGACTCTGTTTAGAGGAATTAAATATTCTGTCATTTAAACATGTGTTTCCAAATTATTTTGCTTCAGATAATCATTAGAAGTTTGGGTTTTCTAGAGGACAACCCTCAAAAATCCCATTGGCCTGCCAATCCTACCTAAATAGCTTCCGGATGCTGCTGTAGCTGTTCCCCACTGACTATTGGCCTCAGTGAGAGATGACTACAGACTCTGTGTATGGCTAAAAAGCAAAAGTGTCTTGACCCTAAAACCTGTCTGTTTAGCATCTATACCACTGACCTGCTAGAAATTGTTTTTGCCTCCCATGTACCTCTGAGTTACTCCCTAACCATTCAGAAGTGTATGCCTTACAATTTTTTGGAAAAAATTATATTCAGCTTTGATGCTTCTTTTTACAAATCATTTCAATTAAATCAACATTAAAAGCTGTATTTGAAAGGTTAGCTCTTGAGCAGGCTGGATGAATATGTCCAGTACAGATAACAGGGTGCTGAGGGAATAACTTTGTGTGAAAGTTATTCAAAAAAGTGGTATGAACTTAAGTGCAGAAATAGAAAGCTTATCTTTAAGGAACTGGAAGAACACCATCAGTGTCTTCTCTCCTCATTGCATAATTATTTTGTTATAAAATATTCTTGATTTTCTGTCCTGTTGTTTACAGTAGAATTAAATTTTCATGTTTTCATTGACATTGTATAGAAGGGTGTGAACTGAGTTCCCTGTACCAAGAACTTCTCCAAACTCAGTGTTATAAAGGATAAAGAGACAGAGCAGTGAGGACAGACCACATTTAGGTGCACATACCGTGCATTCACATTTTGGTGTGCACATGTATTTTGCATTTAAAAGGCATTGTAGGTTAAACTAATTGCAATAAGAGCAACAGGAAACAGTCAACATCATCTGTTGTGAAGATGGTCTTTTTATCTGTCTGGATATCTGTCAATACCTGCTCACTTGTTTTATCCACTCCTTTCAATCTGGGTGGTTTTGATATCACAGGTAGAGAACGGCATACTACATCAGTGGTGCTGGATTCTTCCGAGAAACTCCATAGGCTGAAGAGGGCTAAGAACTGCATTTCCTGCATCCCAAACTTCTATGGGGCTATTGTGGAAAAGGTGAGGTCTTCATCACTGCTGCCATTAAATACATTTTCTCAGAAGGAGAGTTGCTGTGCTGGGTACCAATAATGGAAGCACCTGTTTGTCATATGGCCCTATAGCAAGCACTTATAGACAACCCCTGATGATCCTATATACACACTCAAGCTATGCAGATTGAGATAAGGCACCTATTCTGGCTCACTTAAATTGCCATGTTACAAGACTGATGGAGGAAAAATTTGTTTGTGTAACTGGAAGCAGAAAGAGTTTCAGATAGATAGATTTATTACAGATATAAAATTTGCCATTATTTCAATAAAGCAGCAGGTATTTAACGAAGTTAAAATTTTACTTCATATCCTAACTCTTCACTTCCTCATTTAATTTTTAATATTATGGCCCTGTTTCAAATTTGCAAACTAAACAAGTATCTGTTTTCCTATAGTTCTTGGTATTTTCTTGGGCACTATTTAAATTAAACAGTAGTTCTTCTTCAAGAGGCAATAAACACCTTGAATCAAATCAGCTTTGAATAAGTGAGTGGGAAAGGTCTACATTTAGGTCTACATTTGAGTCCTATTTCTCATTTCCAGATATGTGTAACATAGAAAAAGCTGCCTTTTCATCACATAGATTTTGAAATGTCATGCGATCTGGCAGGATGCAAGAGGGCAACATAATGAATATTTATTACTTACTGTGAAGATGTCTTCATTGCCTCTCTGAAATAATTTTCCCTTCTCTCCATCAAGAAAAACAGGACCCGAACTGCCACGATCCCCATACAATGTAATATAAACCTGTGAGCTTGTTCCTGCAGATGGCACATCACTGGTGAGGACTGACACATTCCATTTCCTAGCTATCAAAAGATAAAAGGACTCACTGAATTACTTAAACTAAAGATTCTTAAATAAAATGTGTTTCAGTAATCAAAATTCTAAATAATATCATGTCAATGAATACAGAAATACATGTTTCACAAAATTACAGCAGGCAAATATTGAGTTTGCTATGTTGAGCATGTCAAGAAATGTCAGGTTGCATTCATATCTTTTATTCTGCATGTACCATATGACCAAGTTCAAATTTGCATGAATGTAGATCACCTTTCAAATCGAGTTTTGAAATACTGTATTAAATTTCATTAAATATGGTTTTCTGTTTACTTAGGATATATCATCTCTGCTGCAGAGATTAGCTCTGAAAGCAAATTAGCTCTGCTGAAAAAGACCTCTGTAACAAAGGATCTGTATCTCTGCAAAGGTGTGATCAGCTACACAGATGTAACAGCTTGTTTGGAACACACTGAATTTTTCCAGCAAGGTAATCTTGATCTGTTGGAGCAAGTCCAGAGGGGACCAGCAAGCTGATCAGAGGGATGGAGCACCTCTCCTATGAGGAAAGGCTCAGAGAATCAGGTTTGTTCAGCCTGGAAAAGAGAAGGTTCTGGGGTGACCTAACTGTGGTCTCAGTAACTGAAGGGAGCCTACAACAAGATGGAGAGAGGCTGTTAGAGCCTGTAGTGACAGGACAAAGGGGAACGGCTTCAAACTGAAAGAGGGCAGGTTTAGATTAGATATTAGGGAAAAAATTCTTCACTGTGAGAGTAGTGAAGCACTGGAACAGTTTGGCCAAAGAAGTTGTGGGTGCCCCATCCCTGGAAGTGTTCAAGGCCAGGTTGGATGGAGCTCTGAGCACCCTGGTCTAGTGGAAGGTGTCCCTCTCCATGGCAGTGGGGTTGGAACTAGATGATTTTTAAGGTCCCTTCCATCCCAAGCCAGTCATTCAAGTGGAAGCTGAGTACCAATGGCATGGAATTAAAGGAAATAGTATCACTAAAGGATACTCTTACCAACAAGTTAAACCTGATCAAAACAAGAATTGTCATAGCTTGAACACATTAAACTGAAAGAATAAGTCAAAAATAACAACCGTGAGATCTGAGAAGGAGAAGTAACTGACACACATTTTCCATCAACAGAGCAGTGTGACCCCTCCCAAAAGTTCCTGTAATCTGCTTTTCCCACAGCTGAATTAGCTCACTACCTCTATTACAAAGGGGGTTCTTTACACTGTCCAAAGCTCCAACTGTGTGTGAGACATGACTGATGAATAGTGACCACATCATCCTCCATGTTAATCTCGCTCATAACTGAGAAACTGGTATAAGTATATATATGGGGGAAGAAGCAGGAAGGGGAGATATTTGGAGTGATGGCATTTGTCTTCCCAAGTCACTGTTACCCTCGTCGAAGCCTGCCTTTCCTGGCAGGAATGCCTGTCCGCCCATGGGAAGTGATAATTGAATTCTTTGTTTTGCTTTGCTTGTGTGCACACCTTCTGCTTTACCTATTAAACTGTCTTTATCACAACCCATGAGTTCTCTCTCTTTTACTGTCCCCGGTCCCACTGGTGGGGAAGTGAGCAAGTGGTTGAGTGGGGCTTAGTTGCCAGCTGGGGTTAAACCATGACATAAGGTAAGAAAATTGCACTAAATATTCCCCATCATTCTTACAGCAGGTTAACATTGAAATTTGATTAATGATATTTGATATCATTAGTGCTATAAAAGTCAAGTTACTTGTTTAATAGTGATACACTGAACAATTAAATGGTCTTCCTTTTCTCTGACATCCTTAGAAGTAAGAGAAATATGCTTTACGCATTTCAGAAATCACAACCATGATGATTGGAGGAAATTGAGAAAATATTTATGTAGGAGAAAATGTTGAGAGAATGTCTGATTTTGTTGATAGATACCAAGGAGCAAAAAGACATATCTAAGTAAATTACAGTGATGGCTTTGGGACACATATATAAACTAACCATAACTAGGCAGGGGATGGAAACAGGAACACATTTAAGACAAACATCAGAAGAAGGACTCAAGCTCTGGAACATCTGCCTGGTGGAAGCTGTAATGACTACAGAGAAAGAGTTTTAAAATGAGATTTAGTAATTAAACAGAATTTCTTACCTAAGTGTGTGGTTTCTTTCTAGCAAGGGGCTAAACTAGACAAACTGAAATTTCCTGGGTGATCTGTATGTTATGTTAGCTGTTTCTTTTTTAATAACGGCAAGACAAAAACTGAGTTCCTTCCAGAAGGATCAAATCAATCCCTTGAGTGCTTGCTGAATTGTTTCCTGTCCTATACAAAGTTTCATATTACTTCTCAAGGTGTTTTTTCCTCTCTCAATCAGTACATTGCTCTATCACCAGCATTGTGAGGTCCTCTCTGCAGCCTTCTCCAATCTTACCTAATTAAAGCAATTTTACTTTAACTGCATATCTCAGACTCTTGATATTCCCTATCTTTTAATCTAATATATATATATGTGTGTGTGTCTAGGTTGTAGTGAAATAGTGGTCAGTGTCTTCTACCAAGTAACAAGCAATAGGACAAGAGGAAATGGCCTCAAGTTGCACCAGGATGGGTTTAGATTGGATGTTAGGAAAAATTTCTTCACTGAAAGGGTTGTCAAGCATTGGAAGAGGCTGCCCTCACTGGGAGAGGGGAAGCACCAGAGTCACCACGCTGGGAGGTATTTAAAAGATGTGTAAATGTGGCACCTGGGGACATGGTTTAGTGGTGAACTTGGCATTGCTGGGTTAACAGTTGGACTCAGAGGCCCTTTCTAAACTAAATGATTCCCTGATTCTGCAATCTTTCATGAACCGTTAATTAATATATAAACCCTATGACTGTATGGTACATCTCACTGTCAACTTTTTGTCCTGCTCTGAGGTGACCATTTTACTCCTTCTCTTTCAGTTAACATGCTGATATCAGAACCAAGTCTTTCAGTTAATATTCATTTCAGCACTTGCTGTGGTCTCTGCTAATTGCAAACTCAGGGAGTACCTCACATCTCACCTTTTCAGGGCACAGTTTGCTCAGTAAGTTTCAGTAACTCAGTAAGAAGCATCTGATTAAAGGGCCTTGAACCACGATCTGAAAAAGTTAAGGGCTATGAACACAGCGCAAGAGTGCTGTGAATCCAGCAGAAAGATTGTGAGGAGTGGAGACATATATAGCTGTTAATTTGCCTGTTTAACATTTAGACATTATTTACAGTATAGAAGCTTGGTCTCAGAATGGTATATGATATTCAGATAGATTCTAGTAATTTTGATCTTCATTTTCCAAAGATAGGTTTTATTTCTCTATTCCCGTGCAAAAGGATGAAAAAATACCATTGAGGCTCTTCACTTGGAGCAGTTATAAAACATGTGAAGGAAGACACCAAAAAAAGTGGAGATGGACAGAAGAACATCAGAAACAAGGCCAGCACAGGAAATAACACATAGCTATTTGGCGTGAAATATATTTGACAATATATCTTGCTTTAGAGTTGTAACATTAGTTTATTACATAGAATACACCGTTTCAAATAACAGAAACATAAGTTTTTAATGGGAAATATGTCAGCCATTGTATTTCTAAAAAGAACTGAAGAGTGCTTCTACATTTTCTACCTGTGCTACAAACCCCTTTTGATTCAGATGCAACTTCTACTTTCACCCCACGTGCCTTCTGTCCCACATGGACACAATCAAAGCCTCTGGGCCAAGAGGAATTTGCATCAGCCTTTTATTAGGTCCCCAATCTGGATAATCAAAGGATCATGACCCAGGGCTTATCACAACATGGACATGCTAGTTATTCTAGACACAGCCTTCAAGAGTACGAAATGGTCGAATTCTGATTTTCTACCCAAAAAATGGCACCTTCTTTCTTTAGGTATATCTCTGACTTTGTTGACATTGACATTGAAGGTACTACGCAGTATTAGGAATCAAAATCTAACCAAAAAATTGAAATACTCTACCTAATCACAATATATATTAAATATTTTCCAATTTTTTGTCTTATATCATTTACTGAAAATTATAAACTATATATAAGTGCTTACTACACACATGCAGTATTTAAAAAATGCTGTAAACAGGCATCCAAAGTAATTATGATAACAGATTGAATGATCCTGGAATATATTGCATATGCCTTGGATTCTCAAAATACAATATATTTACAAAATAAAAAAATAAACAAAACAAAACAACACAAAAACACATGGACAATCTTTAAAGAATAGAGGTTAAATAAGAACACACAACTAAAACTTGTAGTGTATGTAGAACAATTTTAAGAGTAAGTGGTGCTGCCTCAGAAGGAAATATGGCAAGAGCAGTCAGAAAGTTAATTGACAAACAGTCTCTGTTCTCAATTCCTAAACATGCTCCTTTTCTAGTGTCCTCTGGGTTAAAGAGGCCAACTTTATTTTGTGTCTGGATGATCCTACATACAGACAGAAAAATCTCTTTATTCACATAAATTTTCTGTGGTTGGTCATTAAAAACTCAAAGAGCAATTTGATAATGTACATCTATATAAAACTAACATGGCTCTGTTTCCTACTTGTTATTGTATTACAGCATTAGAATAGTGTTTCCTACTTTTCATTTCAAATTAAAGATATTAGTTGATTTTGTTCTGGGAAAACCATTTCTACTGAAAGGCAATTTTCAAGCTCCTTCTCAAATGTCATGAAATATAGGAATCTTATCTTAAAACTTGGGCAGGTATTTCAAATTTCTGTTCTCTTTTTGAAGAAGCAGCAGTCATTTCTCTAAAATTAGATGACTGGTATATAACTAACTCTTAACAGATAACATTTCATGGAAAAGCTGGTTTTTAGCCAACAAATCATTGCTTTAGAAGAACAACTTTTCTTCCTATGGTGATTCCCATAAAAATTTAATTAGTATTTGTATTTCAGCAGTGATATACAATTATGACTTATGTTTATCTAGGTATTCACACTAGGAGTTTTATTGGTTGTGCCATTCAACAGCTTATTATGTGATTTTTTTTCTTCTGAAGATGTTTTTACTAACCTAATGTTATAAAAATTCCAAGATCTCTATTACAAGTCTTTCTCATCTTTACTGTTTCCATTGTTCATTGTACAAATGCAAACTTCTTTTTCTTTGTCTTTTCCTTCTTCTTCTTCTTCTTCTGTAGGAAAGGCATTTTTGTTTTTCAGATTTTCAGAGGCTTTATGTTGAGTGCTATTAAAGGAAGTGTCACACTTCAGAAATGTTTCAGAACGACAGGTTTCTCCTCGATCTGCCAACATGGGAGAAAATTTTTCTCCAACAATATAAATTATATTTATTCTTAAGTTTTGACATATTTTTGTCTTTCCATTGGGTAGCTCAGTATTTGTGCCTATGACAAGATCACAGATCTTGGATTTTACATCCATGGATTTTACATTCATATCCTCTGTAATAGATAACTTCTCTAAATTATTTGTGCCTTTCAGAGTTGAGGATACAAGTGTTCCAAAGTTACTAATAAAATCTAAGGTGTTATCAGCATAAAACCTGTTAAAAATATTATTGGCAATCTTATTGATAGAGTTGTTCTTCAAAGTCACGTGATTACCTTTGTATATCAGATCTTCACTTGACCATTCTAAATGGCCAACTTTTCTCTTTTTGGCCAACAAGTGCGGAGCCAGCTGGTTCTCAATATCAGATGCCTTTTGGTAGGCATATCCTCTCTGTTCCTCATTAATTGGTATTACTGTTACCATCAGTATGGGACAATGTTGGCCACATATAGCGTGGAGTCTATCCAGAGAATCTTCTTCGGGAAGAGCACTTCTAGTAACATTACCAACATTAGTTGGCTGAGATTGTATGGGTGCTGCACTTAAAGGCTTTTCCAATGGATGTACCTTGTTATCAGGCAATCTAAATTCTACAGATGAAAAGGCTGGAAAATTGGTGCCACCCTGTGTGGAAGTAGAACCTACCATGACTGACGGTTTGGTCTTTTCTGTGTTTGCTACAGGAAGGATTTTACCGTTGCGAATAGGTTTGCCTTTTGTGTTTAACTCATCCTGAAAGGGGTCTGAATCACTATTATGAGGCATATTGAAGTAACTGCAAAAGTTTTCAGGGGGCTTAACCATGTTTTCAAGTTCTGAAGAAGAGATCTCATCGAGGGCCGGATACTGATTCAGGTTGCCAAAGTGAGAATATGGAACTTCATCACTGTTAGTTTCAATTGATGTTGTATCCAAATTACCATACATTCCAATCCGTTCAGGTGGTGATCTTCTTATCAAATGATTTTCTTTCAGAAGCCATTTGCCTTTATCTATCAATATTCCTTCATCTTCACTAGCTTGAATGCTAGGTTGACAATGTTCCTTTGGAGATTCCCCTAAACAGTCATTAGTATAACTTGTCTCTTCTCTGTTAAGAGTAGACTGTGGTGTTGGTAAAGGAGTATTTTCTCTTCTCGATGTACTGTCATCTTTGTTTGTGTTTACTGGATAGTCTTGTGATGGTACTGAAGAATGCAATCTCTCTGCAGAACAAGACATAGGTTCTTGAGAAAAATAAATTACTTTTTCCCCCACTGCAGAGTGGAATCCTTCAGTATCTGTTTGAAATACTTTTGACATATAAGGAAACCCTTTGTGAAAGCCAGGCTTAAATGAAGCCTCTGCCTTGCCATAAAGTCGTTCAATCGTTCTCTTTACATAGCCAGTATTATAATGTTTCTCAAGTACTGCTTCCTCCCCACTTTCATTGGTCAGGTCACTGGATGCTCTAAAGTTATAATCACTCTCTTCAGTATCTGGTCTGTAATCTGACCAGTCTGAAGTAGCAGGGCTTTTTAAGCATTTTTTAAATTGAGAAGTGTCAGAACACATTTCATTCTCCAATTCTTCTACTTGCAATTTCTGTTCTCCTTCACTCATGTCACATTCTGTAATTTGCTTTGATTCATAACGAAATGATAATGGAGAGATTGTAGATAACCTCTCAGAGGTCTCCTCAGATGTTTCTGCATCTTCCTTGTCATCCTGTACAGAATAATCCTCATTATTATATTCTACAGAGGTTTCAGCATCTAGTGTAGATTGTTTTTGAGGGCTTTTGTCATTATCTGCTGACTTTGGATCAACATCCTCATCTTCACTTTTATCAGTAGTAACATGTATAATGTCTTTTTCACCATCTAAATCAGAAGTATCCTGATCTAAAATACAATTTTTATCATTGGAAGTTACACTATGAACTGTGGAGTTAGGTTCTACTGAAGATTCTGACTCTTCATTAATAAATGATGTATCCATGGGTTTATCTAGAGCTTTTTCGTATAGGCTATCAGGCATTTCTTCACTTCTTTCTGGTGTCTCTGTAGTTGATGGAAGGCTACAGGTGTTTGAATTAGTATTCTCATATTGACTATCTAGCTGTGTTTTGGGAGCAACCATGTCTAAAGTCTCTGTTTCTTTACAAAGATCCTTCTCTATATCAAAACAGCTTTCTAATTCCCCTGTTAATTTTAGAGCCTCTTCAGAATTGACACTGTCCATTGGAATACAAGGCTCAACTGATTCTTCATGTTCTTGCAAATGTATACCATCACGAATTTCAGATATGGACATATTCTCATGATAATGTGTGGAGTCCTGCTTTTCAAGTTCCCTCTTAAGGTCTAATAACTTATTTTCTGTTGCTTGTTGTAAATGTGAGAAGACAGCCTTCAGCTCATCAGCTTGTTCTATAGCTGCAGTCTGTTTCAGACATTTTATCTGTGTAAATATTTCAGAACAGCTACAGGCATTTTTTTGCATATCATCTGTGATTGTGCCAATCAGAGTCTCTTTCAGATTCAGTACAAGTAGCCATGCTAGGAGGACATTGGAGGAAGAACCAAAAGCTGAAGGAGAAAGATCTGAAAGGCTGCAAGCTTTTCCTATACATCCACTATGTTCTTTCTGAAGACCAAGCAAAGTTGATTGTAGTTCATGCAGCAACATGCTAGACATGCAATTATTCTGAACATCAATTCCAATTTTCTCATTAACAATTGTGCAATCAACTTGAACAGCAACCTCAGATTTTTTTCCTTGACACATGGTGGTACCTTGAATATCAGCTTCTGCCATCATTTTATCACTGTCATGTGCTTCATGAAATAAATGTAGCTTACCATCCTGATGAAATTCCGACTTTAGTGAATACTTGGCTTCTTCTACTATGGATGTATTAGAATGAATCAAAGAGTCAGTCTGTCTTTCACCTGAATCCTTGGCTGATTCTTCTGAAGTTCTCAATTCACCAATAGGCCTTAATGGTCTTTTTGTTAGATTATCTTCAAGCAGATGTTTTTTTCCAGTCATATGCACTTTATTTGTGATAAATCTAATTTCTTTATCTATAGAAGCATCAGTATTCTCTTTAGGAAAAGAACAGGCATTGCTAGTCTCTACAGTCCCTTCTTTTTTCTTTATAGGGGGTAAGACAGAATTTGACAATGAGTTTTTCAGCCAACTTTGGACATAGTTTTCAAGTGAATGTTTAACAGCCTCCTCTTGAAAACCCTCCTGGTTTAGAGCCTCTAGTGTTAGGGCACTCTCTGACTTATTTATCTTATTTGAACCTTTATTTAGATTTTTCTTCATCGCCTTTTGCTTTTTCTCTTTCTTTGATGACAAATGTTCCAAATTATTCTTTTCCTTTTCTTTTTCGAAGCTAAGGTTCTTTGGCACTTCTGACAATGTCTTTGAAGTCACTGATGAGTTAGGTGTCTGTTCGAAAGAACTGGATATAAGATGTGCACCTTCTTTCTCAGTACTAACTGCATCCTGACTGTGTTCAGATTCATTGTTTGAATCAACTGTCATTAGACCATCTTCACTTTTTGCAGATGAAACGGTACTACTTTTTTTGCCTGACTTCAATTTTACCTTGGCCAACTTCTTGTTCTTACTTCTTTCTTTTTTAGTAGATGATGATGATCCATTTTGTTCTACTGAATCCTGGTGATGGAACTCATCTTCAGGATATATGCTTTTGTTTGAATTGACAGACCCATTACTGTGTATTACAAAAAATTCAGATCCTTTTTTCTGAGGCTTTTCAGAATAATTATCCATAGCCTCTCTTGTGAAATCCTGTGTGGTTTTTCTTGTAATATGCATTCCCTCACTTTTAACTATCCCTGAAATTTCTTGATCCTTTTGATTTTCATATGTACCTTGCTCTAGAAAGCTAGATGATTTTCTCTTCTTCTTCTTCTTCTTTTTGGTGAGGGATGATGCAGGTTGGCTGTTATCAGTGAGCTCTGTGGTTGTCACAGATTCACTCCTGGCACTGATTTGATTCTCACCTTCAGTAACAGTAGGAAAGAATCCACTTGTTGAATTTACTTTCCCAGTAGGATCCTTACTACATGGAGGTGCTATCATCTTCATCTGGCTACGTCCAGGACAGACTGAATGCACTGAATCTTGAGAAAAAGTTATTAAATCACCAGCTTGGCATTTTATTTCTTCTTTTGACTGACATAATTCTGAATATCTAATGAAAGAACTCAGTGATCTTTTTATTTGTTTGATATCGCATGACTTATAGATGTGGTCTGCTGTACCTGGCCTAGCTGTCTGGTAAGTTTTTGATGATGGTATGAAACCACTGATGTTAGCTTTGGAGGTTGATATTAAACTATTATATGCACCTTGTCCCACAGCCGATTTCTCCAGTATATTCTGTACCAATTCATCCTCATCAGGCACATCTAATGTCTGCCTATTTGTGGTTTCTCTTAACTCACTACTTTTGTGGCTTACTTTAAAAAGCATTTCTTCTTTTACATTTTCTGAAGAAAGCTTTAATAAACCATTGCCACTCATCTCATTAAACTTTGGATTACTGACACTGGATTTTTTTCTGCTTGAATGAGCTACCATGCAATACTCAGATGTTTTTTCTCCATTCTCTATTTCCTCACTATAGGTAAACTGTTCTATTGTCTTCTCTTGAACCTCTTTCTCAGATACCAAGGTGACACTTTCAACTACTGCTTTCTTTTGTCTAACACGCCTTGGCCCAGGGGTAGGAGGCCTATAAAAGCGAGGCCTGATATTTTCCTCAGGTACATTGCTTATGTCTAAATCTGCTGAGATGTTCTTCTCAGAGACATTACAATCAGCAGTTTTCAAATCAGACTCTGATTCTTTGTCTGACACTTCTTCATTGGATTGCTGTAATGAGTCTTCCTCTTCTTTATTGTAGCTCTTCAAAAATGGAGAATCTTTTGGATTTATACATTCTGATGTATTTACATTGGATAAGCAGTCTTCCACATTCATTGCAGAATTGCAAATGGAGATATTTTTGCCATCAGAAAGGCCAGCACGACTTACAGTGGTTGTCCATTTAATGGTTTCTTCCTCTTTAATTTTGAATCGAACTTTCATTTCAACTGTGATAGTGCCATCTTGATTAAGGTGAACAGATTTCTCAATGTCATCTTGATACTGTGCCAAAGATAAGTCTTCACCAATAACTGACTGATTTCCTTCTATCCCATTATGACTGTCAAGAGCATAGGAAGAATCTGAGTTATTATCATTTGAGTTGTTATCGTTGCTGGATCCTTTATCAGAAGAAACTGAGAATATCTGAGATCTTGAGCTAGAGTCCATTTCAGTTCTCACTACCAATAATTACATTGAAAGAACACAAATTCATTCAGTAGGTGGAAAATAGAGCAGACAAATATCATGGATAATGATCCCGGTGATGAGAGAGATGAGCAGACAGGCAACAAAGGAAGAGAAAAGAAGAAAGGAGAAAAATTAGTATCAAAGATGCTAATGAAGTGTGTTTATTTTACACACTTTGGTTTTTATTTATTTTGCAATAGAAAGTACAGAAAAAAAACATGGTCAAACTTGCTGTTCATTTAAGAATTTGTTAGAGAGAGAAATATAAGAACATTTTAATAAAGAATTAAGTCTTTAAATACTTTTCCACTTAATTTTATTTTACAAGAGTTTATTTCTAATACCAGAATGATAGTCTTATTTGAAGCTCCAAAGCCTAAAAAAGTACTAAATTATCTAATTTTATACTTAGTTGGAGCTGAGGTTGCCTTGAGCCTTTCAAGGCCCTCACTCGTTTGGGCTTCAAGCTACCAGCTTTACTTCCTCTTCATGCTTTAGTGACCATTAATATATCATTTCCTATTAGTTCTTACAGTTACTACTAAAACATGCCAGTCAAGGTAAATATATCTCCTTGGACATAATCTAACAATCTACAGTATATAAGCAGCTACCCTGTGTAGTGCCATTGACACACGAATAAAGGGATCATAATCCAATCCTCTGAACTGACCTTCTATAAAGAAGCAAATATTGAAGTTCTTGAACTCCTTGTAAAATTGGAACTAAATCATGACATTTGGAAACACATTTATACACCAGTACTGTAGACAATGGTGCAAAACTCAGCAAAGCCAATGAGAAAACTTCAAGACTTCAGTGAATTTTGAATATGGTCCAAAATATGTTAGCATACACATTATGTATTCTCACAATATGTTTTGATTACTCTGCAATAACCTGGGTCTTTTAAAAAATTATGTTTCCTCTCTCTCTGGCAGTTGTCGCTGAAGAGATGAGAAATAAAAGAACATGAGATAAAGTTTTGCTATCTTCCAAGACATTCTGCACATACAAAGGAAACAGTGCAGGTACGCCCACACAAAGGTATGCACAACTGCCACTGATAACTAAATATATAAGATCAACCATTTAATAGACAGGTTTCACCTGTCAGAAAGCATTTTAACACATGTACTATTAACTTATGTACATTGTTTGAATTTAAGTTTGTTTGTTTGTTTGTTTAAGTGGTCTCATGTCAAGACTTTCACATTAATATATTACTATTACAGCTACATGTCTAGAACTTCTGGCAAACTCCTTGCAAGTTTCTCAAGCACATGCTTTACCATGAACTGAGTAAGAAATAAAAGTTTGTATTAACTCCCTAACACAGACCATAACTTATGCTTCCCAAAGAAAAAATCTCACCCCCTCTATCTCAGGAAAAGGAATTGGAACAAAGAGCCTAAACTTTGATTTCCCATGTTTACACATCATCAATGATGTCTGCTACACAAGATACTTTTGAAATTCTCAGGTTAAAGACAAAAAGTGGGTTGCTTTATCCTTCCTCTTTCTGTGATTGCTGTTTACTAAGAATTAGAAGAGGGAGCTTATCAGATTTTCTACAACTCGTATTTGCTAGGATCAGTCTCTATCTCAAAGCAAAATTTGGTTAGGTTTTTTTGTTTCTGCAGAACTTCCATTCTCAAAATGTTCTCCTTCATTCTCTCTTGACTCATTAGTCATGCTCTGCAAGCAGGCCTCAAGCTGTGCAAGTCAAAGTACATGAAGGCTGGAAAAACCTGAAATTAATAGCTTGGTGGGGGTATAATAAATTGCAAGGAATGTTAATGAAACTCCTTCAAGAAAATGGAAATCAAATGTCTTATATATTAATATGCTCCACAACACTGTCAAGGTTACTGTGGAAAATCCCTGTACAGTAACAATTATAGTGTTCCCTGGGTGCTCCAGTAGAGCATGAAGCTGTAGTCAGAGTACAGACTACTTCTGGATTAATCAAGTTTCCCTGTAGACAGTACGTCAGCCCTACAGGATGCTCTAATGCCAAGAATTCCCATGGGACCTAAAGCTCTGGTACTGCAGCATTTCATTTCTCCCAATTTTAGACTATTCATCTAGCCTGGCTTCTCTCCAACAGATCTTCACATTCTTGGTCATCCACTGGCCACTTCAGACTCTTCCTGACCTTACCAGTGGCACAACTCTGTAACTGAAGTAATCAAAGGGAAAGTACATATTTGTGTATCTTTTCCCAAACTTATTCAAAAAACATATTACAGCCATGAGGACATTGGGATGAACAACACTCTGTTTAGGCAAAAGCAGCTTCAAAACCATGATGAATTTATGAGAGGATGGATGCTATACTGGTTCTCCTATTTATATGGAGCATGGGACAAGAGAAATGTAAGTCATCACAAGCCAGACCTCAATTTGCTAACATAAGTTCTGAAAACTGAACAAAAGTTTTGTCCAAGAAATTCAGTCAGGTAAGAGCCTAAAGTAGCCTGTGGTTTTACTTTTACTACTGTTGTTATTAACTCTGACACCAAAAAATTAGTAACAATGACAAACAAGTGAATTAAAATAAAATATACTCCTAGATTTGTATCTATGTTCTAAGTAAGTCTCTTAGAAAAAAAATATGCATACTAGCTGAGTACTTAACAGAAACTTGTATTTTAAAAAGGAAATTAACTCTTTGATCTTTCTTAAGCTCATATAGAAGTCACAGCAGATATAAACAGTTTCAATTGGCCTTTCTGACTATCCTTGATCCTAGTAAGATTGTCACTGTTTATGCCTTATGCTGAGAGAGATAAACAAATTAATAAAATACAAATTAATTCAAAGAACTTACTCTTGTCACTTTCCGACTTGGCATTTGCTTTTGGGTACACGCGATTTCCAATTCCAAGCAACTTAGCAGGCCGCAAATACCCAAGAGATTCATAATTGCTTGGTTTAAAAGGCTCTCTCCCTGCTGCGACTACAGCTCCAGAGCACAATATCAGGGCCTGAAGATTAGGAACCTGGAAGAAAAAATAACATTAATTCTCTGCCTTAGTAACCACCAAAAAATAATGTAAGAGATTTATCCCTTTCAAGCTTTAATATCTTCACTTCTTAGTCTCTACACTCATTTGCAGCAGACTATTAAATATGTATCAAAGCATGGAAACGATTTTTCAATTCCTATAAGGCAATTCCTATTTCTGTGAGGGTATATCTTGTTATATAAAGATATTGGATAATGACTTCAAGAAGAAACTTGGATCCAGACCAAAATTTTCTTACAATTGAAGTGTTTGCACGTGTAATTTTGTTACATTGTTGCACAGTGACTGTTCATAGCCATAAAATATGAATACATATTTGGAGGTAGATATGCATATAAAGATATATTTGGAGGAAAAAATCAGAATACACCACAAGCAGTTGACTCATACTTCCACAAAGGAATAGGACATGATCACATATGATTATACCTTGGAAAAGACTTCTGGAGGTCAGGTAGTCTAACCCTCTGCTCAAAGCAGGTGTGACTGGATCAAGGTGCTCAGAGCCTTGCCTGACAGTTTTGAATTTATGTTCCCAAATATATTGCAAGATAATGCTTACAAGCTGCACTTCACTAACTTGTAGGTAATACAGACAGTTTCCCAACCTAATACACAATTTCAACAAATGGAGGGTAAACAGGAGAGTTCCTCTGAACTGATGGAGTTCTGCATGGAACTCTCTTTCTTGATACCTCCTAAATGTAATCAAAACCGTTTTTCTGTGGTTGAACAACATACATCAAAAACACTAAATGAGATAAAATTATAAAAACAGCATGCAAGATTAAAATCTGGATTATTAGTGCTGCATCATTAGAGTTTATGAACCTGGTCCATGGTTTGAAAAGTACAATAAGCAATCAGGTGTCTGAGTTCCAAGTCAATAATGGCAAACCACTCTGCATTTGTACAATGATAAAAATATGTGTGGCTATTAAATGCTACTAATCATATTTTAAAACATTAAAAATCCCAGATAAACAGCATTAGGACTAAAGGAAGTTTTTGTGTAAATAGGTAACTGTATAGAATTGGGAGAATGCCTGAAAGAAGCCTGAGTAAGACAAAAAAAGGTGTTTTTTCTTTTTGCTTAAAATGAAATGCCCTCACTTGCTTCTCTTTGTTCACAAGATTGCAGTGTATTTCCTCCAAACTAGTAGCTCTTCTGAAGGGGGATAAAGCATAGAAAGGAAACAGATGAAATTTAGCACATGAGGTCTTACATCAGGCCTGTGTTTCAAGCTTATAATGGATAAAATTACCCTTTTAATTTAAAATACTCTAGAAGCAATCATAAAAAAATTGTCAGTAGTCATCTTTATTCTCACCTTTCTGCCATCAGTGGTATAGAGTTTTGCAACTGGATATTGCATTAACTCACTCATATAATCCAGAAAGGCCTCAAACGTTTGTGTATTTTTCTTTCCCAAAACTATGGTGCGCCTCAGTCTTACATCCCCATTTTTGAAAACAAGCATCTTTTTGGGAGTTGTTATCCTGCTTTCTCGGTGGCCAAATCCATCTTCATTCTGCCTTGCTAATTGCACAGCTCGACGACGAGCGCTGACAGGCCTGCTGATCTGCCAGGGCAGCGGCTTTTTGCTGGCCTGTTCCAGGTTGATGGGCTTCATTTTCCTCTGATGGGAGCAAATATAAGATTTTCCATCTTCAAGATCCTCCAAATTGGTGATGCTGTGTCTCCCTTTTGGGGTACTAATATTCCTTACTCCAAAAGGTAACGGGACCCGTTTGGATAAACTATCCAGCAAGGCATCAAACGTTTTGTAAGACCGGCTATTAACGACCATTTTGATTCCATTAAACTGGGGGTCTCCACTTTTATAGAAACAAATCCGTTTTGCCACAACAGGTTCAGTAACGTTGAAATGGCGCGTGGATAAACTCTGTTCACTCTCAGAGGAGTTTGGATGATTCACCGAGTAACTGCTTGAAGGTGTTTCGCTCATTTTGACAGCAATCTGGAAGAAAGAGGAGGTAGATGTAAAACTTTTCCTATGACTAATAAAAATACGGTCTTCATTTTGAAAGGTGCAGAAAGAGGATTTATAAGAAATCAACAGCAGCATGTTGTGCCAAAAATCATTGGATTTAAATGGATTCAAGCTGTTATCTCTAAATTCCGTGAAGACTCCAATACTGTCAAATTAAGTTAGAATAGCTCTACTTGAACATATTCCCAAAACTCTCCAATGTAATTTCAAATCTCTTATTATTTTGGTAGGAGAGACCTTTCCTTAGAAGAAAGTGTTTTGTCAGTCTATCCTGTCCTGAGGATGAAGCTAATGACAGCATTTCATATTTAAGATATTAGAAAAGTCCTTATTATGAAGGAGCAATTTGTGCCTTGGCATGAGCCTTTTTCAGCCCAAAATAGCTAAACTAAAAGACGGGGTAATTCATTCTTTTCTTACATACTAGATTCATACCAAGGCAAATCCATTGGAGTCAGAAAAGTCTCCTGATTTATTGCACTGTAAATTATATCACAGTAAGGCCTAAAATAAGTTTTAAAGAGTAGTTGCATCATAAATAGACAGATCATTGGCTTTTCTATCATAAGTTTTATATCTCATAATACATATCTACTACAACGCTTGCATTTATTCTGAGGTAAAAAACCTACTGACAAAGTAAGGCATTTTTAGTAAAAGAAAAGTCTTTAAATCCTTCATAAAGGCACAAAAGTTTCAGTTATTCTTCAGTAGAAGTAGTCTTTAAATGGAAATATTTTAATACTGGTCTTATATAAACAACAAAACATTTCTAACAACCATATGGATAGTCCTCATGCTTGAAAATAGAGCACCCCTAGTACAATCTTTCCATTTCAATCCAATCTACATGCAGATATTGCAATGACAATTCTTTAAATGACTAAAATAACTTCATGATTGGCTTGTTTTGACTGGAACACAGGGTAGAAATGGCTAGTCAACTAATCAGCCTCAAGGAACAGTTTTAGTAGAGTTTTACTGAAAAGCTACATCATAGTCTCAGGAAATATGTGTGTCATGAAAATAATATAAATTAAATTCTCTGATGATGTCACCTTGATATAGTCATATTGAGTAATGGAACAATCTCCTCTAGCTACTATACATTTTTCTTAATGAAGCTATGGCAAATAGTATTTGGATTAGTTTAATGCTAGATATATCAGTTCTGAAACTGATAAGAAAATGTTATTTTTCAAAATAATCAAAGTTCAAATCAAGTCAGATTTGATAAAATTTTATCTTACTGTGTTCTTACAGCTTTTCCAATAATGCAGTGCTTCAGCTCAGGTGTTTTGCCTTCACTAGGAGTTAATTATTTTGAACATTGATCAGAACACATTAAGAAATCTCTCCTTTTAAGACATTATTTATGCTGTAAAATATACTCATTCTAAGTGCTAAAAGTAAAAAATAGCCAAACAGGTCTGCACTAGAATGAGGTACTCCAAGATTGATTTCGGTAATCACAATTCCATTTAAAATAAATAAATTTTTAAAACCTAAAAAATTAACCGAAAAAAGTATTTAATTAAGGAATATGTACGAAGACGTTTTCAAGGTTGGCTGCAGCCAGTTACACAACCCAATCTATGATGGAGAGTGAAATGGCTTACTTTCTGTAGGAGGGAGGAACTCCAACTGAAATCACTGAGATATAGTTGTTCATTTCTGTTGACACATCTATTCATTAGCTAAGTAAATTTTCATTGCACTTATAAATTGAGAGGTTGACAGGTGAGTTAAGATTTGGGACACAATTTGGACTGGACTTTTTACGCTTCATGTGTCATTCTGTTTAACTTCATATTTCTAGAGGAAATCTAGAAGAGCATTTTTGTTGCTAGCTGCAACAAAAACTTTCCTACTCTCTTTGCAGAGCAAATGTTCTTATCCAAGGAAAGCAGCAATTACAGTAGTAAAGGTCTTGAGTGAACTGAACATCCATTATATGGAACATGTTACTCCATTTTAACTGGCCAAGAAGACTGGAGTTTGAGAGTCCAGTCGGGGACCTCTGCGGGGAAAAGTGATAGTGTCAACAATGGCCAGAAATGAACAGACACAGCTCCTCAGCTACTCTCTACTGTACTTTTAAGCCTTTGTGAAAACGGAATGGAATTTCATCTAACTGATGAAAACTATTTGATTTTTCACTCTTACAAGAGATAAAATAGGAGGATTTTCTCATGAGACCACTGATGTTAATCACTTTGGAATTAGTCCCTCAGAAGCTGTTCTGGATATTCGTGCTTGTTCAAAACATTCAGTTATGTAAGCATAGCCATTTGGAAGAGGAATACAATATATTTTACATAAAGATAATTATTAGATTTAGTCTTGATAGTGAGGAAGTACTGAAATCCAAAACAAACAAAGAGGGAATACACATATCAAAAAAAAAAGACAATTTTTAGTGTAAACACAAAATAATATGAATTCACAAAACTAACTAAGAAAAATAAGTTTTCCTTAGAAAAATAGATGATTAAATAGATTTTTATTTGGCATACCATGTGTGAATACTTTCTAGCATTCCTTTTAATAGCAAAAATGGCTTATGCATCTTTCAGATACCTTATAATTACATTTTACAAACAGAAAACATTTCAACAAAGAACAATCAACTTATTGTAAAAGTTACTTTTTCATACTACAGGTCATCAGACTGTAATAGCTTAATTTCATCCTAAAAAACCATTAATTTTCATACTTAAATGATATTCTTCTAAAATTAAGAAACACCTGATATTACATGAAACAGAATATCTGTTAAGATATTTTGGCAACTAAAATGTTGAGAAATTTATTCTCCAAGAAAATCAAACAGAAATCAGAACTTAATCCTTTTCCCTGCATTCTCATAAACAAAACCACTCATTCAATGTTTATGCACAAAGCTAAATTTTATAAAGACCCTAAGTGGAACAATTTGTTCTAAATACATAAGAGTATCTTTAGTGCCATAGAGCTGGTAAGCATTACATATAATTTTCTCATACTCACCCACACTCCTATGTAAATAAAAGAGAGTATAGCTTGTTTTCAGAGATTTATAAATTGTACATGTGGTTGTCTATGCCGTATGAAACAACATCCTTAGTCTTATTCCAAGTATGCTCAGCCAGAAAAAACATCGTAATCCATTTGCTTAATCTCAGCTAATGTGAATCACCAGACCAGGTTCACCACAGGAAGAGAACTACATTGTTCAGAGTAGAATGTCTAACCTCTCATTCAGCAGGTCCTCTTATATCATTTTAAAACACTATTTACCTTTTAAATATTTCGTTTATATAATTTTCTGTTTACTTAGATTTCTCAAGAGACTCACATAACTACATAAAATAAAAATGTGGGTGGGGAATGTAGGTTATCTAATCTATCTTCTTGTCAGAGTAGGTTTATTGTCCAAATGAAATTCTTTAGTGATATGAAATTTTAATATGTTAAAATGGAACTTCTACCACTCATCTTCTGAGACTATTTATTAACTGTCTCTAATTATTAGCTACCTTTAATTCTTGCTTTCATTCATTCATTTCATCAAGTTGATCCTCTTTGTGCTAAAGATTCTCCCATATTTTTCTCTATTTAGATATCACAGTGAAATGAATTCCATGGTTTCTTTCACAATACTCAGTAAAACATGACAGTCTGAAGGAGCCTTGTTATCCATGAGGTAATCTTTATTTCTACATGTTGGAAAAAGGGCAATCATTATTAATGTGTGTGAATACAGTTCAGGAAGAGACAGGAAGATTATGTTTAACTGTATCTTAGCTATACCATGGAATGTGATTTTTTTTCTTTTTCCAGTGTAAATACTATGTTCCCAGATGGTAAGTTCCATCTAATTGCAACCATCTGTATAATCTGATTTGGAGCTTCTTTGCTTAATCAGGATTACATCAAGGTCTCAAAACTAGCTGTGTAGAACAAAAACACTGCTCAGTAGACACTACCATTACATGCTGTAATGAGTTTTTAACTAGTCTCCTTAGTAGAGAATTCAACATTTACAGAAGTTTAAAAGTATCACTTCAGTTCCACTTTCATAAAATGCATAGCTACAAACAAAGATTAAATTAGAATCTTGCACTGATGTTTTGATATAACCATTGCTTTTTAAAAGAATATTTTAGTATAATAATTTAGGTCCTTAAACTATCTTAGCTAAAGTACTTGTACTCTAGTCAGTATTCTGTTCTTTACACTTGTTCAGAAAATGAACAAGTGCAAATTCTATTCTGATGTTTTATAACTAAATCGCTTATAACAGGAATTCGTTTTGGATTGGTTTTCCTTAAAGTGTAAGATTTAAAATATCATTGCTACCTCAATAGCTTTCCCATGCATGCTAAGACACTTTCAATAAACAGCTAATCCATCAGCAGCTTCTGTGTATCACTAGAATTTGGGACTCAAGAAGTCATACTTCTGGGACCTGGTGAAAATGACATCAAGCATCATCATTTGACAGTGTGAATGCCTCTTATTTCTCTAAGACTTCAAAAGGCTTGTGAAGCTTCTGTCCAGACATATATAGCTTTAAGGCTGACTGCATTCATTTTTGTACTACAAACACTTCATATATCCTGAAAAGATAGACAAAATCATCAACTTTATATTAAAAATAACAGCAATAGAAGTATGCTTTATTCAGGCTTAACACAAAAAATTATCACTGTCTTATAGCCATCAATACTGATACAAAAACACCTTTCATCCATTTATGTGGGTAGATTGACTGACATCCATGGAATTGTTAAAATTTTGTTATAAGAATTTAGCCTTATTATTTGGAGAACGGCTGTTCTTTATATTTGAACCATTCACAAAGAAAAATTGAGGCATATAAAACTAGTCCAGAAAATTTAAGCAAAAAAAATCAGACTGCATGAGAAAATATTTCGGTGATTAAAATAGTAATTGCAAGTGGGTTTACAATTTTTCTGAGTTGTTGCCATTCCCACTTTTAAATTACACACCTGTTTACCTCCAAAACATCTTCAGTTCTAGGTTCTGATACTAAATATTGCATGTAACATGTACTCAATATCCTTCTCGGTCCAATATTTTGTAAGGGTTATTGACAGGTGAATAACTGAAATTGTGACCATATCACTGCAAGGCTGTCACTAACTTCAGTTCTTGTCTCACGGAAAAGAAGAGAAAAGAGGAAAGCCCACATTTGGCTCTTTGTGAACACAGTGGCAGATAAGTAAAAAGGACCTCAGATGTCAGTGGAAGTTTTCCTTTTGATTCCAAATGTTCTTCTCTAGGAAGACAGTGGCAGAGAGCTGGCTAGTTGAAGGCCCAGTGCCTGCAGTGAGCTGCATCACCATTCTGTGAGGCATAAGTCCAGCACCCTAAGCAAGCACTTGGCCTGCTGGGTTCAGCCCAACCTGAAAGCTGAAGTGGAAGCTTTCAAAGTCAAAGGTTTCTGACTGACGCCAAGATTCTTTGTATCAGACCAGCAAAGTACAGCATCAAAATAATTATAAAAAGTATTTGTATCACTACTCTTTCTGATTTTGACCAATTCTCCTTCTTTTCTACTGACTTTGCTTTAGTAACTGAAGTGATTAGAGGTTACAAGTACCTAAATATAACCTAACACTTTCCACCTCCTTCTACAAGTCCTCAGTTTTTCTCAAGACCATTATCATATCAAGGAAACTAATGTTTAAGAAGGAAAAAATATGTTAGCAATTACATTTGCATGTTTGCTGATATATTCTTTTTTCCCTAGCAGATAACCAGCATCCCAGGTTGAGAAACATAAGCAGCCTTTTCTGCAGCATGATCCTGAGTCGGAGCAGGGTCAGAGCCCTGTGTGTGATGTGGACTTCCCTGCCTGGCAATCCTATGGCCCTTGAATGACATTCTTTGTTTAAGTCAGAGCCATATGGAGCAGCAGTTAACACTTGAGTATTTTTATCGTTCAAGCGTGAGTCACTTATTTAGAAAGGGCAGTTGCTACACCAGTAAAACTATTACTGTTGATCTCATGCCCCAAGAAGATGCTGATAATGTGCCTTATATTTCCAAGTCCCTGCAACCTCTCATACTTCTGGATTTTTCTTTTAGTTGGACTGCTCAGTAAGGTATGGAACTAGGAAACTGCTATCAAGCTAAAAAGGAAATTATCACATTGGAAGCAGGGGCCTGGGTCAAGTTCCCTTCAGTGTGCCCAGCCTGTTTACATCCTTTCCAGCAAAGCCTTCCAAAAAATGTGCCACTATTAATATGTTACTACTGATAAGATTTTGAACCATCACATTACAACAGCATTTTACTGTTTGATATACATGAACTTCTTATCAAGTTAATCCTCACAGACTTTTATTCATTAAATTCTCCAACAGAGATTTGATAACCAACAGCTGAGGATGCAGAATGAGAAAAAAGTATGCCTCTGGGGAGGAAAACAAAACAAAACAAAACCAGAGCTCTGCTTTTAACAGAACTCTGCCTGGATGGTTAGCTGCACTGAAAAACTCCTGTTTGAGCTACTCTGGTTTTTGAACTCCATTACATTTAACTCAAATCTGAATACCCATTTCTGTTCTGAAGACAGATTCCTATGGGAAATGTCTGGCCTTGCAGAAGTATAAATTGACCCATCATCTTTAAGTGGGTTAGAATTTAATTCTGGAGTGTACAGCCTACCTCAGATTTAAATGCATAAGCATTCTCAGATTAATTTTTCTTATTTTCTTGCCTCAGGTGTGTTTAACCATCTACACTTACCTTCTGTTCTTTAATATATACTAACTGAAGGGAAGGGTCAGCCATGTTATTTTTTTCTGAGTATGGGCATCTGAAAAAAGAGCCATCCCAGGCTGCATTTTTTCTTGTTTGTATCACATCTACATAAGTTACTGCAGTGATATGTGAATGCTTACAGAGCGTCTCAAATTACCAGAAAAAAAGTGACTCGGATTTTTTCCACATCCCTCGTTTTCTTCTTCTACATTTCAAAAACTTCTTTTCTCCCTTGAATATTTGCTTTCATGACCCTCCCAGCCCTTTCACCAAATTAATAATGCAGTCATCTGTGTACCAACCTTAACACACAATGATTTGTAAAAAATTCATGTTGCAACTAACTGCAGTTCTAATTGGTGCTGTCAGCTTATTAAAAAGATTGACTTCTTTCTGTATTGATTATAAAACTTTAATGTTCTACTGAAAATGTCACTCATTAAGATAGCTATGGTTGTCACACATTCTGCTTTAAATTTTTTTACCTTTCTTGTATGTCTTACCAATCTGTTAATTTATTGTTCTTTGCATCTCTCAAAGAGCATGGTCAAAGGAAAGGATTAAGCAAGCAGCACATGATTCCCTGGTCAAGTTCTTATCAGCTTACCTTGAAATTTAACCCCATGTGCCTCACTTTGTTTATCTGATATTCTGTGGAATGGCCTTGCCAACTTTCTTATTTCGCAGAGACATTGTGAACCATAAACAAAAGAAGCTTCCTGAAGTTCCAGCAGCATAAGTGACTATGAGGAACACACCTTTTGGTTCTTTCTGCAGGACATAATAAAACCTTTTGCTAGGATCTGGTCTTATTTCCTTGATGGAGTTCAGTGGGGTTTTTTTAAGAGTGAGTGAGTTCATAAATTGAGGACAAAAAGGAGAAAAGGCTTAGACAGTGTTCTTTCTCCTACAAAATTAAAGTTAAGTCTTAAAGTAAAAAATTACATTATCAAACACTTGCTCTGATCTGCTGCCTACTCCTGTAGGTGCCCAGGCTCCTGAGGCTCCCAAATTGCGCCCAGCTTTGCTGCTGGGCACGTGTACAACTATTCCAGCTCTGACAACACTAAGCTGCTTAATGTCTTAGCCTTGGTGCAATGCACAGCTCATCACTGCTTTGCCAATCCTGCCTGAAGAAACCTGACCATCCCCTCTTACAACCCAGGCAGCCAGCTGCTGCTGTCCTCCCTTCCTCTGGCTAGTGGTTAGAGAGCTCTTACCACTCCAGAGATCCAGTTCACTGCCTGATTTAGGGCAAGGATTTGAGTCCGTGTGGCTTAGCCTTCAAGACAGTGAACCAGCTCAGTGCTCCTCCTGTCTAGGTTGTGTATAAGAAAAGACTGATCAGTGCACAACATCTAATTCCACAACAAACTTCACAGCTACAAATTCTGAATGGCAATACACACCTAATTTTAAGCCTGGGTTTAGATACTGATTTCTTTGATAGACATGGAAATGTATCATGTTTATGTCTAACTAAGTATATGTAGATACACGAACACACACCCACATTCACAGAGAAACTCTACTCAAATATCTTCAGTTATTTTTGTATCATTTAGATTATATTGTTATTTTTACAGTGTCTTCCTTGCATATTCCCAGACCTGTTGTTTCCCTTTTATTTTATTTTGGTTTGGAAGTACATTCCTCTAAACTCCCTCACATGCTGAACTAGTATTTTACCAAAGGATCTTATACATATATGGAATTTTGAGACAATGAGATCCATGATTTTTTTTAGTGAAGATTTCCAGCCTGTATTTCTCCACTGTGATTTTGTCATAGTGCCTGTTTCTAATCTCAAATAGCACTAAAAACTGACATTAGGTTGATAAAGATTTTGTGATATATGGTCAATAAAAATTAGAAAGGCAATATCCATATCCTTCAAAAATATATGATTATAGTTGTTATCACCACCAAATTTCCATATATCACTTTTCCCTTGTCTAAATGAAGCCCCAGATGTTGTCAACACTAAATTTTCTAGTTATATTGACTAAAAATTATACATAAACAAAACTTATTATTTCATTTTAATTAAATGTTCAGTAGTAACTTTATGCATTTTTTATTTAATAAAATACTTTTGTATTGATGATATTAATTATTAATCAAGTTATAATTAAATCACCAAAAGCCATAAAAATATTTGTTGTAGGAAATTTGTGAGATGAATACATGATCAGAGAATGATAAAAAGCTTCACTCCTGTTTTCAGGAAGTTCTTTCAGTAAAATATGAGAAAAAGGACTTCAAAGTTTCATTATGTGAGACTGCAATCAGGCTAGATAAAACATACAATTTTTTTTTTTAAGAAAAGCATACATTGGCCAAGCTAAACATAAGTGACCCACTAATAGTTTTTTTCCTATCTCTTAAGCAAATTTAGTCAAATCACTTACTTTCTGCTTGTCACAGATAAAATCCAGTACATATCATTTTAAATGGAAAGGATCTGTTCATTTTCCCACTTGATCAGACTGAAGCCCAGACTGATTTTTGTGGTCCTTCTCCGGTGATAAAATATCACAATGCCAAGCATGAGCAGATGAGTTAATTTAGAGGACAACATACCACCTATCATTAAAAGCTAAGGAGAGGTCAGTGATGAAAAGGCCTGGCTGTCAATACAGGTTTATAATGTTTCTGCTTCTGCTACTCCATTGCAGCTGAAAGTTGATGCATTTTCAAGCTTCCTCCCCCTTATTACTATTATTCTTCACTTAAGACAAGCAAAAAAGTCCTTTTCTCTCCCATCAGCTCTTAGGTTTTGGGTCAGGCTCTTCTCAGTGGTGCCAACTAATAGCACAAGAGGCAACAGGCAGAAACTGAGGTACGAAAAGTTCCACCTGAACATAAAGAAGAATTTCTCTAGTGTGCAGGTGACTGAGCACTGGAACACACTGTCCAGAGAGGTAGTGGAGTCTCCCTCACTGCAGATATCCAAGAACTGTCTGGACATAATCCTGTGAACTGTGCTGTAGGAACAGGGATGTTGGACCAGATGACCCAAGGAGGTCCCTTCCAACCATATGTATTCTGTGATTCTGTGATTCTGTGATTCTGTGATTCTGTGAACATGACTGCATCGGAAAGAAGGTAAGTTCAGGTGCACCCCTCCCCTTCTGGATGCAACTGCATAATATTGTGCTGTTCTGTGAAAAGCATTTGTGCTCTCATCTTCACTCTACTGAATATTGAACAGTATCTCTTTTGAAATTATTTTCTAAATTTAAAAATGACAATTTTTAATTATTTAATTTTTGTTATAGTCCCTTATCTTCTTGACAATTTCAAACATTAATTAAGAAAAAATGCTCAGATTTTCAAACCATAGTGAAGGAAGATATTTTTCTTGTATAGATCTAAAGGGATGCTGAATTGGAGAAATAAATTCAGATGAATTTTTGAAACCTTTTGGTGATGATGGCATATCCTAGTGACAAAGAAAGTATGCTTTAAAATAAAATATTGGCCATGCTTCCATAAGATTCTAAAGGCACATTTATGCAGTTACACTTTTCTTCAGAAGAGCAGCAGCTGACACTCTCTTTTTGCAGGCACAGCCGTTGCTGTCTTCAGAAAATCAGAAGAGAGCACAAGGCCTTAGAGAATGGGAAAAAAAAAAAAAGCAGAAATACAAAACACCCTCCAGAGCAACCTCTGCTCGGAATCATAATCCTCATGGCTTTCACTGGGAATGTGTTAAGAAAAAAAAAAGCAACTTGCAAAAAGTTATTTGAATTCTACTGAAATAAGCCAGTATTTGCAAAATCACCTCTGATAAGGTCACCAGCCAAGGTCAACCCACGGCAATCTCTCCAGTGCTGTGAGAGAACAATGGACTCTCCACACGGAGCAAGCGGGCAGGCGCGCAGGCTCTGCGGCTCTATCTCGGCAGATAAGCACTCCTTGTGACTTCAAATAAATCACGGGGAACAGCTAGCGGAAAGAGCCACGTCGGATAGGGCTCTCCTCATGTTTTTCTTAGCAGACTGCCACAGGGAAATACTCAGATGCTGAAGGATGTCTGTTTACTTAGAAGAGACCGATCCAAGAAGAAGTGACATACTATAATCTGGTCACGCGAACTGTCTCTAAGCAATTAGACTGTCTTATAGGTTTAATGTTATTTTAGGCTTAATTTTGCTTTTGGAAATAAGACATGCTGCTTGAAAAACACAGTACATGTTACGCCACATCGTCCATGCACTTATGATCATATCAGAAGCTGTTATGGTCATTGCATCATTTTTGTAAGATGTATAACCTCAAGCTGAACTGAGTATTCTCCCTTGCCTTTTTGAACTACGGAGAAAAAAAAAATGGAATAGGCTTTGTTCAGAGTGTTTTCTGCATACTAATCCTTAAATTTTACCTCCCTTCAGAAAAACTGAAGGGAATGGAGGTGAAAAACAATTTTCATGTGGTCCCATTTCAGGGCTAAAAACCAAATTTTCATTTAGATACTTTTTTCTTTTTATTGCCATTGATATTCCTTAAATTACAGATTTTCGTAGAATTTTCTCAGTCTAAAAATATAAATTGAGAGATCATTCCTAAAATACATGTAGTTGTTTAAACTGCAATAAATAACAACAAACTTGTTTGCCACTGAAAAAAAGCTTCCCATCAAGATGTAACCAAAAATAGCTGCAGAAGCGAGAAGGAAAGATGAGAGAGTACGAAGTAACAGCAACACGTTTGTACAATACAAAAGGAGCTGATTCAAAGCAGGCTCATTTTTATTTGTGAGCACCATTTCCACCAGCTTGGCAAACTAATGTGATAAACAAGAACCATATCCAAGTGCCCTCCAAGTGCCACAGGTATATATTGTGGCATAAAAGAATGCAATGGGAAGTGTATTCCTGAAAGGGAGAGGTTAAAAGTGTTATTCCTGAGACTGTTGCAACTTTTAGTCACATCACAATTATTTCTTACAGCAGAATCCAGGTAATTTTCTTTGAACTGTTTTCAGGTGAACCTCATGATGGATTCCTGACTTTCTCTAGAAGACCAAATTGATGTAAACACAGCTCAGCTACAAAGTTTTTCTCCCAGTTATCTGAAGTTTCTCTTTTAGTGCCTTTCCAAACACTACCTGCATACTGGTTTTAAAGTAACAATAATTCTTCCACATTCTCACAATCATTAAACCATTTATTTTAATTAATGTATCTGATTTTTTGTAATAAATATATACAGACATATATGTATTGAGAGAGAGATGAGTAGTATATCTATTGAAAGAGAGAAGTACATTCACCATGAGAATGGTGTATATTTGGTCATGCTGAATATCCTATCAATAATTAAATTTAAACCATTTTGGAACACCACAAAACTTACAGCAGGGAAGTGAAGGTGCCATTAAGTGTACTATCAATTTAGCAGATTCATCAAATACATGCATAAACCCTCCCCTATTCAGAAGAACAATTACACATAAGTTTAGCATAAATGTGGCACAAATACACATCTCCATGCCACCTTCAGCGGTCAGAAATACCTGTAAGCAATGGTGTAATTGTAGGCTAGCCAGATGCCAGGGTTTATTCCTCTTAGCATGTGCTTTCTGAAAATTGAGGGTCTTCAAGGTCATCTTATTTTTTGATAATATTTGTAAACTTTGAAGATCAAGTGAGAAACTCTAGACGTTTTTTGGGAAGGAAGAAAGGAAGGGATTTTTTTCCCCCAATTTCTCAAATAGAGTCACAGTTTTGTTTTAAAAGTATCCTAGTCTTGCCCTTCATCAGTGCCCTCAGGCCCCTAATTCCCATTATTTTGCTTGAATTTTACCACTGTTTTTTGCCCTTCTCCAGTGCAGTTGTGCGTTTCCTTAACTTTAAGTACATCAGAGCTTTGTTGAACTGATACATTTTGATTTATCTTTTATCTATCATCAATAATTCAGTTTCATTCTATATTTCATGTGTTCCCAATCACATTACGTACACCACACAAATATGCAGGGCATATCATGTTTCTGTGATCAGTTAAGTGGAAACAGAAGTGTAAATATCAAAGCTGCAGAACAAGATCATGGAAGGGAGAATAATGACTCCTAATCGATCTGCTCTCAAAAAGCATATTTAATAGCTAATAATAACAGTCATTTTAAAGGGACCAAACTGTTTATATATGTGCACTCAGGATAGATAAATAGATAGATAGATAGATAGACAGATAGATAGATAACTGTTATTAGACAATGGATGGGCTTTTTTATGCTGTCAAGTTCAAAGCTTTGTTACTTCCACAAGAGTCTTAGATCTTTTATGTCATATAGCAAAGATCTATCTCCTGATACATTACTAAAAGCACTACAGTCAGGGTTGCAGACAGACAAGCTCATCCATTGGGTGTCCACGTCAATGTTTTGATACGAAGGGGGATACAGGGAGGAATGGGAGGAGGGCTGAGGCTGCCTTGTGCTGGACACAGCTGATTCCTCCTGGCTCCACCAGACCTAAGGACACAGCTCAACCCATCGTGTTCACTCATCCGTGATAATATATTTAAGAAAGGGAAAAAGTATTGGACAGGCAATAAATAAAAAAGGGGGTGAGAAACAGCAGTGTAAGCACCAATGTGAGAGAAGAAGGAGAGAAGGCACTGCAGGTGCTGGAGCAGAAATTCCCCTGCAGCCCCTTGAACAGCCCACACTGGAGCAGAGATCTGAATGAGGCCTGGGAAGACCTCATGTCAGAGCAGTTTTTTCCTGTAGGACTGTAGCTCATGAAAGGATCTACACCAGACCAGAGGAAAAGTATCAGATGGAAGGAGAGACTGAGAGGATCTGCTATGGACTGACTGTGCCTTTCACCACCCCTCACGTCACTGCTTGAGGCGTGGGAGGCAGGATCTGAGAAGAGTGAAGTTGAGCCTGGAAAAGGGAAAGGTGCTATTTTATTGTTTGTCTTTGTTTCTCACTACCGAAATCTATTTTCCTTGGCAATATATTAAATTCATTTTCCCCAAGTCAAGACTGTTTTCCTCACAACGGTAATTGGTATGCAGTTTCTCTGGCTTTATCTCAACCCACCAGTTTTCTCATCCTATTTTCTTCCCCTGCCCCCTGAGGAGGAGTGGGTGAGCAGCTGGGTGGGTGTTTGGCTCTTAGCAGTGGCTAACCCACTGCCTCTTCCCAGGAGGAACAGAGATCCCTGAATTCAGAAACTGCGTCTCCTCGCTTGTGCATCTCATCTAGATGAAAATCAAGGTGTTTCATGAGAATTACTGCCTCATAAATATTCCTTTACTAAACACAATGCCTGCTAGCAGCAGATGTAGATAAGAGAAAAACGAGGCTGAAAATACTTTTTGCTTTAGTTATCTTCAAAGGATTCAGAGCTAAAATCCTCCCTCTTACAACAGGAGATCTTTAGCCATAGCAATATTTCCCTAGATACTGGTGGATTTCAGACAATCAGTCCACAAACTGACACAAACTGTGTCCTTTGGCCAAGTAATCCCATTCAAGTAAATGAAACTAATACTCTGTCCAAGGGTTTTGAACTCAAGCTTGTCTAAATTGAAACTGTTCAGAGGAAATTCAATTCAATGCATTTCAATACTTAACATGCTCAAAAAAAAAATTGAAGTTCTCCCATACCTTATTCTGATATTTTCTAAATGAAATTTCAGCTCTTTGGTTTGAAGGCTCTTTAATTTTAGAAACATACCATACGTTTAAAATGGTGAAATAAGAAAAGATCACAATCAAAATAACGCAACAAACCATTTAAATGAAATATTTCTAAGTGATTAGAGGTTTTTTTCTTGGTTGGTGCCCATTTCCTTTTTTCTCTTCTTTTGAGATCTTAACTCTGGATTCACAGAAAATGAGAAAAAAACCCCAACTAAATTCTCAAAAATGCTTGTATGTTGGGAAAAGGTCATTATTAGAATTTAACAGGACAATCAGCATTATGATCACATCTTAAAAAGTGCTGTTTTCCTAACATTTAAAAAAAGAACATAAAAATTGCATAACTGGGAGCCTTCCACATGGCAGCTGACATGAGCTGACGTTACTAACCCAATGCCCAGGAACTTGTAGCAAATTGCAACAACAGAAGGCAAAGTGGACCTTTCTGTGATATTGTAACCATGCTGCTCAACTAATGTCTACAAGCAACTCAATACTACTGACCCATGAAAAAGTAAAACATTACTTTAGGAGTGCACAGGTGTAGTAACAGAGATGCTCAAAAGAAAGCCAACAAACATTACTCAGTATTAAAAGTACTCCTTCAAAATGATTAGTGCACACCGTTGAAAGAAGGATTAATATTTTCATGTTGATAAATATTAATATCTTTTTTATACTAACAAAGTACATCACATCACTGCTTCAATCCTTTCCTCTTCACAACGGCAGTAATTAGCCAATACTTTTCAAATAAAAAAGGCAACTCTTTCTATTTAAAGGAAACTGAGTTTAAGTTCACATGAATTCACTGCATAGCAAACATGCATCCATTTAAGAACCAAATTTAGCCACTACATCCTGCTCAGTTCAGAATCCTAATGTGAAGTTAATGAACAAAGACAGTGAAAAAAATCTTTGTCCCAAAGTTTATAACATAGTAATGTTGCATAACCTAGGTTTTCCTTTTGTTATTAGTGATAAAAGCAGAGGTCCTGAAGTAGAAACTCCTATAGCATAAGTGATATTCACAAAAGAAAGGGTTATATCAAAACGAGTTGCCTCATATGGACAGGAAAAAAAACCCTGAGATCTGCAACATGAGGGAGCAACCCTCTCCTTTCTAGGCAGGCAAAACTAAAGTGAGTTAATTTCAGCAAACAGAAATGCTGATGCAAAACCTGTATAATGAAAAGAAGCCCATTTGACTTCTCCTCCAATCTCCTGCTGTTGGATTCTACAGAGATATTTGAGTAAAATAAATTATGCCAACAGTGGTTTTGACCTAGTACTTTCAAGATCTCCTGTTAACATCTATGAATGAGCCTGGCTTGTTAAAGCATAATGTTTGCAATATTTTTTTAATACATTCTATTGCAAAATTTCCCAAGTTTTACAATTCTCAGGCACATTTTCTATCTGTCCCCACCTCTGGCAAAGACACACCTCAAAACATATAAACCTCATAAATATTATTTCAGTCATTTGTGATTCTGTATTTGCTAATATTTTTCATATCAGGCTGACAGAACAGCTAAAAAAGGGTACTTTTGAAATGTCATAAAAAATTATTCTTATCACTTAACTTCATCAAGATATTTATAACTGCTGACAAAATTTGCTCCTGTGCTAGAACTGCCTTATACTGTCCCCACCCATAAGCCTTTTGCAGTGCCTCTTCTCAGTTTGTCTTTTGATGTCAGAGCCTTATCTATGAAACAAACCCATCAATTTCCAGACAAAAACTGGAAAGAGATTAGCTCCCTCCCTGCTGAGATAAATCACTTCCCAGTGTACTCACTTGCAAACTTCAACATTTTTCATGGCTTTCACTCTGACTTGGTCGGTAAAGGAATGTTAGCTTCAAGAGAATTAATACTTCTGTGACACAAACATAGAACTGCAGCTCAATTTTCAGAATTGATTGTAGTATTATTCTTTAACTACATATAAATGCAAACAGTTATTTACTTGTTTCACATGAATGTTCATACTGGATTTTGAGCCAGGCAAGAAAGAAAGAAAATACTCTTTTTGCATCTGTTCAGATTAAGCTGATAAACTTTAGATGATGACTTTAGAAACTCACATTGTAAAGCTGCAAATATATTTATGATTCTACATGTGAACATCATAACACAAACACAGATCTTACAAGCTTCTGGAAATATTCCAGCTTTCTAGCACCTGAGATCCCATTGCAGACCCCTTTCTCAACTATTATGAATGCTGTGCAAATTCTTGCTTTATAAAAGCAGTTATAGCCTATCATTACTCCAAAATGGATGCAAAATTACGTTAGAGCATACAGTTAAATGCACTGAATTACACACATGGAATAAAGAATATTGTTCTCTTTTACAATAAATAAAGTACCAGTTAGTCCTTTAATATCCAGACTAAGTTGCCTGAACATCAAAAATTCATTTATTACAAGGGCCTCTTAAGACATATAAACAAGCAGATATTAGTGTCCATTCAGAACACTATAAACAGACCATTAAGACATAGTTGGTAAGGGTTTTGACTTGGAATCACAGAGCAGCTGATGATGGAAAGTGCCTCTGGAGATCACCTAATCCAACCCACAGCTCAGAGCAGGGTCAGCCATAGCAGGTTGCCTGGAACCATGTCCAGATGGCTTTTGAATATTTCCAAGGATGAGATGCCACTGGCTCTGTGCCAGTTTTTCACCATTCTCACAGTAAAATTTTTTTTTACTTATGTTTCAGTGGAATTTCCTGTATTTCAATTTGTGGCCATCGCTTTTTTTTTCGTCTAGATACCACTGAGAAGAGTTAGGCTCCATCTTCTTCACACCCTGCCCATCAGCTATTAACATGCATTAATAACATCCCCCTGACTTCTCAAGGCTAAACAAACTCACCTCTCTCAGCCCCTCTTTGAATATTAGATGCTCCACTAATACCTTAATCATCCTAGTGACCCTTTGCTGGACTCACACCAGAACATCCATATCTCTCTTGCACTGGGAATTGTTTTTTCTTTTACTTTTTCTTCTCTCTTTAAATTTGGAAACATATAATTCACATACTAAATAGCTACTACAGCTGAGTAAACTTTATTCCCAGGATTTTTATCCCTTTAAGCTAAAGAAAGCCAAGCAATACAATTTCATTGCAAAAAGTACCTGGGAGGGTAGGAAAAAAAAGTGATTTTGCCAGCACAGAAGAGCCTTCTGCTTTAAGTCATTACTTGTTCATTCACACCCAGGTAACAATCTAGAGGCAAAATAATATTTTCATGTGTCCTCTTCTGTTGCAAGTGTATCAGATGAGGGTCAAGGTGACAGGGCCACAGAAACAGCCAAAAAGCAAGAGCTGTCTCTAGGAAAATGAGGAGAATTCTTCCTCTCCATTGCTGTTGGAGTTACCTATCGACGTCTTTCCACAGGCTGACACTGGATAGAAGATTGGAATGCTAAGACTTTTAACTGAGACATTGGCATATAAGTGAAAGAAACTTGTCTATTGACTAGGCCATTTCCAGAAATCCAAATAATCCTCTCTAAAATTCATTGTAATCCCTAATCACACAGCAAGAAAACTAAGGTACAAATGGCAGCAACATTTGTTATGAGTTTTATTGCCTGGGGGTTTTAGCACACAAAATCATGAATTAAGAACATTAGATATCTAACACAGGCTCACTCACAGTTTTTAATTTAACCCTGCAAAAGAAAGACAAGGATAGGCATTGTCATGGGATATGTTTGTATAACAGCTGTTGGAATTTAAGGACTACAGAGCTCAGTCTGAGAACAGCACAAAAGCTGTGTCAGAATCTGAATAAATTAGCTAATTATTTTTTCTCTACCCATGTGGTTATTTTGAAGCCATCATTAAACAATCTGCAGGCAACTCTCATAACACTTTGATTCTCATTTTTCACTGAAGCAACTGCAGTCCCAGCCTTTAAGGACTGATGTCTGAGCAGCTCATGCAACAAGGTTAATGAACATTCAAATCCTGGATCTGTTAGTTTTGGAAAGACTAATTGGAAAGCAATGAATATGCATCATCTAAGCTGCTATGCATCATGCTGCTTCGAAACAAAATTATTTATCTGAACACGAGTAAGCCATCTGTCTTAGTGGGCACTCTCCCTTGTTATGAAATGGCCACAGCCTTACTTCTTTCCATTTTGCCATTGTAAAGAGGGTTCTAGTTTAACATCACAGTGTAAACCACAAAATATATTTTGATTTGACTGAAGTTCACCTATTAGTTGATCAAAAGTACTTCAAGCAAAACATCTACCTAAAAGTGAAGCTGGAAATATGCTTTGACTTCCTCATTCATCAAGAGAAGAATGTAATAAAATAAATCAAATGTTCTGGGATTTCGACAAAAGTGCAACATTGACAATTGTTTTAGGTGCAAAAGAATTACACAGACAAAAACCTTCCATTAATTTTCCACTCAGTTATTACAAAAACTGAAATTTGCTGTGTCTGAGCAAGATAGTCAAGACTGATCCAAATCCCTTAAATTTCCTTTAGTCAAAAATGCAATTGTTATGGCCATATTTGTCCATCATATCAAAGGTATTAAACTGTACTAGTCAAGATAATGTAAGTATATTTCCCAACATTGCAATGAATACTTTGATTTTCCTGTGTCACATACTGTTCTCCTCTTCCTAAAAGCAGAAGTATGCACAATGCAGGCTCTTCCTTAATGACACGCTTTAAATCAGGCTATTGTTTTGTATGCAACACTACAAACTGTTAGCAAATTCTGGATTGGAAAAACAAACTGCCTTTTCTATTAAAACTTGTTCTCACAAGATGAAAAGTGAGAAAGGTGGAAGCTGTTCTCTTCACATATTTGAGCTAAATTTAAAAAAAATGTTATTTCCACCACAATCCAAGCCTTTTTTCCTTACGGAAGATGTTATTGTTTTAATCTGTATTTAAGATGATCTGTGACCAGGCCATCAAGGGTCTTTCAGATAACCTGAGTGAAAACTCTATGGGAAGCCAGCAGAAGGCAAGCTGGCGCGTTCACAATACATGGTGCTGCTGAGGAGACCTCAGCTGCATGCCACTTCCCCAAAACAATCATGTCGAGGTTTATCACTTGCCTACAGAGACACCAACACTCAGGGCAAAGCCCAACAAGACCCAAGAAATTTAGAATCAGCAAGAAATAGAGAAGAAAGCCTCAACTACAAAGCTAAAGAGTAGATGATGAATGTGCATCTTTCACACAAAGAAAAGTGTGTAATGGGCAAGAGCTTTTCAGCATCTCCTGGCCACCAGTATCACATCCATCTTGCTCTGCTTTTGCTTCACTTACCCAGGATTTCATCCACAAACTAATACTACTCAATCTTCTGTGGCAACATGATGATAAATGTAGAGCTGTAAATAACCAAAATGAGTAGAACTATGTCCAGTGTTGATATAAGAGCTCCTACTATCTGAATAGTTCAACTTCTATTATAATACATTACAAATTGATCAGACAGAAAGACCCAGTGGATTAAAGTACTTAAATATCTGGTGGCTTTATGTTTATAGCCTGCCCTACCTGAATTAAAAATTAAAGGGAGGAAAACTCTTAAGTGGTTAATGAGATCAAAGCCTAAGGTTAAGTCAGGCAGATCATGTGTAAAATTTAACACCTTCGACTACTATCCAACTTAGAATGAGCTGTCTAGAGCAGCAGCTCTCAACAACATTCTTTGTCCCCTGCCCAAACTTTTCTAGACGCTCCTTCATTCAGGCTTTCTATAAAACAAACATGCCTTCATCTGTTTTTCTACATCAGTGTTTGAATGTTTTCTAATTGCAGAAAAATTTCAAAATTAACTTTTTCAATAAATGAAGTGCTAAATCATTTCTGTCTTAACTATTTTCATAAAAATGCCAAAACACAAATTCATAAATATTCTCAAAATTCAAAACCAAAATTATGTAAATGGTAACTAACCAAAGTTAATATTATGGAGAAAGACAAAACTAATGAGAAATATCTACATTCCTGATCTGACTAATTATATATAACAAACTGATTAAGTAAGTTTCTTAAACTGGACAAGTGAAGTTGTTAAGCAGGTGAAAATTACACAGTTTGCAGACAGTATATTCTATTTACTAAAACAGCACGTGGAAGGGTGCTCTAAAAGGACAATATCTTAAACAATGCAAAAATTACAAAATGCTTTTATCTAAGATTTTACAGTGTACTAGATAAGTCTCTGGGGGTTTCTGAGAGGCTGATAAAACAGTTCTTTAGAAAATAATTGTAATTTAAGCTAATGAGAATGAGAAAATACATTAAATTTGTAAAGTTTTGTAAAATTATGGGGTTTTAGCTCTCAGCTCTTGCTTCAACCTTTTCTTTCTCTAAATTTTGAGATTTAAAAGAAATTTGGGTACCTGATTTGAACAGTGAAGCATATTGTTTGAATAAAGGCCTCAGCACCTTCCTGCAGAGAACTGAGGTCAAAATATATTTAGAATGAAGCGCAAATATAATGTTGAACATATTACACTGTCTCTCCTACTAGAACAAAACACAATTATGGTCTGAATTTGTCAGAATGTACAGTCTGAATTTGGGGACCTAGATCACTACATAACAACAGGACCTTTGCTGACTGAAGAGAATAACAAAAGATGCACAGTAGATACTCATTTAGAACAGGACCAAAGCACCCTCACATTGAGAAGAACATTGCTTTGAAAGAAAGCTGTCAAAGGAACAAAAAGACAAACTCAAAGCTGAATTATTTTTAAGATGCATGGGCCTGCATATTCAAACAGTTAGAAAAAGTACAACATTTTTACTGCTTGGCAAATGTAAATCACTGGGAAAAAGATCTGTATCACAGAATTGCTGTTGGGAACTGCAGGTAGTAGATATAGAAGTTTTGGGAGGTATTTTCTTATGTTGTTGCATTGTCTTTGGTCTTTTAAGTCTGATTGCTTCCTATTAATTTTTTTACTTCTGATGACTATATTCTTACTGAGGCACAGAAGAAATTCATGACATTTTGTGGCATTTAAAAAGCTAAGGCCCAACACTGAATTACCTACAGTCTGCTAAAGGAATGTACCACAATGAGCAATGATGGCACGAAACACAGAAAAGTGTGCTTTGGCAAAGGGGCAGAGGAGGTACGTACAGAACAGAAAATATGTGGAATGTGCTGCCTCAAAGGATTGTTATTCTGATAGGTTGCTGCTAATGTGTTATGTTTCAAAGAGCTCAGCTTAACAATTTGTGGTAGAAGGCATCTCTTACACAGCTCTACCTTGACATGTAGTCTTCAGAAATCCTTCAGCAGCAGAGACACTGGGTATGTGGGTAGAATAAAATAGTCCTTTGGGTCATCTGGGGGTGGAGAAAAGAGTGTTCGCTTTAAGTCACTGTGATAAAACACCATGACTTAATTGGACCTTCACAGAAACGATACCCAGTTTACGTGCTCACACCCTTCTGTACCAGGATGGCAAACCCAAGGTTTTCATCTTTGTGAAGAAAAAGTCTTTGAACTTAAGACCTCTGGGGCTAAGCCAGACCAAAAAAAACAGCTTAGCATGGTTTCTGGCAATCTGACCATTGCCAGCAGAGTCTTAGGGAGGAAGGCCATAAACATAGCATCTACAAATATTTTCTCTGGCCCATCTACAGATATTTTCTCTGGCCCATCTAACTTGCCAAATTCCAAATTATGAGTACCATCCTGAGTCTGAGGTTGCTTACAGACCATAATGTTCAACAGCTGTTGACGGATATATTCTCCATTTTATTTTCCTTATTCCTCCCCTTTGTCTGTTTATTCTTTTGAGCATCCATGACAGGTATGGCAAAAATTTTCACAATTTCAAGTTTTGGGGGAAAAAACCCCAACCTTTCCCTTTCAAATTTGCTGCCTGAAAGCTACATTGGCCTAGTTATGGGAAATGGCAATTAATTCTCAATATCATTCCTGTTTGACTTTATTTTACTTTTCTCACTCATTCCTTTTAGTTATTCCTTTTCTTCTACTAAATCAGCACAACATAACTTAAGTCATATTTAAGAGCTGAACAGACCACCTATTACTCTCAAACAGTGAAGAATGTACCACTGTCATGGTTTAATCCCAGACAACAACCAAGCACCATATGGCCACTCACTCACTCCCCCACCAGCAAGATCACGGAGAGATTAAATGGACCAGAAAAGAATTCCTGAAATGCGCCACTCAACTGAGAGACTTTCATGAAATATGGATGATTATGGCCAGCATAACTCAGCAGAGCGGGACAGACACAGAAATGGGAATTATGAGGATTTTAAAATATTATGTTATAATTTAAATATCTACAATAAAGTTCCAGTGCACACCTTCAGTTTCTTGGGAAATACATTCTGCTTTACTAACTGCTTTTAAACAATCAGGAGATACTTCTTTCATGTGTCCTCAAGTTTTGCCTTGTTTGTTTTGCATTATCTGTTTGAACTGTCCACAGAAAATTTGCATGTTAGATAGAAAGAAAATGAAATCCTACAACTATTTAGTCATTTGAAACATTTCATAAGGGAAGTACAAGGAAAACAAGAAAAACTTTAAAGCTCAATCTTACAGCTCTTATGCCATCTCTTTTTAGTCATGTTTCTATTGTTAAAACATAATCTGTTCCTTGAACAGCAACAAATACATTTTCCATGCTCTCATTCAGGCCAAATCCCATGGATAGCAATTTGTATCACTGAATACTGTACAACTACAACTTGACAAGCATTTCCCAGGTGATCTTTATCACATATGAGAACACAAACTGCAATCACACAAGCTGTATGGCATCATGTTCCCGTGTTTAGTTTACAGTTTCCAAGGGTACCATTTGTTTTGCACGTGGTGCTGACACAACTGACACCAAGGCAGTAGAACACAAAGAAACTGAAAGCACATGTTGCCATGGCACAAGCATTGAACACTCACTTCAACAAGGTGGGGGCTCATTAAGACATTCTTAAAGTGTTATAACTGGACAAATAAGCCACTTCATTTTTGATGCGCAAATGAAAGTGTTTATATCATAGGAAAGAAGGTAATAAAGCTGAGAGTGTGGTTTTGCTACCATTAGTTTAGTTAGGATAACTTCAGCACTATAAATACGAATATGACTATGTAATTCCCCTTAGTAATAGGAATCATCCTCAGGCACAATCAACAGAAGTGGAATATATTTTCCTCGTAAGCATATCAGTAAGACTTAAATCCACTTAGTCACTGTGTCTGCAGTGACAAATTGGGTATCTAGGAACCCCATGGGGAAATTCTGAGTCTCCAGAATTGTTTGTCTTTAAAGGCAAACACAAACTTGCTGTGTTTATACACTCAGCTCTGAGATGTATGCCAGCTCCAAATCTATCCCTGAATAGCATAACTGGAGCAAAAGCAAAATAAAATTGTACTGCTGAATTCACTTCTGCAATAAGGCGGGTTCATACCATGCAAATCCCAGTAAAATATATCCACTACTGCTTATTCTGGAGTGATTTATGACTTTGCTTGCTGGTTTTTGTCCTACTTGGCACAAATGAGTTCATATTTTCTAAAAACAAAATTTGAGTTTGACTTTCAAAAAAAACTCAAGTGAGGTCTCTGTCAATCTAAAGCAATCTAAAAAAGCTAAAATCATTTGTGCATTGGTTTCCATTTTAATTTATTAACTCCAAAAGTGAGATCAATGATAGTGTCATCCAAACATGCTCTTTCGTCTTTGCTCCGTGGCAATGGGGATAACAAAACACAAGAACCTCTACATCAAGACACAAGTACAAATGTAAGGAAAAGCACAATTTTCTTAGCCTGGCACTTTGAAGGCTTGTATACAAGAATTTTTTGCAACAATTTAGTACTATTAAAATCAACACATTGATTTGTTTACACAGAGCAGCTCCTTCAAACCTACTTGTCTTTTATCTTAGGAAACCACTGTATGTGCTAGCCTTAAATTGATACTTTATTGATTTAGGGTAAACTGGTTTCATGTATTACAAAACAAAACTAAAGCACCTGACTGAAAAGGTTCCACATAACCAATTAGACAATCTCCTAGTCTGCTTTACAACCTTCATCCTTATGGTTCTTCATGGTTTAATGTTCCTAAACTATGTTACTTAGACTGAAAAACAGGATCTAGAGGGTATGGCAGGTAAAAAGCTTCTATCCCCTCATCACACTTTGCCTCTCCATATTTAGCCTGTGAGAGCTGAGACAGAAATCACGTTCAACAGGTTGTTCACACAGTGCCTAGCACAGTAAGATCCTGATTTCACAGTAGCAGGTAGGCTTTGCTCTACAACTGCAGTTGCAAGTAACTGTTTATACTGTTTATAAAACAGCACAAACAGTACACAGACACCCTGTGTAGACAAGGGTGGTCTACATCAGAATGTGCTGTGTGAAAGCTGTGAAAAGCTGGTAAGGCAAGACTTCTATCATTTAATAAAAAAAGGGGGGAAAAAAGGATAAATTCCAATGGAAAGAATACAAGTGTTTCTGCCCAGTACAGAACACTTGACCACTGGAAATTCGTAGTAAAGACCAACTAGCACGGCACGCGTCTCATAATGTCCAAATTAAGAAGATTCTACTGCAAATATCTGGCATTTCAAGAGGTTTTTCAAAGTCTTTCCTACAACAATTACACAGAGCCACAGCTTACGTATTTTGTCACTCCTATTCCTGAGGAGGTACATAGCTATAGGTGCAATTCCCCAGAATAAGAGCATGGGACACACAAAAATGGAGCACTTGGCTACAAATCTTTCAGCCAGGTGTTTTCTTCTACAGAGAAAGAAGAGGTTTAAGTGTCTGTTTTTCTCTAATGGTGCAAGCAATATTTTTAAGCTATATCTGGCCACTCAGCAATGTCGTTCTCATGGATTTTGGACAGAACACCCTTGATATATTTTGCCAGGCTGGAAAAATCCATGAACTAGAATTTATAATACTATAAATGTATAACAGCACTGACATATAGCTACCATTTCTTGGGAATGTAAATCCCACATTTAGCCAAGGGGCAATAACACTATGTGCCAGGAAAAAAAGAGGACAAAATAGGCAATTACTGTGCTCAGGATCACTGTTGGCACCCCTAAGTATAAGACACTGTCTTTTTCATTAACTCAGTAAAACATGAGAGAAAATTTACCCCATAAGCTACTTAGCCAATAGTTTGGGTTTGTCTATACCCCAATGTCATTTATAGGATTCTTTAAACATTTTAAATCAAAGATTCTGCAAATTAAACTCTAATTTTTATTTGTGCTGAGTGGTGAAATTTGTAACGACTCTGAAAAAACAGTTTTCAAAAGGGCAAAGTGTTTCATCTTAACTAAAAATGCAAAGTTAGAGTAGGTCAGAATGCAGCTGAGAGCTACAAAGGAAAATATGAACTGTTCTTTCTCATACTCTAGGAGAATGTGCTAATCTGAAACGTGCCCTATAAATTTTTAAGCGGCATCTCTTGGTCTCATTTATTTTGGAGGCGTATTCATAATCACTAACACAAAATTTTTCAAATATAGGCACCTAGGGTTAAGCATTTTTTTAAAAATTGTCTCTTTTGGAAAAAAAAGAGGCTGTGACCAAAGTGAAGGAATGTTGCCAGGCCTCTAATCCTGTGGAGATGGAATTAACCAGTAAGAAAACCATATATGAGGTAATGTGATTAACTTTCTAGGCAAATTTAAAAGCATTGGTACACATCTTTCCTAATGCTGACAGAGAAAATATCAGGTAGAACAATTAATCCATTAAAAAATTTAACATTTGTCAAAATGTTAAAACCAAATATTTTGGCACAATCTCTTATAAAAAAAAAGCCAAACAGCCACAAATATAATATGCTGGAAAGCAATCAGAATTTAAATCCATTCTGATGTATTTTCACTCTATAAAGATAACAATCAGGAAAAAAGTGAAAGAGGGATTACCTGATGCTCTAGAAGAAAGTTGCTAGCCACCGCGGTCTTCAAAGTGCTATAATATGTGAGAGAAAAATCCAAGTCACATAGAAGGTATTGAAGTGATGACTACTTCTTCTTTCTGTTCACACATATTCCAGCTACAGCGTGTTCCAAATGGTATTGCCCTACCCGAAAACAAATGTTGATGTTAGTATCATTTTCCATACTACCTATAGCAACAGCAAACACACACTGAATAAATACTTAAGCAACAGCCTGACTATTCCCTTTTCATAGTTTCAGTTGGTAATCTCTGAGTGGTGTGCAAATAACATCCTGTAACATTTGTGTTCTGTACCGTAAACTTTGCCTTGTTCAAATATTTTCTTTCACAATATAATTCAACACTGTAGAGAAAAATTTTATTTAGCTTTTGAAAACATATAGTTTATTTAAGATCTTATTCTGCACCTCTAATACACATAAAATCCCTTATGGGTATCATATCAACTTTGGTATCTCTTAGAATCTGATGTAACTTATTCATGAGATGGATCAATTACGCTAGCAAAGACAGCATGCAAAACATTGTACAAACATTAGTTTCTGAACCTTTATAGCATTTTCATGTGAAGTGTATTAGATGTACTGAATATGGAAAAAGGCAGAGATTAAGGCACCAGGGAGACAAATTATTTGAGGGTACAGTGGCCGAGAGAAATGCCATCTTTCTCTGACCACAGTGGTGCAGATTTATTTGCTAAAGTTAGATATCAGGTAAAGGACTTTGCTGTTTCGAGAACATATGACTTGCTGAAGGCTCAGGAACTGTGGAAATCCAAGACCAGAAATAGGAGTTCTCAGGAGCAGTTCCTAATCCTACACTCAGGCCTAACAGTCCATGCAAATTATGAAATTATGTAACAAAAGGCTATATTACTCATATTGAATTACATGACAGATATGATAATGTATTACTGAGAACCTTACAGTGAAGCACTGCAGTTTAGGATATTGTTTCATTTAAATTGCTGCAGTTACATGAAAACGGAGGAACACGCTGGTGAATCAGGGTATAATATAATGCCTAAAATACACCACACAACATATTCATATTTCAGTGTGTAGATGAACAACTTCTTGTCTGAAATAGAAACTGGTTTTGAAGAGCAAAATACCAGAGCACATATCCTGGCCAAATCTCGAGATATTTTTTATTCTCTTTTCCATATTTTTTGCATGTTTTCTTCCCAGCACCAGAAGAAAAGGAAAAATTCAGAGAAGCATAAAGTAAATTAAAACTATGTTAATTTTTTTTAAAGAGTTCCAAAATTTATAAATATCTACCATTAAAATAAATAAATAGTAGCAGACTCAGTTCATTAGATTTTATGTTTAAATGGAGCAAGAATTCCTTCTTTCCCCACTGTGTATCTGATCCTCTTCAGATCTCCTCCCACACCCTACCTCTGCATTCCATCAACAAATCAGTAACAGACTATTTTAAATGCAGGAATAAAGTAGTTTCTCCCCAGCCTAAGTAAATGACTGCAGAATCTAGGGAACACCATAGCTCTGCATCTGCCCTAAACTTTTCTCTCACTTAGAGAGAGGACCTGCTGTTGAGATGGGATTATGGAAGCCAAGGTGTAACAGGTGACAGTATGTGTACAGCCTGTGCCTAGGCAACACAAGAAGCTGCCTCAGTTTTCTTGCGGCTTTCATAGCCTGTGTTACCTTCCTTAAAATCCCACAATAAGTGAGAGTTTCAGCTTCCATTAAGAATAACTACATCTCCAATTATTGTAGTCACATGGGAAGTTCTGAAAAGACTAATCCAGCAGCGCCCTGACAACTTACAACCCAGATACAAATAAATTGAAACCTAGAAATCCTTTTTAATATCATGATTTTTTGTTTTCAGATGCTGAATTATGACTTTTAAGGAGCTTGGAGATGGCAACTCTGGACTTTCTCTAGTGGAAGGGTATCATATTTGATATATGTAAGAGCATATACCACAGTATCTGTCTGGAATAGGTAGATGATCAGAATGGTATTTCCTATTTTTATTACCCCTTGATCATCAAGTAAGCATAACTTCATATAAACTGTATAAACTGCAGTAAAATCTTTATCAAGTAACATACAGAAAAACAATCACAATAACTAATAATTTGTGTTCAGAAAAATAGTAATCTGAAATTGTAGCCTATGGAAAATGGGCACAAAGTGACAAAACCTTTGAGTTCCCTCTGTATCTGTGGGTTGTGATCAGAAGCTTTCCTTACTTACCAGTTTACCTGTTGTGCATGGTGATGTAAACTACTGTGTTTGTGAAACGTACGATGGACAGTTTCTACAAAGATCCTTAAAGCAAACAGTAGCGTTTTTAAGCAGTGCCACCCGGAGGTGAAAGAGAGCTTCTCATCCCTGATGACATCAGGGCTCATTATTTACAACAGCTGTTAAGATATCCTAAGCACAAAAATGTCTTTATAGTCTGAGAGTCCTGTGATGGAAATGGTCCCACAGAGCAGTCATCATTGCAGCGGGGAGGAATGCAACCTTCACTGAGACAAGTGCTGTCCTAATTTTAAAGTTTCACATACTTGAGCCTCAGACCTACAGTAAGGGCAGAATGTCATGGTTCATTTTGTTGCCCAGGGAAATAAGTCTCTTTGCTCTGTCAGAGGTTATGCATTTCTTCTGTGCTCTAGGAAAATTAGTATTCTTTCCTCCTTAAACACACTATCCTAATGAAATCACATGAAACTGGCTCCCTGGCTGCCTTATTGGCCCTTCACTGAACACACTCCAATTTATTTATGTCTTTTTTGTACTGAGATCCTAAAAATGGACACAGTATTCTAACTGCAAGCTAGATAAACTCTGCCAGGAGTGACGCTGTGTTCATGTGAGGAAACTGCAGAACCCTTTGAGGTCCTGTTCCATCTGTTGACACAGACTGATGTACAGTGTAATTTATATGCCCTAACAAAAATGAAGTATGGAAAATTCTACCTCTGTGTGGAACTCCATCACCAAAGAAAAGTCTATGTCCAGCACCTATAACAAGGTGCCGTCACTGACTGCCCCATCAAAATATGCGTCCAGTAAAAACTCAAAGCAGCAGCAATCTTTACAATGCCACCTCTGTCATACAGCACAGTGTGACTTGTTTCTAGAAATATCTCTCACAGCCTCCCTATATGGACATATCATGTAGCAAGCACGTGTTAAAGTAATCCATAGAAAAAGTCATAAGAAAACAAAATAGAAATAAAACACAAATAACTGAAAGGAAAAGAAAAAAATGTTCCATGCTGCCAGAAAACCAGTTACTCCTTCCCATTATCTTCACTACTGATGCAAAGAGGTAAATGTCAACACAATGCACAAGGGGAAAAAAAAAGGAAATAAAGTAAAATAAAGATAGAATGAAAATATAAAATGTGGTGTTAAAGTAAAAGAGGAGTTATTTGGAAGCCTACTGATGTATCAAGTATTCTGCCAAGAGACAACTCCTACTTAGCCAAAGCAGAAGCGAGAAGAACTGTGCAGTGCATATTTCTTTTTAATTAGAGAGAGCAGAGTGTTTTCAAACTCCAAGTACTACGGTGGCATAAGGAGCTGGGCTCAAAATCTATAGACAGATTACGCTCAGTGTAAATGTATATACGGTCAAACACTTGACACAAATACTTCTTTTGCCAGATTTCCAATGAAATTCTGTTATTGTAGAGAATGCTTCTATTTCAATAAACCAAATTTACAAAAATATCCCTTCAGCTATTTTTCTGTGAACTTCTAGTCAGTCCTTGCAAAAGGCATTCTTAAAGAATCAATGCCTGCTGCCTCAGAGTCAACAGATGTTAGAAACAAATACTCTGGCCTTGTATTCATTAATTTCCAGCAAAGAGAAGATTTGCACCAGTTTAACTGTTAAAAATTCAAGGATGTACATAAATGAAGTTCCTCATCCCCCAAGCACTTCCCACTTAACAAATGATGTAGAAAACATCCTGTTTATCCCCTGCATTCTAGTAAATAGTGTATGAAGTCATACCTGTTTGCAGGAGTGAACTATAAAATGGCAGAAGATAAAAAATTCAGTGCAACTTTTAACACGTTTCAAATTATCTCTTGCAATCAGGATGCAAGTCTCATAGCAGCTGCTTTCCTCCAGAAGAAACCTGTGTTTTTTACCAAAAATGTAGTGAACTGCTCAATGGTTTTCCATATTCCAGAACTGCCAGATGGTTGTGAATTCTTCCTATGTCTTTTAAGCAGGGTCTCTCCTGAGAGAGTGAAATTTGATTATTAACTTAATTATGAATAATCCGGTACTGCCAAGCCATTCAGCAGGGCTCCCTGGCCCTGATCAGCCTGACGCAGGACCCACACTCTGCCCAGGCCTCAGCACCCCATCTCAGCTCCCTGGAGCTGTCAGACCCTGCCCCACTGAGGCTGCAGCAGGGCTGGTCTCCATCCCCAGGGAGGGGTCTGATGCCTGGGGCTGCCCTGGTGCCCCAGCTGCCCCACTCCTGGCCAGGGTGGTGGGACAGGGACTGCCTGGGGTCACTGTGCAGCTGCAGAGGTCAGAGCATCAGAGGTTCACCTGCCTGTGTCGCACCCTGACATTTATAAGCAACCAAACAGACAATCTGTTCAATCTGCTGAGATAACTACAGCACTGCTCTTCTATTTAAAATCAGTGAATGGCATCAGAGTCTCAGTTGTGCAACTCCTGTAAAAGCCAACACAGAAGTACACCAGCACAGTGACATTATTGCCTGACAGATGCTGTACATCAACTACTTCAAACGTGGGAAAGATGAAGGCAGAGTGGCATGAGAGGGAAGGCTGTTTTATTACAATGATGGCTAATCCTTACATATGACCTGTTAAACTGTACAGTTGTTTTCTGTTTATTTAAAAAGTTTTCTGGCTCACTCCGCAGTGTAGGCAGTTATACAGGACAGACTGTTTCTACAGTCCTGTAAAAGTACGCTACCAAAAATAAATGTGTTAATTATGCTCCAAAGGTTCTGCTACACCGCAATGAAAGTATACAGAGAAAAATCAAGACAGGCTCATACAGCACAGACTTCTAGAACAGGGAAGAAAATTTGTTTCTAAAAGAGAATTACACCCAAATCAAAAATATTTCGATTCCTGATTTCAAGTGACATAGAACCAGACATGTTTATATGGCTTCAGGAAAAAGGCTCTCTTTTGTCACTAAAAAGTTATATGCAGATTTATTAAGGCTTTTAAATTAATATCAGCTTGCCCCTATGATATGCTGAGTTTCTGTGCTCTAAGTAATAAGGATCCTACATATTATAATTTTTTGAGTAAGTAGTGTGATCGGTAAGATGCTGCATGAACTTCCAGTTACAGGCATACATCCAGCAGCAAAACAAGAATAAGCAACTCATATTGAAACAATGAGTCCCAAATGTTCCTCTTCTTTTTCCTTATTGATCATATATTGATGATATAAGCAGCAGAATGTGGTGGAGTAGTTGAAGAACAACTAAGACAGAAGGCAGAACACTAAACTCAGATGAATCTGCTGTCAAACGCTCTATTGCTCCCTAAATTAGGACTTTTGTATCCTCCTACATCAATTTTTAAAACAGGTCAAATAGTCTGGAAGGCACTAAACTCCATTAGGATACTTGACTTGGTGCCACAGTGAACACAGTCCTTAAAACAACACAAAATTCCTTACAGTTCTGTTGATGCCAGCCTTCAACCAATGACAGGAGCATAGAGCAGGCACGGAGAAAGAGTCTGACTTAACTCTGGGAACAGAAGACACTACTACCAAGTGATTTTAATGAATCTGGCACAAAACTAGGCTAAGGACGTCTAAGAAAGGGCAGAGCTGGGATGCCAGCTCACTGCCACTGAAGAGAAACATTTTCTCTGGAACACAGGTCATCTTTCATGGCTGTAGATAAGTCTACAGAAATTCCACAAACAAGTACCACAAAGACTTTGGGTTTTGAACAGTGTTTTTCACCTCACAGAACAGTTCATCTGTAATAAGTTAAATGAATAGCTAAGAGTTTCACAATATTTTGTAAAAAAAAGAAAAGCATACCTATCACTTCACTACGGTTAGCTGCAATCCTGGCCTACTTCTCTCTGTATAACAGTGTTATCAGTCATGTAACACATTTGACTTGCTTCCATCAGATGTAGCAAGCAGAAAGTTTCATCCACTAATGCCTTTCATAAGGCTATTTAAATTCTCCTTCTTTGCAACAAAACTAGCAGAGGCACTACTCCAGTCCTGTGTGAGCCACTCAGCCTTCTTGTGCACTTGGTGTCACAGCTGTAAGACCCAGGTAGCAGCAGGGCTGCCCCAGCACAGCAGCTTGCTCAGTTAGAGAATATCATCATATTGTAAACAGGCACTAACAAAGAACTAGCTTTTCAAGTTAAACGGAGTTTTAAATAAGCAATAATTCACCTGAAGGAAGAATGTTATTTATGTACCACGGGCACATGATTTACATCATGAATTGTAATAAGTGCTCGGAGTATGTCCCTCTTAACGTGCTTCTTTTCCTATTACACATAGAATTTCAGCGTTTTGCTACCCCAGGACACCAAATTCTAAAGGGCTAAAACACAAATTTTTTGGTGAGTAAACAGTAGCATAAGTGTGATAATAGTTTTGTGCACAAAACCGCTGAAAATTAGATCACACTCTGTACAATTACAAAATAAACTGAAAAAACCACATACCTTGCAGCCATGACATTCAGCAGGGTAAGTCATTCATCTTCCATCTGAATTCCCTCAGAAGTAATTGCTGCAGACCTTTGATAAAAACAATCAGGTTTGGCAAACATGAGTTTTGACAGAATTTCAAACCCTACCCTTTGCCAGATTCCTACAATTTCAGCCTAGTTCATCAGTCTGACCGAAACACCTCATCTTTGATTCCCCTTTTCTCTAAGTGGTCCTTCAAAACACTCAACATGTCATTGTTACCCCAAAATCCTCTTCTTCTATAGTATTTGTTAATCCACTTGAAATCAGCACAACCATCCTAATCTCACAAATAACCACGCCGTGTCAGATTAAAAAGGTGTTGCTGTCTCTAATTATTAATTCTAAATCACCGAGTCATTGAAATACTCAGTGTCATTGAGTTAGCTCTGAAACATCACAACTTTTAGCATATTGCAGATACTCAAAAGTATATGTATGTCATTAAGCCTGTTCAATCGATTATTTCTTGGTTCTCATTCTAATGCTCTGCACAACACCAAGACCTTACCTTATCCATAAAACATCCCTTTTCAACTTTTTCTTTTAGTTCATACTAATCACATAAAGACATTTAGAAATTTCATAGCCAAAAAATCACTTCAGAGCTTATGTCACCTCTTGATATATTCCTTCACTTTAACATGTACAATACAGATCACAAATCATTTAAAGTAATTCTTAGCCTCTTCACACAAATAAATTTCTTCACACAGATCAATTATTTTTTAAAGGCAGTTATGAACATCTCTTTCTGCCTGTATCAGATATCTCTAGACACATTCTAGAGCATTTCTAAGATATCAACACAACACAACAGGTTCAGAAGCAGTCTCTTTTCTGCTCAGTTGCACATAAGTCACAGTGAGTCCTTCGGCCTTCTCTATGTGCCCTGGACAGAGATATCTCCAATGTTTTCAAATGTGTTTTCCCTGATCAAAAAATTTGATAAACGTTAATAGTGCTGTCCCACTGAACTTCAAGAGAGTCTTTCTAAATCTGCCAAATGCAACTGCTTAGGGGAAGTGTATTCCTTGAACACAAGAAGAGTTATATTCTACAGCTGTGATGATAGTACGAATATAGAACAAAACCCAGCAGGCCTTGCACAGCTATTTATAGTGCTGGGATTTACCCTAGTGGCATCTCCCAGGTTCAGCTACTAAATTCAGGTTTTTAAATTTTGGTGCAGAGACTGCCTTTCTTTTAACTCTACTGTTATAGCTCCTTGACTAACAAAGTAATTGCAAAAAAAATATTAGTTGAAAACTGTCTATTTAAGAGCATCTCCTTGCCACAATGACATAAATCTCCTGTATTCTTCTAAAAATGTTTATATATAGCCTGGCTGCTGAGCTGTTCGTACTGCAGCAAGTCTTCCACCTGCTGGACAAAAGGCAGCACTGAACTTCCTTAACAGGAAACAGATGCAAAGAAATATCTGAAAGCGACACAATGACAAAAAAAAAAAAAAAGGCAGCACTAAGGTGCCCTTGTTCTTGTCTCAGGGCAGAAAATAAATAAAGGTAAAAATGCAGCCATCTGAATAAAGGGATACAAAGGTCAAGCATCTGTGGCCGAGGAGGAGCTGTTCTACTTTCCCAATATTCCTCGTTTTACAAACAGTTTCTACTGTTTGTAAGGTTTCTTTATTCGTGCTTTTACAAAAGACCTGCATTACTTTAAATGGAAATACTACGGGCCTTCTGCCTTTTGGGCTGTTCTGGGTTGGTAACTGCCCTAACCAAGCAAGTAGAGAAATGTCCCTCTTAGTGTTCTTTGCCTATATCAGGTGGCTGGCTAAATCACAACATCGTGTGTTCTGTGATCCCAAACCAGCTGGGCAATTGCCAGATTCCCAAGCCCTCGAGCAGATTCAGACTGGATGCCCGGCTAAGCGCTGAAGGCTTCTCCCGGATCCCGCCGGAGGCAGGACAGTCCCCCTGCGCTCCCGGGCAGAGGGGCGATGGTGCTGTGCCTGGCGGCGGGGGAAGGGGGAGATGCTGCTTCCTGCTCAACCTGCATCTCAATAAGACAAGGAAAAGGCCTGCAGCATCGTACAGCTCTGTATCAAACTACAGGGTGTTATCTACTCATTCAAAAAAACAGGAACATGGTCTTCACTAAAGTTCATTTAGTTCTTTAAAAGCTCAACTACTTTTTTTTTTTAATATGTAGGATTGCTTTGAGACCCCCAGCAGTATTTTTCCCTGAGGTATTGCCTAAGTCTTGACGAAATCAAGGATGAAAAAGGAGAGGCTGCAGGTCTTCTTTGGTGTTACCCACTCTCCTCTGAAACATACACATAACCAAGAGGGAGGAAAGTTGTAAAATTGCAACCAAACTTTGGAAAAGAAGGGTTACAGAGTATTGTGGAAGCATTCAGAAATCTTAAATGGGATTAGCAGACATTACCAATAATGAGAGCTGAGACACAATATGAGCTTTATCGTTTCTAGATCTTGATAACAAAAGTTTGACTTTTTTTTTGCATAGAAAAATTAATACTCATTACATCGCCTTTAGCGATAACAAGCATAAATGGGCTCAGTGTTCCAAAATTTATGTTCAGAAATTAGAGACCAAACAAAAGGTGCAGATGAAGCACACTGGAGGCTTCGTATTTTATGTTGTCAAAGCACCACAAAAGAGTTCTCCCCACATATATGTACACATGTGGACATATATGCATGTAGGGATTCATATCTGTATCAGCTACCTTAAAGGGTCAGTTTCACAAAGTTAAACATTGTCTAGTGACACTACTTGCAAGAAAAGATTTTTTTCAAAAGCATAATAATTTGGAAATGAGACAGTTCCTCAAGAAGCCACAATCTGAGAAACAAATAATTTCAAAAATAAATAAAATTATATAGATGAAAACTAATCACAATCGTTAAAAACATCATAAAAACATAAAAGAAACATAAAACTTGAGTAAGATAAAATAAATGTGATGAGAAAAGATTGAGAATTATTTTTAAGTAAACTAAGATGAAAGACAATGTAATGGTGTTACTATAAATTTACAGTGATACTGTGGACACAGCAGAAATGTACAATGAATAGTTCATTTTTATGCATGGTTAATCAGATGCAGTTATACCATGTCTGATGATTTTTTTTTTTTCGTGATATTTAAGGGGGCTTCTATATAAAGCTGAAAAGTTCGATATTTTGTGGTCAACAGGTAGGGATCATGAGTTAGAAAAGCAAATGGTAGAGCAATGTTTCACAATTTTCAGGTCAGAGTGTGCCACAAAATATTCAGAACACTTAAAGAAGGTCAGTCTGTGTCATTAATAGCAAAGATAACTGAGATATCTTCAACGCTGTAGGGCCTGCCAACCTTCAAAAAATCCTGGATAAAATAAAACAGTGCCAGCAGCAGCACTCAGTCAATAAGAAAGCTAAGAACAGTAATTAGATGCTAACTTATGTGTGTTTACATTAGGTCATGGGAACAGGTTTGATCGATTTTTTTGATGTCATTACAAGTCCAGTTGATAGTAACAAAAGTGTCAGTGCCAAATTAAGGCACGTTCTTACTTGCTCCACCCATACTCCTCACTCTTACTGTGCTGGCCAGTCAAGGCCAGGCTGGCTGGGTAACTTCCATCCAAAAGCACTGGCATGTGCTTATAAGCAGGCAATGCTCAGCACCAGACTAACCTAACCACAAGGCATAAGCTTGGACATAGGATGTGTTTTTAACGGGAATCCATAGGATCGGTTCTTATTGCCTCCAACTTAACACTTCTGGAAGAAAACAAAGTCACTAGAAAAGATGTGAAGGCTGGGGAAAAGGCAAATAACAGAAAGGGGAGTTCACTGATACAGAGCAGTCAAGATCACATGGTAACAGGGACACAAGCAATCCCAACCCATTTTAAGATAAGCAAATGAAAGTCATGCACAAGAACAAAGACAATGACTTCTGTTCTGGTGATCAGAAACACTGAAAAGAGTCGTCAAATTAACATGGAGCTTTAGAGAATTCTGTGCCCAGGGGGGCAACTGTGATTCTGGGATGTTTAAGAAGAGGAATGTGAAGCAAGAGCAGAATATAGTGTTTCACTCTGTTTGTTTGCTTTTTTTTAAAAAAAAAAAAGCATAACCTGTTTTCAAGCTAACATGTTAAAAAGAACATTGATCAACTATAATTACATCAAATATGTGTACAGGGATGATTCAGAGGTTTGACGGTGCAGGACTCAGAGACTTAATCTTTTGAGCTTAACAGAGAAAAGCTGAAGCAATGATTTGATCATATTCTTTAAGACCCTGGATGGAGAACAGTGGCACTACAGCATTTTTGAAACTAGCAACAAAGGTATAGTAAGACCCAATGGCTGAAACTTGAAGCCAAATAGTCAGAAGAGTTAGAAGATAAATGCTAACAATGACAGTATTTACCTGTTGGTTAAACCATTTTTTCCCAATATTGAAGAGTAAATATCTAAGACCCTCAGCTTATTCTGGATATTGAAGTAACTTTTTTTTAACTGTTGCACTTATATTATATGATACATATTGTATCATGTATTATTCAATTATAGATTACTGTAATTTTCACTACAGAACAGTTTTAAAAGCACAAATATTAACAGTATCAGACTGTATTAGATCTGATCATGAATTACATAAAGCTGTCTAATTTTTTTTAAATAGACAAATGGTAATAATACTGTAAAAATAAATATATTCAAGATGCAAATGCCTGGATAAGCTGTCTGTCAAGGTACAGTTCCATTTTTGACTAAAGACTACTAGCAACGTAAGACACTTGATTGTTTTTGCATAGACTTCCAAAACAAACCATCCCCAACTATAGATGCAATCCAGAAAATAATACTTCCAAGGAATAAACTTTAACAATGGAAGGGAAAAAAGTCCTTAGAATAAAATTCTTGGAAAAGCTTAGACAAAAGTATTGCAGTATGGCTCAGAGGGAACAGAAATATTTTAGGAAGATAATGAGTACTGTAAGCAAATAAACATCCTGATTTACACATCTCAGGTATCTAAAACTCTCAGTAATTCATTTGCAGAAAGAAAACTAAATATCTACAATATTTTCATATATCTTAATGTATGAACATGTGTGCATTGAATACACTAAAATGCTATTTACTGGCAATGATTTGCAACACTTTGTAAATTCTAAATTAAAGCCAAAACAAAAAGATTAAAATTAAAATATCACTCCTGTCCTCAAAGATCAATTGTTTGGCCTTTTTTAAACTTCCTGTTTTGCTATATAGGAACTCTTCTTTATCACACTCGATTCAAGGAACATGCTATTATTGTTTTGCTTTGCTTTACTCCCCATCAGCAAAAAACTACTGCACCTGAACAAGACACTAAACCCCTTTTCCATGCATGTTTTCTCACAGAATTAACTGACATCAGTAGATTGTTTGCTTTTAACCCTGACATCCCCCCTCCATGACCTATTTTTGAAACAAATTTTATTTTAGGATGTCCTGACTCTGATACTAAATTGGAAACCCTGGTGTGAATTTTATAGAACGCTATTTCCTTTTATAGAGGATGTTCACAGCTAATCTGTCATCTACAGGGCAGACAGAGGCCAGAAGGCTAGGAAACCAAGACAGGTGGCCCAGCAGCAGCCTGAAATCTAAAGTTTTTCCGCATTTTGTGCTAAGTTAAATTACAAGGAATCTGAGTGTTTTCTCGCTGTGCCATGTTTCATTAACACTAAAAAAAACTCAGCTCTGTAACAGAATAGGCAGACACTGAGAAGAAAAGCTTTCTTGCAGAACAATTCTTTTAACTGGGTAAAGATGGGTAGCAAATTCCCTGTTTCCCACAGATCTTTTCCCAAGAAGTTATGCCAGGAAATGAAGAATCTGGGTTTGTTCAGGCTTTCCCTCTTCCCACCTGGCCCTACAAACACACACTTGTGTTTCTATGTTTACAACATGCTCTTAAGAGCCATATTTACCTAGTCAGCAAATAATGACACTCCCCTCTCATTCTGTTATTATCAACAATGTAATTGAATGAAATTATTGTTCTAGTCAGTACCACTTTTTAATCATTAAGAACTTCTAGTTTTGTATTTTACGTCTAACTCAATGTAACTACACGGCATGGCAGCATTGCCACAAAAGTAGCTATAAACTGAAGGCGGTTGACTCCTCCCTTTCAGTAGCACACCAGCAGCCTCCAGGAGGCACAAGGGATGTAGTTCCACCGTTCTTATATCCTGGTAAGACCGAGAGATTCTGAAGACAAAGCATAGTTTGTCCTTGTGTAGACAAGACACCTTGGAAATACAGGACCTGAGTAGGTCTGTAGGAGCAATCTTGAGGCAAGAACAGCAGCAGAGAGAAATGGGTTATGTTAGATCACATGGAGCTACTGTGCCAGGATTATACTTAACTCCATGAGCTGCTTCATTTAGGCAGTAATCAGGAAACTGGGTTTCCACGGAGCCCTACAGTGTTCAATGTAGATATCACCCAAATTATGCAGTGGAAACCTTCTCTTGCTCCCCAAAAAAAGAGATGTGGAGCAGCAGCAAGTCCTACTTTGGACTTAAAATTATGCATGAGCTATTCAGCTCAACACTTGCAAATCTACATCACCCACGGCCTCAAACACCTATGAGGCAGGGTTTCCCCACAACCCATGAAAACAGTATGGAACATCCAAATATGCTCCAACAGCGTATTTGCTCCTTCTCTTTCACATCAGCCTTCCATTATACTGAGGATCTTTATTTGGGAGCACTATTTGACTTCGAAGGCATCAGTTAGCAAGTCCAATTTGAATTTGCAGGCCTCAGTTAGCAAGTCTTCAGAAAAATTCCTCCTGAAAGGCAGTGCTTTACAGAAAAGCAGCAGGCTCAAACTTGCTTAACAACTTTGCTGAACTCAAACTCAAAGGTAGAGATCCTGCTAAAGATACAACCCAGAGTAGTTAACTTACTGAAAAAAATGTCCATCTTGAACACAGGAACGCTGTTTTGTACTGTTATCATATTCAAGGCAGACACCAGTCTAGTATTTGTGGAAGGGGCTTGCAAAACATAGAAAGAAAATATAAATGTCTGTGTTTATGTGTAAGTCTGCAGATGGGATGGAAGTAACTGTGTCAGTAAAAATAATTGCCACTACACAAAATAACTGTTCACTGGTATTACAAAGTTTCCATTTATTATCTACAACATATAAACTATTTCACTAAAAAGGATACACACTGCAGACAAAGCACAGAAAAGCGAGATAGGATGTACATTTCGAAAAAATTCCTGACTTTCTGTTCCTGACAATTTCTCTGCCTTCCCAGACATGTAAAATAAACATAGCTAGACTGACTTCAGTGTTTTATGGTTTATAGCCCTCAGTCGCAAAATCTGTCAAAATCTGCTTGTTCAGAGACAAGGTATCAAAAATGAAGCAAAAAAATGGGTTTCCCCTCTGCACTTTTCTACACTATACCACCTGTTAACAGTTTCTCAAAGAAGTATATTTTATTAATAGAAGGATTATCCTATTTAACTTTCCAATTTGGCCTTCTGAAAGTAACACCAGATGAAATAATTTGAGTATCCATCAACAAATGCTTCAGCATTCTGAAAATGTATCTTTTTAATAGTTTTTCAACACTTTTGATTTTAACTTGGGAGATGTACAAGAATAGGATGTCTGGCAGAGATGGAAGACAGACTTTATAAAGTTGAGAGTCATAATACCTGATGCAGAAATGACGAGTTACTAGGCTTTTTGATTGTCCCTCCTCCCAGTGGCCCTATACTCATTTTCTGCACAAACTTCCTCATCTCTTTTTTTAAGGTAGAAGTAACAGTTCTACTATTAAAAGGTTCTACAATGATTATAGATTTTCTATTTGCTGTATTCAGGGCATACTATTTTATATGTTATCTTGAAATGTGTTTTCAAACCAGTTAAGTATAATTTGTCAGCAATTACTCTTATTTTCGTTTATCATGTCCTTTGTTAATTAGAGTAGTCCCCTAATGCAATCTTGTATTTTAGCTCTGGAGTTTGCAAGGCCCTAAGCTATCAACAATTTCACAAGTTTTTAATTTACACCTGCTGAGATAGGATCAGCAGACTTGGGTTTGTTTAAATGAAAATTTCTGTTTGGATTACAGACTGAAGCTGCCTACCCACAGGCATACATATCAGGATAAACAGCCACCATAGGTGGCCACTCTCCAAATTAAAAACATTACAGAAAGTTGTCTCTACAGATAAAAGAAAATAAATGAAGACAAACTACAAGACAAGCATTTGCATTTACTGTATTTCAAACAATACAACACTGATTTTGTTAAATTCAGCATTGTACTTCCGTAAGCATTATGAAGGGTGTGTAGTATGTGTAGTGATGTGTGCATACGTGAGAACAGTTACACAGAGACCAAAACTTCCAAAACTGACTACCAGTTCTATTTGTATCAACTTAATGTCTTATTTTCAAAAGTCCAAGTGTTCATTTTTTGAGAAACACAAATCAGACAAAACTATTTCCACATATATATGGCATAAATGTGTCCTGGAGTATTTTAAAATTAATAGGAACTTTATTTTTCAGGTTTCTTAATAATAAGCTTTAACCTGAAGGTTGTCTTTCAGTGAATTGTTTTTAATAAGAAGAATCAAGAACTCTGTTATTAATGAATTATGAAAAAAATAATTAAAATTTAATTTCCAGAAAATACTTTAATGCTGCTTTTTAAAAAAATAAAACAATAAAGGAAAAATCAGAATACAGCTTTATTTTGTAGATTAAAGAAGTGGTCAAGTATTATAAAGTCAAATTGTCAACCAAAGAAATCTGCACTAAATAAAACTTTACATTATATTATCAAAACCAACTAAATTAATCCAGTCTAAAATATTTGGATTACTCTCAAGAAAATTTACTCCTAACTCATATTGCCTGCAGACTTATATATTCCATCATGACAAGCTATGTTAGATACTTGTTTATATTGTTGGGGTTTTTTCTAATATGATTCAACTATCATGTTTGATTTAGAGATTTGCTCCCTACAGCAATGTATTTAAAGAAAGCTGGCAACTAGGAGCATAACACGATAACCTGGCCATGGAAAAGGTTAAAGTCAACAATTACAAAGCTTTTAGTTGTGAAAACAACCGGTAAATCTTGAGGCAAGCCAATAACATTTTCTTCTATTTTCCCACCAATTAAGTGAGATCCTCTTTCCTGGTCTGAGGTGCATGCAGGTTATCAGGTGTGTGTGTGAGCTTTTAGGATTAGTCGTGTTCATGGCAATACAATTAGCTTGAGGAACTGGGAAGAGTTTACACAGTCCAAGTCCAGGTTTTCCATGCTCCATTTCTCATGTCACAAAATACTACACAGCCATTTCATTTCCACTGATTGTTGCCTGAACATTCAACTACAGCAATAATTATGAATCATGGCTAGAGTGTATCAGACAAGGTCAGTGCCTCTGACCCTAATAGATATTAAATTAATGACTTACCATAAGTCATCTCTGTTTCTCAATCTCCTCAGAAGGCATGACAGCAGAAAAATTCACAGATACGTGGGGGTTGAGTCAAGAAAAACATCAACAGGCTTTATCAGTAGAGGAAAACAGGTACAGGGCTATGATATTTTCCCCTGCAATACACTTACTATTTTTCCCTAAAAAGAACTGCAAATGCAGTGGTCCTATATTCAACACTGGTGAGGCCAAACCTCGAGTGCTGTGTTCAGTTTTGGGTCCCTCGCTACAAGAAAGACATTGAGGTGCTGGAGCACGTCCAGAGAAGGGCAACGGAGCTGCTGAAGGGTCTGGAGCACAAGTGTGATGAGGAGTGGCTGAGGGAGCTGGGGATGTTTAGCCTGGAGAAAAGGAGGCTCGGGGAGATCTTATATCGCTCTCTACAACTACCTGAAANATTCTACAACTACCTGAAAGGAGGCTGTAGGCAGGTGAGGGTCAGCCTCTTCTCCCAGGTAACAAGTGACAGGATGAGAGGAAACGGCCTCAAGTTGTGCCAGGGGAGGTTTAGTTTGGATATTAGGAAAAAATTCTTCACAGAAGGAGTTGCCAAGCATTGGAGCAGGCTGTCGAAAGAAGTGGTGAACCCACCATCCCTGGAGGTATTTAAAAGATGTATAGATGTAGCTCTCAGGGAAGTGGTTTAGTGGTGGCCTTGGCAGTGCTAACAGTTGGAATCAATACAGAAGGTCTTTTCCAACCTCAGTGATTCTAAGGATATGCCCTTCTCTGATCAACAGCTAGCACTTTGCTATTAAGGAACTCTCCACAAGAGACTCAGCTAACAGAGATATCTAGTACTCTATTTAACAGGCACTAAATTGTGAAAAATAATTATCCAATAAGTCTTCCAAGTAAACTGCAGTAGAAAAAAATGAATGATTTTTTATATATATTTATGCACATACATACACACCTATTTCCACTGTAATGCACGCAAAAAACTGTAGTCTTGTGATACTTAGTTTTGCTTCCTAAATGCTTCCAAATATCATAACTTCTCTTAAGTAGGTGTGGATTGAGTATTACTCGCCCTTCACTTAAACCTCTGACTTTCACCAGTCCACTTTTTTATCATCTGTTATGGTTGGTCTCTCAGTTGCAATCTTTCTGATTTGGGGAGCTTTTATATTGTACTTTATCATACAGTATCTAGTGTGGGGCTCTCTTCTGGTTGTCCTCATCCACAATGCAGATTATAATCTTAAAACAATTAGTGAAGTTATATGAGTAAAAACAGAAAACCCAAGCCAATTTTGCTCTGACAAAAATCCCACTTGCTCTATGAGATCAAATATAAATTCAGAGTCTGATCTTTGCTTTAGAAAACTTTCCACTTTAAATTTGTAGAAACAGCCATGCAGTAGGTGACTCTAACTTTCTGACCACACATTACAAAGATTAGTGAGGTCAGGTACACTGTAAGAACAAGATGTGGCCCTGCATGTGTGACTCTTCATGTTAATGATAATATAAAAATATTCATGCAAATTATAAAATGGAGTCATACAGAGCATATATTGCAGGAACTGATGATGGTTACTCAGCAACATGTGGTGCTCCCCGTGAAATACTATGTGAAATATTTAATAAACTAATTTCTGTAAAATTACACATTGTCTCATGACGGGTACATTGCCTACCACTGCCAAGAGTAGGTGTCTGCTTCTGTACAGATGCTCTCAAGATGGGGAAGAGTGTGTGAGGTCACTGCTTGATGACATTGGGAAGATCTGAGGGGACTGTACCTGGAATCAATTTAGAGGAGGAAGTGGAAAGGGAGGTGGTAGACTCATTCACTGTACAGCTGGGTGAGGGGAATGCCCTGAGGAGCCAACAGGTAGGAATTCCCTGCGGTATTTAGTTGTGCCTAGTTCAGTTCTTTTCCTGCACAGTCCATTGCACACCATTCCCTCACTGCTGGGATCCAACTCAGGAAACAAGGGAACAGCCCCACTATCGTAGCCTGTTAACATATTTTAAGAACTTCATGCTGTTTTGTTGATTAAAAAAAATCAAAAGGCATGTCATGACAATCTCTAAATCATTTGATCACACCATATTTTATATTGTGAAAGCAATTGCTTACATCTAAAACAATTCTATTTGCATTGAAAACACTAATGGTACTTTATTTATGTTAGGGAGTAAATACATTTAGATTAAAAATTTTGACTTGTGACCAAAGAGAATAGATGATCTCCACCTTTTCATTTGAAAGTAGAAATTGAGATTTCTCTCTCTACTCACAAATGATGTTTTCAAACCTCTGCTCCCACCCTTAGATTATCTCTATCTTTCTTCAAATGTGGTGTGCAAACATAGATGCAGTGTTCACCTCAGGTCTCTTATAGTGAAATAATTAACTCCTGGGTGCCACACATTTCTTCTTTATGCTTGCCAAGATGACCTCTGCTTTTTTTTCACAGAAGCTTTGTTGACTCAGATCACTAGGAATGTGATGAAAAAAGAAAGAGATTAAAGTAATGTATTTTATTTCACACTGCAGGGGACTGGGAATGTAACTGCAGTCAGCTGTTACATCTCAGCTGAGGTGCAGTAATTCCCCACCAAGAAACTGCAACTACTCAAACTGTTCTGACTGAACCACTCATAACTCACAGTACTCTGTTGAATACGTGGCTTGATTTCACATGTAACTGTTGCCTTAAAATTCTCCCCCTTCTGTTTTGTAACAGCATCCACGAAGTCAGTTATTCTTTTATTTATATTTGTGCATTTATTATTTGTGATTTCCTTAATTGAATTTCTTCTTCCTGATAATAGGCTATTTGTCCAAATTACCAGGATAATTTTAGCTTCTAATTTTATAAATGCCAATGTTTTCAACCCTTCCCAAGCTGACAAAATTCAGAAGTTTTGTTAAGTATAGCCTATAACCTATGTATGACTCATTATTAAATGTAAAAAGTAAAGAAACGGGCCTGTATAATGATTACAGCTAAAAGTACTTTTCTCTTTATAGGTAAAGGCACTGATAACTGTTCTTGACTGTGATTTAATCTGGTCCATGTCTCTTAAATTTAGGAGAAAGTAACATATAACAACATTAAAACCTCTACTATGCTCAAGCTACATATACTGCTTCTCCCTTAAACACTCCCTTAAACACTTACTCTGCTACCACAGGAAATCATGTTGAACTGACAACATTTGTTCTTGGAAAAATCTGTTTGTTTTTGTTTAGTTTCTTTATCCTCTCGCTACTTGTAATGTTGTTTGGCTTAATATCTTTCTGATTATCAATGTTAGGCCAAAGTACTCGCAATCATCCAGGTCAGGCTTTCCTTAAGAAAAATACTATGTCCTTTTTTATTTCAGGGAATCTCCTTCAGGGTTGTGAAATAGACTGTCATGATTATCCTTACTAAGTTACCTTAGATTTTTTTATTTTCTACCATTGGTTTTCACCAGTTTCAACATCATTTTTAGAAAACTGAAGACTGCATAACTATCACTTTTGAAAATTTTAACAACACCTAGCAGCATAAAAATACTGATTTAAAGGTCTAACACAGACAAATCTAATTGACTTTCCACTTGGATCATTTTTCTCCTCACTTCTTGACTACGGTTATTTTTTCCATTAGTTGTCCTTCCTCAGTGCTTTGTATTTAAGATGCTATAAATACAAAGCGATGCTTCAGAGGATGGACTCCTTGCTCCTGCTGTAAGAGAGGGAAAACTTGTTTGACAAATGAGCTTTCCAACTGAGATACTCATAGTTAAAACTGACAATGTTTGCCTTCCTGTCATCAAGGATAACAGAGGTAAACTTTGGAAATCAGTTAGTTTCTCTTGCTTTAAAGCAAGTCATGAGAACTCATGGAGGTTACAGATACTGGAAAATATCTGTAATTCCTGGATATTACTGTAGTTCTAATTTAGGAAGTATGAATAGTTGAGTTAATGTGGTTTGTTTATATGGGACGTCACAACACTGTTATTGTTATTCATCACTTGGCACAAAGGGGAACTTGGAGCATTTCCAGGCAGTCTACAAACCTGAGTAATTTCATATAAGGCTTGAGACAGCTGAAGAGGCAGCATCAGAAATGGAGTTTTATCTAGCTCAGACACTGGAATTCACTCCCAGGTTTAACTTAGGAACACTTCAGATCTGTGATAAATTTAGCTCCAAAAGGAGCTACTTTTGCTGCATGAGCAATGGCATACTCCAGCCAAGATGCTCCTCCACAAGGATGCAGGTCTGCAACAGGTCCTATGCGATGTCTGCCAGCCTTCTGTTATTCTCTTGAATACTCCTAGGAAATCTCAAATAGTGTCAGGCCCTCAAGTTTAGAGAAGTATAGAATTATTTGGATCACAAAACCCCTCTGTTAAAAACCTATTATAAACCTCGAGAGAGTATTTCTCAGGCTGCAGAGGAGAACATAGAACACCAGAATGATTACAAACTTTTCCAAAACTCAAGAATATGCTATGGCCTTATTGCTGATGTAAATCCCATTATAAATTGAAGGCAATCTTACTGTCACTTAGCTACAAAGTGTTTAAAAATTCTGTTCCTTATTTAGAGATTTATGGTAATTTTATCCCTAGCAGAGGTAAAGGTTCTTCAATCCATGAATAAACATTAATAGAAAGTCTGAAGAAGTATCTAAAAAGATTCATTCATACCACGATACATATTTGCCTATAAAGATTGCTTGTTAAGATTCTCTCTATGAAACAGGAATACAATTTTACATACGATAGGAGATCATAAGAAAAGCCTGTTGGGTTTCCTTCCAGATCTCTAACCTCAGTAAAATACAAAAACATTCATATTGAGAGAAAATGATATGGAATATTTAAGAGATTCCCTAATAACTTTTTGAAATGTGTATATCATGGTTACAGATCATCCACATCATGTTTCAGACTCTAACCCAAAAAGGAGTGTTGATAATGGCAGCACCACTGCCTTTACAGAGGTGAGCAGTAATTTTCAGCAGCTACAATAGTTGAAAACCAAAACAAAAAGTGAGTTACTTGGCACTACCAAATGCAACTAGCAGCATGTTCTGGGGGTATTGAATGGAAAAGTGACTACTACTGGAAACACAGCAGTGAAGAAAACCAATCTTTCCCTGAGGAAGAGGCAAGTGCTTAGTTTCCAGGTTGCAGAGGTGCGGAACAGTGTAGGTTACACTGCAGAAGGAATCCCATGAATTTCTCACATTTCACTTCAGGGAAAACTCTAATCTTATGTGCACTTCCAGCCACACTTGCCATTAGCAGATCACAACCAAAGGAGACTACAAGAGTCAATACTTCTCCTATGCAAAATAAATTCTTAGCGGTGTAAAGTGAAAAGCTATGATAGTACGTAAATACAACCTAAAGTACAATAAACAAATGGATTGTGGATGACGAAGGGCAGCTAACTGTCCTGCTCAAGTTGAGGATTTGTGTAGTTATTTCTGCAATACTGCAGTCATGTGTGCACAGCAAATTATATGAAGGCCATTTGGGAACCGTAAAATGCAAAATCTTGCCCAAGGATGTGTGTTGTAGCCAGGGACCGTTACACAAATAGAGGAAATAGCACAACTATGTCAAGGTTGTCAGGCAGCAGAACAAGCCTGAACATGTTATGTTGTGTTCCTGCTGTAGGTGGCTTCTCAACAGCACTAAGTTCATATTGACTGAATTATTCACAGATCATATATTTTGATAGCAGTAAGTAGTTATTCTGAATTACTGTACATATACCACGTCAATCTGGATACCTCATCTTGAGCACGAGAAGCATTAAGGTTGCTAGGAATGCAAGAGTGTTCATGTCCAACTCACCCCTAAAAGGTTTCAGGTATCTGTCACATCAAATTTTTAAAATTCTTCTAAAACTAGAGAATTATCTATAAATACAAGAAAGTAATTGGCTCTCTGTTTCTTAACATAGATTTCTCTATGAAAAAAATGTGTTGTATGTAATCTAATAATAAATCATAATCTTAGTCATACAACCTAATCTGAATCATAATTCTCATTAATAGAAATAAAGATTATGCCACTACAAATTGTTGTCAAGTGTTATTTACACTTTCTCAGCCATCATGTCCCCTGGGGAGAATGTCCCTTAAGGCAGGCAGAATGGCTGTTCTTTGCATCAGCCTAACTACATTGTCAGCATGAATCTGACTGAGGGAAAGCAGCCATTCAGGCTTCACTGTGCATCTTTGATTTTTTTCTTGTTATGAAAAAATAAAATAGATAAGTGTGAATTTTACTCTGAATGTTTAAAATGAGCGGAGTATAAAGCATAATTAGTAACTGCAATTTTCACTCTGGAAAAGTCATAAAGCGCTGCCACCTTGCTATGCTGGTACTATAATCAGAGGTAAGGCCTGCATAGACACAACCCTCAACAGCACTTTGCTTCTCTGACAATTTCGTCAACACCAATAGGCTGAAAGCCACCCTTTGGATGCCACCTGAAGAGTTATCCATTGCACGTCTACCATGAGCCACAAAAAGGTCCCAGTGCTGATACAAACCCAAAGCAGACAACTTGCTCCAGCTACGGTTCCATGAACAGTACTGTCACAGCAAAACTGGACTAAAGCCGAAAAAATAGTAGGTCAACCAGGATCAGTGTTACTGCTTTTGTCACCTTGGAAAATGGTGGAATAAAAACCTCAGATTTGTCAGTCAGGGTAAAGCCCTGATGCAGGATTTTCAAATCAATTGCTTTCTTCTTTCAAAAGTGGTGCTCTCAATTTGATTTCATTGAAGAAAATTTTTATTTAGATCTTTTACTTGCCATCTTGTCAAGGCTCTGAAATTTGGAAGAAAGTGTTTCACTGAGTGACAGGCTGTTTTGGAAAATTGTCTGTCCTGAAACTAAATTCATCTGGATGGGGTTTTTGGTAAGTTTTGAACAACAAAGCCTAGTTTTCTGCCTCTTCCAACCAGGATAGACTGTAAATGACTACAGAACAGACTATATTGAACAGACAAGTGTTTACATAAGCTTATTTACATAGATATGCCAACCCACTGAGTACAACGAACCCCTCTGGACTGAGGTAGCTATCCCCCACATTAATGATACAGAATATAAGTGGTGCTACACTTGCTGGGAAGTTCGCAATAAAAAAATGAAGGGCTGTAATTGGAAATCAGACTCTTCTCATGAATGAAACACACCTGTCTCTCTAAGACTCCCTGCAGGATGCTAAGAACCAGTTGAAGGAGAAGATGATCTTTCACAGTCATTTCAATACGCAGACACAAAATAACAGCCTCATTATTTTTCACATCCCCTGTGGGGATTTCCAGACTATATATGAGTAGGTACAAAACAGTGAGTTATACCCCAAGACATTACTCTGACCTGTTAAGGAATAGCAAAATAGCTCTTTTTACCTCAGGTTTGTACATGGCCTCCTCATTCTGCTCTGCAATAATATTTGCAGTGAAATAACTCAGGCAATTCTGTCTGAGAATAGAAGCAACAGTTCTTGCATCTTGACAAATTCTAGCAAGTTTTCCATGCATTAAATAGCTCTCTACAGGCTTAACCTGTAATTCCAAATCAGTGGTGAATTAGGTCCACTCTTTCTAAAACAAATGCAGGACACAGTGAATCAGAGTTCTTATATAAGTACTAGGGAGTACTTTTGCAGTACTGCACTTTCAGTCACCACAGGGAATTCAAAGGTATGACAAATTGATACATCTTGCATTCTTCTGATGCCAAATCTGCTTCACCTTGCTCATGAAAGCACTGTTTTCACTGCTGATGTTGCACAAGCAAAATTATCATACATTGACATATAGAAAGCCTATGCTTGTAATCAAGGAAACACATCTAGTCTAGCTCACAGTAACTTGTAGGAGTGATATTTTCATTAAAATAATGGAAGCATAAAACAAAAATCAAGACTACATAACTTGACTCCACCTTAGCTATTCTCCAGTAATATTAATCTGTGCATTTGAAACCAGAATTTACATGGTAAGAAACCATTCAAGTCCATGAACTCACAAATATTGGTTCACTTTTCCAGTTTATTTGAACACAACCTTTACCCAGAAAAACATATTCTAATATTCTTTATCTTTGTTCAACAGGGGACAATTTTTTGTTTTACACAGGATGTGTGCAGGATAAATTTTGTTTCTAAATGGCAATAACAAGAAGCTTAAAGTAAATCAGACACCATAAAGTAATTCCACAATGCCTTGGAAAGAACCCAAGTCTTGCTGGTACCTAAATATATTCTCTGTGGGTAAATGCAGTGGCCACCCTCAACAGGAACAATAACTATATTCCCCTGATGACTCTATGGAATACTCCATGAAATGAGTTCTCTCTGATAAGGAAAAGGATGGAAATTTACTTTCTCTGAACTGTTGCTTATTAAAATACAGAAGATGCTGGAATCCTACTTTAAACTACAAGGTAAAAATTTGTTTTGATTAAGAACTTCATTTCTAAAACCTTACTTCAGCATTTTTCAGTGTCCGGTACCTGAAATTAATTTGCATCACAATATAGCTATGATATAAAAATTAATTATTTCATAATGAGAGAACATAGCCATTAACAAAAGAGCCTCAGCAGCTCAAACATTTCTACTTTGCTTGTTACTGCTCCGCTATAAGTAAAAAACATTCCTAAAACAAGTGTTCTGAAAGAGTCTGAAAACAGCTGAAAACAAATTTGTAACTCATTTAATTATGAAATTTCAGGTTCAGATATTTACTGATATCTCAAATGGCATTTATACATATGCTTTGAAATGCTCTGTATTTTTCCTCATGCTCTTCATTCTGAGATTCTTTTTACTGAAGGACTCATGACATCATAAGTAATGTTTCAGTTTTATCTGTGTCAGATGACACATACCATGACCTTTGGGTGTTTCAGTTTCTTTATATCAAAAGTTTGAAATTTACATTATTAATATTCTAAGAGCTGTGGCAATTTAAATTTGCAGGGGTACATATAAGTTATATTCACCCTTTAATTAAATCTAAGACAAACACCTTAGAACTACATTTAATCTCAAAAAATACAAAATATAAAACAGCATTCTACAACATACATGCAGTGGGAAATCCCTTATCTCCACATGACCATGTGTCCATTTAATAAAATATATTTTTAAATCACTAAGATAAAGTGTTTATTTGTAATTTACCTGACAAGAAGTATAAATTAGACATTATTTAGGACTATGCTGCTATAGTGAATTGTTTCTGCTCCACCAGCTATCCTCGTCTTCTCCATTTTACACTGCAATGTGTAGCAGAAAATTTAAAATCTATGTATCAATTTATATTAATGTAGTAATCACTGTATATACAGCCATAAATGTATTGGTTGCTAAAACACTTAATATATTCCTCTTCCAAGTCCATATTAATTTAAGAAAGACTAAGAATTTCAATAAACAAATCAATAGTTTTAATAATATCTCCAAAGGGAACATTGTTGCTTTCACTGTATTAACATGGATCAAAAGCAGTGCGGTCTCTGCAGGACAGCTCTAAGGAATTGAATAAATAATATTGTATCTATGTGATTAAAATGCTTAGAAGCCTCCATACCCTAATTTCCAGCTTACCAGACTGGCGGCCTTGGATATATGATGACACATGATTTATTAAGGAAGAAGAAAACAGTCCATTTAAGAGTTATCAGAAACCACTCTGATAACCTGAGTGGATTAGGATAGACAAGATCTACCAGAGATGAACACGTACACCATTTAGCAGCCCATAAACTCCTTGTGCAGCAGCTCCAGGAAAACAGCTGAATCAGAGTGAGGAATACTTCAGTCTGCGCTGCCCACACTTCCCCATCAGCTCAAAGCAGGCTCTGCACAGGCAAGCCCCAGCCACAGAAAGGAGGCAGGCAGCCAAACCAGCCCCGTACCAGTGCACACAAGGGAAGCTGCTACCACACCACACAGCTGAGAAAGTGCTCCGTGCGGCTTTGGAATACAGGCCACATTTGAATATACCTAGGCAGGATTTTTTGAAAACTACCTGGTTTATGCTTGAACCAATACATCAGTTAAATGACGTTCCCATTCCTGGATTAGTACTCCAAGGCATTTGAGTATTATGTTTAGATGATTTTGAATGTGATACAGTCTGCAACTAAAGTCACCTCAGACTTTCCATTTCAAGAACATTAAGTCAGCTTTCTATAGCTTTAACACCACCTTTGGACCACAAGTTTTTCATCGCTGGGAGCTGATTCCTGCAGAGTACAGAAGTTTCAGCTAAAACTGGTCAGATGTTTCTGAAAATAAGGGTAGAGAAAATATGCTCTTGCAATCATATTAAATCAATCTTAGGACCCTTTTGCAGTAGTTTTAATATTTAGCCTGGAATAGACATTCCCTCAGTGTCAGAGATGTGGTTACCATTGTTCTCCATGAAATGCTGCCCAAGGTCTACGATTGAAACTCTAAAATTGAAGCCGGAAACTCTAAAAACCATGAGGAGCACGAGACCACAAAATGTGAAACAGGAAGGTGGGAGCAACAGCTCATAAAGATGGGGGCTACCTCATAGGCTAACAGCAGGAGTCAACAGTGGGAGGACATAAAAAAGAAAATAAAAGAGGTTGCAAGGAGGTAAAAGAGGGCACAGTATGGACTGAAACAATCAGGAGATACTGAGGAACAGTCAGGATAAAGAGAGTGGACAACTAAGAACATGAAATAGGGCTTAAAATAAAGCCAAGCAACCAAGGGAAGGGAGAGAATATAGGTAGATTTCAGGCAAAGGGGGAAAGCTTGGTATTTTGAGAATAAAAAGAATAGACAAACCAGGTGGGAGTTGTTAGCCTTACAAAAAAGGAAAAAAGGCTTATGTGAGTAAGAAAAGAAACAAACTACGCAGAGTGCAATACAAGGAGACTACAGCAGAAGTGAAGGTACAGAAAATACAGAGGCAAAGTAATGATTGTCACTGCCAAAATGGGGATTGAACCAATTATTCCACAGCCCCAGCATCATTTTCTTGTCCTACACTATTATCTCAAAAACCTGCTGACAATGCTTGTGCCTTCAACTTGCAGCAGATTAAAACACATGCTCACATAGCAGAGGAGGAGAGATGCTGTTATTTGATAAGGGGGTCCTCAGATGCTGCTTCATTTCATGCAGATGATGGTCAAAGTTTGAGGTAGAAATCAGTATTAGGTGGTCAACAGCAAGGCAAGGGGAATTTGACTTGGGAATTGGAAGCTGGGAAGGAAAAAGTGCTGTAAGTGTTATAAATACAGAGCATTTTGGTTTCAACCTTCATGTACAATTTCCACATAAGAAATGGACTAACTACATTGGAATTCATTTGAAAACTACCTGGTTTTTGCTTATGTATGTATCATTTACAATTAATACTCATAGCATTATTTACTAGAAGTTAATTAGAACTGCACTGGTATCCTTAATTCAGGAATTTGTTTAACCTTACTTTGGGATTTCTTACGTTTTCTTCCACTTCCTTACTTTTATTTTACTGGAGGATTTTTTTATTTTATTTATTTTATAACAGAATTCACCTAGGTACTGAGGCTATACTACTGTACAATAGGAAAAAAGGTATCTTAGGACAGATGCAGTGAATCAATATATGAAAAAAAAAAAAGCAATACAAACAAAATATTATTTAAATATACCCAAACATCTATTCAAAGTACTTAGTTTGCTACTATTCTGAGGGGTTTTTTTAGAACATTCCTGCAGCAGTATGAGAAAGAGCCCCTCCTACAGTTTTAGCAGTCCATAACTAAAGCAGTATGATTGCCATGATAGTATCAGCAGGGCTGGCCATCTAGGAGACAACTGGAACAATGCAGTCTGGTCAACCAGAGCTTTCAATGTTGCTAAACCTCTACTAGACTATAACATGTCAAATATCTTTTTCCAGACAAAAATATTACATTAAAATGTCTATGTTGTTCTTAAAACACTGACATATATGCAGTCTTATTTCCCACCTTGCACCCAAACCCCTAATATCAGAAATCTCCCATTGACTTTCGCTTTTCTCATTGTCATGTTGAGGGGGAAAATGCTGTTACAACACTGAGGCAACACAATTTCAAGTGGATTTTTTTCAATATTACATTTACATGCTGCTAAAAAAAAAAAAAAATCAGAGGCAGTGGACACAATCATGATTTCTCGTGACCTAAATAAAATCACATTTTCCAAATTGATAAATAAAATATAGGATTGCTTATCTATTTAATAGATTTGTTTGAAAATACAGTTGGGTCTGTGTACCTATGTGTTTAGAAAATGGTCACTGTCATACAGCTTCTATAAAACTATGCCTGAATCGTACAAGTGGAATTTTTGCAGGATTTGTCCACCCACAGCTTACTAGTGTAATAATATAGTGCAGGCTAAAGTACACTTAACCAAAAATGTTTGTTATTGTTAATCACTTTTAAACTGTCACTGGCAAATTAAAATATTTGAAATTCTCTATGACAATTATTGTAAGTTGACTCCAGCCAGCATCTTTCAAATACTAAAAGTGTGATGATGCAGTTGCACTCCTGCAGTGGCCAAAATGCCACAACAGAGCAATATAGTTGAACATGCTAAAAACATAAATAAGTTTTAATGGTCTGTTGAATAAGAGTAAACAAGGTGAGCACTTGGGCTGCACTGTTCTTTCTCACTATTATAAACCTGAGCCTGAACCCCACGGCACTAAATGGCATGAACAGACTTAAAGGTAGGCAGCAGAAAGTTTATAATTTCAACATACAGCTTCAGTCCTGTTTGTGAATCATTTGGTTCAAACAGAAGTCGCTACGTAAAGGAAAATCACCTTCATGTACACAACTTTCCAAATCCAATGGATTTCCAGGTACACTTCAAAATTAGTATCTCAAACTTACCTAGCTTCTTTTGTTGCAGAAACCAGACTTTTTTCCCCAATGCAATAAGGCAAATTCAGTTGGCACTCTAATCAAAGGAAAAAAACCTACAAAACCACACAGGTACAGTCACATGTCCTGTACTCCAAGAGACAGACAGCAGCAAAGATCTAGCCATTCAGGTATGTGACAGGAACACAGCCACACCTGGGAACAAACATCTTTGGTCCTGGAAACCGTTTTAGAGCCATTGTCATGGTGAAAGAATCGCATCATATCTGCATTGAGATACATCGCCTTGGGGCATGACAGATTTAACTTTAGATTAGTCTCACTCAAGAGCCACTTGGCCAAGAAGAATGACAAAAACAGCTGTACATTAATTTATTTCCTGGAAATGCAAAAAAACCAGATATATTTAAAAACATCACTAAAAACATGTTCTGGGCAAACAAGTAACAGTGCTGATGTTGCAAAAAAAGCTCATTCCGCACATGGACATAAGAAAAAACGATGTAAACGTTCTGCCGAAAAACACTTTGAATCACGCTTTTAACATGCACGATAGATAGTAGCATATTTCGGCCCAGACAAAGTTTGTGAAACTGTCCCGAGAAGATTCAAATAAATTACATAAA
>WBMZ01013698.1:0-56595 GCA_013400975.1 Atrichornis clamosus
CGAGGCTGCCCCGCGGGTGACCCGCCCGGCGGGCGCGCCCCCGCCGCATCACACGAGGGGGCAGCGCGGCCGCTCGCTCTGCCCCGGCGCCCGCCTGCCTTCCCTCCTCTCGCCGCCTCGCCGCAGCCCGGGCTCCGCCGAGTCAAAGCGCGGATCAGGTTCCCTGCCTCCAGTATAAAAATCTCGGCGAGAAGCCGCCGGCGGGAGAGAGAGACGGGGCGCGGGCGGAGCGGGGCGTGAGGCGCGGCCGGCGAGCCCGTCCGTGGGGAAGCGAAGGGACGCGCGGCGGCAGAACCAGCCGCTGCTCACCGGGGACGGTCGCGGCTCGCCCCTTTCAGCTGCGGGAGAAGAGCTTTTTGCCGCCCGAAGTAAGTCCGAGGCAGTGGCGGGGACTTCTGGGATCTGCCCGAGGGATGGTACCCCCAGCAGGGTCTCCTGGGGTCTGCCCGAGGAGCGGTACTTCCAGCGCTTGTTCCCCCGGGGCAGGGTGGGAAACTTCTCCCGTTCCCTGCCGTGGCTCCGGGACTCTTGCCCCAGCAGGGCTCCGCAGAGGGTGGCCGGACAGAGGGGCCGTGGGGCTGGGTGGGAGCAGGGGCGCACCTGAGGGGGCCGCCTGAAGCCCCGGACACCTGTCCGAGGGCAGGACTGGGGCGAGGTCTGGGAGTGCCCGGGACCAGGAACGGGACCGCGCCGTGCCGGGGTGGGGAGCGCTGCCGCGGCGGCAGCCGCTCGGTCCGTGCGACCGTTTAAATGGCAATGCAGGGTGAGAGGGACAGAGGTGGCGGTGGGTGACGTGACCCAGCGGGGAAGGGAGGCAGGAGGACTCGGGCAGGTCTTTTCGAGAGGACAAAAGGGCAGCGGAGTGTCCCCAGAGCAGCAAACCCCCTGCAGGTCCCCGTTACCCCGTGCCAGGACTGTCCCGGCTGAGGATCGGGAGTTTAAATTGTACCTTCAGACCGAGCGCTTCGACTGGTATTTTTCTTGGGACTTTGCCTTCTTATCCCTCGTTTACTTCTAGTGAGACAATGGAATCTAGCAAGTGCTGATAGACCTATTTAAAACTGCCGTGGTTAGTTTGTGTCTCCTACTTCCTCAGGAGACGTAGACTGAAAGAAAATCTCCGTTAAAAATGGTGAAAACACAGTTGACTCTTTATAAAACATATACATTATTCTGCAAATGTGTCGCAGTCTCCAACATTGGTGCTTCTAACTCCTTACCCGCCTTTGTTCTCTCCTTTTTAAAAGCAGAACTTTTTATAGGGAAGAGGTAGTCTTCATTCTTTGGGAGCTTATCTGTTCCTTTTACATCTTCCAGTTGGCTGTTGCACACCTCTCTTCCACGCTGCAAGTGACTTTGTTTTGGTGGTGAATGTCTACTGTGCTTTACCTTAGTGATACGCTCTGAAACTGACTTCTAGGATGTAAACCCTGGTTGGGAGCACTGGGGAAATGTTTGTGGCGTGAGTTAAATCTTTCTCTGTGACATAACCCTGCGGTTATGAGTAGTGGTAGGTGTTTTACCTAAATCCTGTTTGCCTTAAATGTCTTGTATCACAGTTAGAGGAGTGCTTTACCTGTGGCTCATCAGCTCCAGAGTTCTCTGCCCTTTCCTTGTTTTCCCTTTGGGCATTCATTTTTTCGAGCTTTTAGCAAAGCTCAACTTTTTGGAGAAGAAACAGGCTGAGTGTGTAACTGATCGTATTGAGGAGAAGGGAAGAGATGTAGAGAGATAGAGAGAAGGAAAGGAAAAGTTGTTACAAAGAACTACTTGTTTGTTATGTGCTCTGAGCAGTGTTCTTGGGCTGATTACAAAACAAATTTAATGCCTGTGTGTTTGTTTTGTTTATTTCAGTTTCCTCCCTGCAAAGAAATAAGAATTCAAAAGAAAAAAAAGTCTGAACTTCTGATCATGAGAAATAATTTGAAAAGAAAAAGGAACCTGTGTATTTGTGACAGAATTTGTTAATTTGCTGTAGGAATGAAAATTTGGAAGTGCATGGAGAGGGTGCTTCATGGGACTAAAAAAAACACAAAAAACCATAACCCATCCCAAAAGCAGCTACAGAAATTCGTGCTGCATAATTTAGTGAGTTTTTCTAAAGAGAAGGAAAGCAGAGATTTAATATACTCCTGTCTCTAGGCTAAGATAAATTCTTCAGTGATTTTTTTTAATGTATGAAGCTTTGGGTGAAATTGAAGGACAGAAACTTACTGACTTTAGCCTGCTCCTGAGCCACCTCTTGAGTGGGGAGAAAGAGAAGCCAACAGCAAATCTTTCTTTTACAAATGGCAAATTTTTGTTTGTAGTGTAGTAGTGGCCTAAGAAAAACAGATTTTTTGCATTTATCCAGATGTCTATCCCCAGTTATCTGAGATGCAGTCTGTGGCTGAGAGATCCCTGCCAGCAGAAGGTTTGTCTTACTATAGCATTACAAAACATAGTGCTGCTATCTGAGTACCATATGCCTGAGTTCTATGCCCATACTGACACTGGGGACACTTTGGAGGCTTATCTTATTCCTGACACAGCTGTACTGATGGATGCTTTGTGTAGATTAATCTTTCTGCCACGAGTGTGAATATTATTACTTAGTGGACTTCCAGCAGTCGTGACACCAGCAAGGTTCTTCCCTGACACGTCTCTGTTTCTTCTTGATCGTTCTGGGAATGGTTGTTCTTGAGTCCTCAGATAACAATTAAAAATAATCCTTCACAGGAGCTCTGAAAATGCACTCATTTAACTCATACTATTTATTTGTGTGTGTGTGTGTGTGTGTGTGTTGTGTTTTTTTGTCAAGGAAGTTACAATTTATCTAGTGTTACAGTATAACAAGTGTTTTAGTGTAACACCAGGGCATTAGGGATGGAGCTGGCATGGCTCACTGCTTCTGCTCTGTTCAGGCCCCCTCATTACCTACATTCCCAACTGTGGTGTTTTCTGTGGGAATTGGTCTTTAACAATGTATGCTTTGCTTCGATATTTACAACCTCTTGCTGATCAGTGTATCAAAAGCATTTTCATTTAGAGGATGCATTTCAGGACTTTAATTGAGGAAATCTCTTTGTTTCAGGCCTCTCTAATAAACCATTCAAAATGCTGTCTTTGAACGAAGTAGGTCACTGTAACGCGTGCACACATAGAGTGATTCTCATCTGCTTAGGGTAGCTGACACTCGGTTGAGCCATATCCCTGGCGAGCTTGCCCCTGATTTATCCTTCTTGGACTGGCTTGTTCACAGGGAGCTTATGCTGAAAATTCACTGCTGGAGGTCATTCTCCATTCTTGGCATCTCTGGCAGCCTTAAGCTTAAATTGCAGCCTCATTTTCTATCCAATCAATACCACTCTTATGTCGCTGAGTTTCCATGGTGCCCCCAATCTTCTGTCTACATATTGATGTCTGACAGCAGGAATAGCATTCTCTGTCGCTATATATACTTACTAAACCTGTCAAAACTATTTAGGGTCTGTCGCACTAATTTATATCCATATCCTGATATTATTTGTATCTGTTAAGCTTTGACTGATGGAACTTGCTGCACTAAGAAATCAGCCCCAACAATGCACTCCAGGGATGGCTCAAGGGATGGATATTTTGAGAAAGGGGAATAAGACTCTCTTCTAGAGTAGCTGGGGTAGTCTAGAATCCTTTGAGCACAATAGAGTCATTTTGAAAACATCCAAGTCTCAATGGCTCCAAGTTAATGCTTTGGAAATCATTCTTCATTGTGCTGCTCTGAATGCACAGAGGGTCCTCTCCAATGGAGCTGTGGAAGGAAAATAGAAAAGTGGGCATTGTCAAGTGTTCAATGTGTATTTGAGGAGAGTTGGGGGAAATTTGAGTCAGTTGTCTGACATCAATTTCTTCAGCAGAAGCACTGTGGAAAAATGGAATTAAAGGAGCCAGCGATGTCTTCTGTAATGTGGATGTTTTTGTTTTACTACAATAACCCACAGAGCACAGTAGCTGTGTAAGAAATGGTGTGGTGGTGTCTCCGTGGACTGACACAGCAGCAGTTAAACTGGATGGGAAAAGGCAGAGCTTCTGCATATCACTGCATTTCAAGGGACTGCTTACTGGTTATTCATGCCAACAGTAATAGACACTAAATGAAGACTATATAGATACCTTTTAAAATTTAAATATGCTTTGCAAATCATTGATTTTACATTGAACAGAAGTGGTCATCAGCTGAAGAAACTCTTTAATCCCACTACCTCTAACATGAACTTGATCCAACCCATGAAATAAGAGCTGGCAGTCAGTATGGAATTTGCTGCTTAAAATTTTGCTCATTCTGAGTTGCCAGAAAAACTGATTTTTGTGATGCCAAGTTCATCAATACTTTTCAGACCCTTTTCAGGCTCCTACAGTCTTTTCTCTAGTGAAAAGTAAGGATCTTGAAGGCTTAAAGGGACCTGTTGCAGGTGGTGGTGTTAAAGCAGTTCAGTTTGTTATGTTTTCAGCAGTGGTTTACCTTATCATGGTAGAAAGGGTCAGTAGGATCTTACCTAACTAGACATCCTCTTGGCCAATTGCCTCACCTTTTATTCTGAGCAGTAGAATCACTGTGTCATTTAAAATATCTGACTCTACCTTCTGCAGTGGTACCATGATGATTTTCTTACTTTAACATTTTTTTTATTTCCTTCCTTGTTTAAATGTGTGGGAGTGACTTTTTAAAAACTGTAGTCCTCTTGCAGACTGCTTTTTAATGTCTTTCAGGCTGAAGATTGAGAGAACACAGCTGTAGGTATTTTCATGGGAGATGAGAAGGGGGAATGTGAATGTAATAAAGAGTGAGTTATATTACTTATACAACCCTCACCATTCCTCCACTCCAAAAAACCACTGCCCTTCCTTGCCTTCCCAGAATGGCACATTCTGGTTTCAATGTGGATAACTGCTGAAGGTGAGGAGTAGAGCTAACTATGTCTGAGGCAAAATCCACTTCCATTACATTAAGAAAAATGTATTAATGTGTTATTTTGGGCTCTAGGAGCATATTGCTTGGCAAGTGCCACTGATTGCATGGCAGCTGCAACAGAGGGGTAAAGACTTTGAGTAGAAGAGCATTACAGGAGTTGGGGATTTTTTGATAAAAGTAGTCTCTGAAAATAAATAGTGCTTGGGGCTCCAGCATGCTGCCATTTAGTAAACTGCAAAGTTCAATTTTAAACTGGGCCTTTCTCCTTTGAGGCCTGCCAGCACTATTTCAGAGCTCATTAAATGTTTCATGAGAGCATTATAAAAATCTTCCTTCCTCATTAATTTCTACACAGTCTCAGCATAGCTTGTACCTTGTAAACATCCCCTATTTAGTTGTAGATGAAACCATCAACAAATGGCTGTGGGGAGGGAAGAGAAAGAGGAGAAATTCTCTAATACCTCAGTCTAAATGCTTGTTTTGACACTGATCTACAGCTAGCTAACCACATCAAATGAAACAGAATTTTTGTCATTTTCAAACAATATTTTTGAAGCAACTCATCTGTAGAAAATTTCACCTCTCAGGAGTAAAAGCAGACAGAACATTTGTGAGGGAAGACGAGGCTAGAAGGGCTCTGCTTTCCTTCTGCAAGCCTCCTCTGCACACCTGGGCTGATGCTCAGTTATTTTAGGGAGGCTGGTCCAGCTGGGTGGAGACAGGCCCCAAGAGCAGTGAGGATGGCAATGAGGTGGAGGTAGCCTGTTTCTCAGGCTTGAGTGCAAAATTGGTCTGGGTCTTGTGAGCTCATTAAGGCAGATAGACAACTCTGTCTTCACCATCTGACTTTGCTAACTGCATCTGCCTTTTGCCTTATTCTGTCCCTAAGGATTAGACAGGCAAAAAGCAGATAATTTCACTTTATGGGTGTATAGGAAAGGAGAAATTCCTTGTGTATTGATACAAACACTAAGCATATACATATCTGTGGAAGCCAGAGTGTCCCTGTCTGATTGAAAGCAACAGAAATAACTGAGTTAACTTCTCAGATTCAGTTCCACTGGATATCAGGCACAAAACCTGTTTTGTTCTTGGTTTTTTTTGTTTTTTTTCTTTCTCCTCAGAGCCATGCAAGCAATGGCATTAGTTTAATAACCAACTAGATATGACTATTGCATTTAAGGCTTCCTTGTTTCGACTGGATCTCTAGTACAACAGATTCATTTATGTATGTATTTATTTTTTTAACTCTACTTCTCACACATCATGTATCTTGAAGTGCAAAAGAGCCTCAGTAGTGTAATGCAAATGTATGCACCCATCTGTAGCCAACAACAGAAGGCTCACAGTCTGTAGCATCTTTTGCTCTGTGATAGGAGCATCCAAAATGTGCTTAATACATTTTATAAATGCAAGTATATGCTGTATCAAAAACTTTGTATTTAATGATAACTATTTTAGGTGTACTGCCTTTTTTTTTTTTTTAAACAGTTTTACAGCATGTGAGCAACAGTACGAAGACATTGTCTCAAAATGCCTATTTTAACATTTCCGTGATTCTCTTTTGGGCACTTTGTTAGGTGGTGAGGGATGGATCTCTCAGAAAGGTCTATTGTCTTTGAAAGTAAGATAGGAAGGAATTTAGAAATAGCCTTGGTAGAAAGAAGGCAATTCTAATAAGGTGATATCTGTGCACTGGTGCTACAAAGTCACAGCTGGCTTTCAGACAACCAAGCTTCTTCCATTTCAATATTTAGTTCTTTTTCAGCTCATGAGAAATCATATTCTTCCTGTCTAGCAGAGATTAATATTTAACCAGGCACACATCCTCCAAACATTATTCAGGCAAAGTTGATGCTTCAGCAAGAGCTTCATCAGACTAAGGAATATATAATTCAGTCTAAGATTTAGAAAGAGTACTCACTCCATTTTTTTTTTTAGTAACAAATTCTTCAAAATAAGGCACAAATAAGTTATCATGTTGGTAAATGGTTGTGACTTTTCTTGCAGCAAAGTCTCATTTCTTTTATTGAAAGTGCCTTTGGACTGAAACATCTTTCAGTAAATTAAAAATAAATCAAAAGATTGTTCTGATATTCTGCCTTAATACTGGCAGGAAAACACTTCGTTCCTTTAGTTTGAGCAATAAAAATTACATGTTTAAAAGTAGCCTCCCCACCCCCATCACATTAAACAGAAATAATTTGGAATTCTTTCTCTATCTAGGATGGTTTCACCTGGAACCCCAGACTTCCGTGGTAGGTACTTGCTTTTTGGTGCTGAAAAGCCCCTGAGAGGCTCTGTTTGCTTCCCAGCAGCTCGTGCCACCTGAGTACCTGGTTGTTTCCTTGGATTGTTGCCTTCCCAGAGGTCAGAAAGATGTTTGACTTTGTGCAAGAGTCACTTGCTTTTATTAGAAGCCTGTCTGGCTGCAGCTGATATGCGGTAGGGACGGGTGGATGGAAAAAATCAACTAGCCAACAGATAGGATTTTCAGCAGTCTTCCAAAAGTGCTGCAAGCTTTGATTCAGGAACTTCATGTCATTTCGCTTACTAAATCCTCCCTTTCCTAAGCTGTCCCTTCAGCCCATGTTTCCTGTCCGATTTGCGCGTTGTCAGATGCTTTTGCTAATCTCTGTAGTTGATGTTTGCTTAAGTGATTGTTTGGCAGAAGCGTGTGAGCAGGCGTGTGTGTGCGATTGCTGTTGGCATGGCAGTTGGTATGAGATGGCATTAGCATACTTGTTCCGTGCTGGGGGCCTCCTCCTCTTCTAGCCTTATTCGTGCCGCAGAAGGACAAAAAAACCCAACACACCACACCAGAAATCTGTGTGGGAGCCGGTTACACTTCGGTGATCCTCTGGCCAGTTTGACCAAAGATCTACAGAGGAGCCTGAAGGTTGCTCTCATTTTCCTTCTAGTACTAATCCTAAATAGACCATCCACTAGCAAAGGGTGTATAAAGAGCCGCAGGGATTATGGACTGCCTAAATAGGGACATCTACATTGAATCTAGTCCTCCCTGTGCCTGCAAAATACCATGGGAACTGTGTGTATGGGTGATAAAGAAGAAAAGGCAAGCTTCCCTCCCTTCATGTTTGTTAGCTCAAGAACCTGTATTTAAACAAAACATGGGTTTTAGTTTGTATTTTGGACTCATTAATATTGAGTGGTCATTGGGATTATGGGTACGTGTGTTTTAAGGGGTGCACTTCTCTTCTTTCCATCACTTCTAATTTGAACTATAATTTTTGCACGTCTTGAGCATTCTTGGAACATCTTTATGGGCTCTGAGTTACCTCACTGAGAAAAGAGGGATTTACTTAGGCAATGTAAAAGTGCATGTGAAATCTTTACTTGATCAGTGCCTTCATTTACAAGTTTTACACTATTAGTGGAAATAAAAGTCTCTGATGACACAATTCAGGTCCATGCCTTTGTGAGTGGGTGAGAATGACATCTCTTGTGATAAGTTTTATACCAATACATTTACCATGGGGCTTTTGACAGCTTCACTTAATATTTTTCTGGACACCTTTTTAAGCATGAGCTGGTCTTGTGTTAATTTTTTTTTGGTAAAAGTCAAGCTAATGGGGAGCTGGGTTTCTCCTCCACTTCCCAATGTAAACTGCTTCTGTTGGTCCATGCTAATAATCATACCTTTCCAAGGCAGGGTCTGGGCTGTGCATAACCCCTGGCCAAAACCTTTCCCTGAATGAACATCTGGTGCTCTGAAGGTTCTGAGTTTATCCCGATGAGAAGTGGAGGCTGCCATCTTCCTGCTGGGATCAGCCCTTGGTTTTATCTCTGAAGGGAGAAATATTCTGGGCTTAGCATCTGAAACATTTTGTAAAGTTAGTGAAATCAGAAAGGCAGGAGAGAGGGGAACATTTTCTCTCTCTGTCCATAACTACCTGCAAAATTGGTTGTGTTTTCATGATGGAAAAATCCCTGAAGTTCAAAAAGGTGTGGGAATGGGAGAAGTACGTGAACTTCTGGCTCGTACTGGTAATATTGATCTAGAAAAGCTATTTTAAAGCTGCTTTAAAAAACATTTATAAACACTTCCAGTATTTTGCAAGTGAGCTAATATTTGCTAGCATCTCTCCTTACTTGGTAGTACAAAGTGCTACACAGTCTTGGCTTTTCTATGGCTGCTTCCCTGTGCCCAAATACAGCATCTCTATTATTTTTCACAAAGGGTGAGAGCTTTTGAGAATAGCTGTAGGTTGCATACTGCCACACACGAAAAGGACTGAAAAATAAAGGTGGCATGCTACAGCATCTACATTGTTCGTCTAATTGCTATGTGCTATGTTTTAGTTTGAATTATTTATGACAATATCTGCAAGTCCCTTAAATAAGAGCCCCTCTTTCCTTTGCTAACCACAATTGTAGGTTGAGTGAATGTGGCAGGCGTGTGTTTTTATAGAGGATGAAAAGGAGGCGTGTAGACACTTGGCCCTGACATCATGCTTTACACACACACCAAAAGCAAGTCTCAGCTTGGAGAAACTTTCAAAACTGGAGGGATGTATAGCAAAAATGTGTTAGATAACTTTAGGCTTACCGATTGTGCAACATGTACTATAAATGACAAGTTCACATCTTTATGCATTGACACTTTCAGCATGTGCAATAAGGCTCTAATTCCAGTTGGGATTTTACCAACTGAGATTTCTCAAGTAATTGTGGGCAGGAATTTCTTGTCTTATTTTAACTGCAACAAACAAAAAACTCAAAGCAGGAGAAGTCTGTGAAGTGTAAATTATCTGTCTTAAATCAAGAAAAATTGAGGTTGAAATATTTCATCTAAGGCTTATCGAAATGGAAATTTTTGCATTACTGAATCCATGATTTCTGTTCCAGGTCAGTGGAATTCTAGTTTGTATCTGAACACTTGCAGCAGTTAATGGGCATTGAGAGAATGGAAACAAGAACTTTAGCCTACATATGAGGTAGACACATTGGCTACAGTAAGCTCTTCATGATGCCCTGTGATGTCCAGCTGGTGCAGGACATGAAAAATTCATTATGGAATTTTTTATGATCACAATGCCTCACAAATGAGTGCTATAGCCTCCAGCAGTGGGGAATGAGGAGCATTTTCTCAAATTTATCCTTTCTTGATCAGTTTAAATTTTCTTCAAAGCACACCTTTGAGAATTAGAGTGTAAGTGTTATATTCGTAAACATTTTAAATAATTGCAATAATTATAAAATTATTTATTTACAAAATAATTGTGAACAGTGGTAATAATTTGTAATTGTTATTTACAATTATTACTACTATAATTATAGAATTGAATAAAAATAGAAGTGTGATTCCATTTTTTCCCAAAAACTTGTGCATGTCCTTTTCAATTGCTTCACAGGACATGGTGTTTTGATTTTTTTTTTTTCTTTTTTCTTTCTTTTTATTCTCCCTATATAATGATAATGTCTGTTGCAAAAGACACTTTAACCTTTAGCATAGAACAAGCATAGTTTTCACTGCCTGACTCAAAGTGTGATTTGTGTGAAATGGAAGGGATATTTTTTAAATCTCATTTATATCTGTCTTCTATTCCTTCAGGCTTAAAAAAGATACTCTAGGCCTAAACACTTTTTGGAGTAGCAGAACTTCCAAGCTGCAGCTGCTGATGCCGGGTGAACTCTGGTTTCCCTGCTCAGGTTCCTGTGTGGTCCCAGTTTTGCTGCCTTGCAAAGCTAAGCCACTGCAGGCTGACAGTGCTTCTGTAGCAGAAGCTGTGCCAGTCTCTGGGTTAGGCCTTGGTTTTTCCAAGGCATGGACCATGCTCTGTGAGCAGCAGTCCAACTGCACAAGATATCAAAGTGGATGGAAGAGCATGGGTTGAGTTCTGTAAAACCGGGCTTATGTGGACTCCTTAAAACTCTGTGTGAATAGTGTCCTTCATCCTTGGCTTTTAATGTGAATAGATCTGAAAGGGATTTTCCCCCGAAGAGATAAGCCTCAGATGATATGTTTTGGTTTTGAAGATATATTTTCATTACTCTGAATAGCTGAGGTTTCCTTAATCTTTATTTTGAATTCATGTGTCTATAATGTCCTTATTTTCATAACCTCAACTTCTCTTTGCTTTAATCTCTCTTCTATTTAAATAGTGCAGTAGGTCACCTTTCATAAATATTACACATTCTCTCATGTTTCTCATTTTCAGTGGACTTTTACAGCCCCATGCCTAGTTCTAAATCAACAGAATATTTCAGTTACTTTCTAAGTGTGCTCACTATTCACACCCTTATTTTAGAGAGCACATTTAGTTGAAATTTAACACAGCATTCTATAATTACATTATAATTTCCATAGTCAAACATTTTTTTCATGTTGAAGTTTAAAATTTTAGAAGTGCTGTTCTAAAGTTTTTTCTACTCTGAAATGACTCTTTTGCTAGGCACAGGGATGTGACATCATCTGTCTCCAGAACTTTTTTGGTGTCTAGAAGTTAATTCAGTAGTCACTGGTGTATATGGTAGGTAAGCAGATATATATATTTTTGTTCCGTTAGACTATAATAACCCTGTGGTGAATTTTATTTGCATTTATGTTGTCCAGTTGCCTGGGTGGTTGTGAGCACAAGGACCTCCACACTGTTGGATAATACCATATTATACAGGCAGCATGGTTTTTTGCCTTGTTTTCCATTCTTTCTTGCAGATGCTGTATAAATGCATTCTCCAACACTGATCCTAGGCAGTACTCTGAGTGCTGAAGCACCTTTCTTTTGTACAAAGAAATGATTATTTTCCTTTTCCTGAGATTCTCTTGGCTAATACTGAGACAGTGACAGGACCTTACCCCTTGTCCCAAGATGACACAGCTCTGCTAACAAAGTCTTTGAAAATCTGAACAATTTACATCTAGTGAAAAACAGCCAGGATATGTTTTTAAAACCTTTTTGTAGGTTAGTGAGGCATGATTTATCGTTGTGAAAAACGTTCTTTTTTAGACTTCACTAGTTTGTGGGGCTCCTGTTTCAGGCTAGCTGGTTTACACTTGCCTTTAACTGACTTTTTTCGGCTCTGGAAATGCAGTTTAGTGCAACCGAATTTCTCGAGTAGTTTCTTTTTTTTTATTTGCTTTATTTTATTTTCCCTAACTCTGTCTGGCAGTTCTGCCTCAAGTTCTTTACTTGTATAACCCTAGGGCATGCATCTCTCTTTGCTGCTTTGAAGTGAAAGCTGAAGCAGAGGAGCCATTTAACTTCTGTGCAATCTCTTTTTCTGCCCTGGTTGACTCTGCGTCAGGAGAGTCTGCAGGAGCCACTGGCTCTTCTGGAGTTCCAGTCTCCCGTGTGCTTAAGGAATGCCTTATTACTTGTCAGTATGTATTTGCTTTCTTGTTCTTCAGCCTTGCTCTTGGACCTCTTAATCTCCATTTTACATCTCACCTGCCAAAGTTGTTCTCTCCTATTAGTTTCACTTGGGCTGCATTTCCATTTTCTTTCTCTTGAAGATATTCTGTGAGTGAATAAATTCTTAAACTACATTTGAGCAGTAATTTTGTTTTCTTTTTTTCTGAGTGACCAGGAGTATCATCAGTGATTGCACTTTGGCATCTTTTCAGAATATCTGTGCTCATTCCTGGCATGCTTTTGGAAAGGAAGGCTCTCAGGGAAGAGAAAGACGTGACTCCCAAATTCGGTCCTTTTCAAAACCTGGTTCTCTTAGCACTGGTAATGACCTCCCAGTCATACACCATACACAGGTAGTAACTTTGGTGTGGAGATTTCAACTGTGAGACAATTCTGTGTTTAAATCCTGTGGAAATGTATCTATCTGTCACAGTTCTCCCTTGGGAAAAAGCCCTATCTAAGTCCTTAATTCTTTTTCATTGTTTGGGACTTACTCATTGTAGATTTTCCTTCTGCAATCTTCAGACTAGCTGCCACCATGAGAATTGGTTACACTGACAAGAAGTTGTTTGCAAAAATTGTCACATTTTCACCTTTATAGAAAACAGTAATGTCACCATTTGATCACCAGCTCTTTCGCATCGATCAGTTCTGGTCTGAATTCAAGGCTTGTGTATTATCATCCTCAAGACTAGCTAAGAATTTCTAGTTGGAAACTCTCCCCTACTCTCCTCCCTGTGAGGAAAGCCTGGAAAGTCCTGGTTGTCCTTCTGACTTCTTTCTCTTCCTTAGCTGATATGTGTGCAAGCACAGCCCAAGATTGTATGTTTTTGCCTTTTAGATGGATCCCCTCTCAGCATTTTAGCTAAAAGCCTGATCTGAAGTACTGGAAGTCCACCAAAGTAACTAAATATGTATGTATATAGGCTCATTGTGATTTAGATTGGCTATGTAATTTAACATGCCTTGTTGGGATTTTTTTTTTTAAATTTTTTTTTAATTAACGCTTGGGCAAATTATGTTCCAGGAAGCTGTTTGTGACATTAGAAGTGTAAGCTGATTGCACCCATGTACATGTAATTTGTTGCCCTGATGCTTTTCAGCTGTGGTAAATGGACCACTATTTGAAAACAAATATGTTGTCAGCATTCAAATAGCCTGTGCAAACTACCCATTTTCCCTTAAGTCTGACTGTGTTCACTTTATCTGATGCTGACTTAGTCTCTATGCATCTCACAGAGAATGATTTTAATATTAACTTCTCATAGTAACATTTCTAAAATGTCTTTCATTTAACTCCTAGAATTATTTATATTATTTGCAAAATTGATGTTTCTTCTTCCTCCTCTTCCCCTTTCTGATTCCTGTTATGGAAAATGAAGACTTAGCAAGTTGAGGTTGCAGGTACTTTAAGGTTATTAACTTTTAAGTAAGGAATCCCAAAGGAAATATTTTTTTGAAAGGGAGGGACCTTTTGTTTCCTCCTTCATTTTACAGCTAGCCTGCATGCTCGGTGGTGGGGAGGGCAGGATTTGGACATCTACCACTGTGCTTGCTCCTCAGCAGAAGGTTGGGAGCAACCCCTTCCCCAGGTTGCCTCTCAGTGCACAGATGGAGTGAGGGAGACGGGACAGTAGTAGTGTCTTACCACTGACTGATGTCACAACAAGCAGTCTCAAAACATCTCTGTGCATTTTTTTTTTCTATTTTGATGCATGCTAGCATCTCTTCAGCAGAAGCAAATCAATTTATGCAAACATATGCCAAGAGCAGGAAGGAAAGTCTATTTGATCAGGAAGAATGAAATGGTCTTGTCTTTAACAGTTGGTTTTCTTTCTTTGTGCTGGTGGAATAAGTTTTATAGCAGTGATTAGTAATCACAAAGGTCACCCAAGCTATTTTAAATTCATATCTTTAGAGAAAAGCATCTGTAAAGAAATGTATGGAGAGGAAAGAGGCAATTGCAAGCTTGAGCTAGGCAGTGCCAACATGTTCTTCCTTTTTACAAACTAGTGTGTGCAAGTTAGGTGCACTGCCGCTTGTCAGCCCTGTCTCTCAGCATTTCCATATAAGCCTGTTAACTGGATTGGGCTGGACTTAAGAAAGAGCTCATTCCTAATCTTGATGAGCTCAGGTGGCTTTTATGTAGGGTGCTGTGCACGGGCACAAGGGCTTAGTGTTCCTTGTCATCGTGTGAGTCACTAAATGCGTTACAGGTTTTGCTGTGACACACACAGCACCAGGAGTGACAGAAGCCAGCTGAGGTTGCAGATAACCCCCTGCTCCCAATGATGGTGCTTTTAGAACACTTGCCTACCATGCCTCTGAGTGTGGCAAATGAAGGGGTGACAGCAAGCAGCTTTTATTTAAAGTCAGTCTTAGTTTAGGTGGAACTTGAAGACAGACATGCCTGGTTTGAATGGCACTCCACTGTGCAAAGGCTTTGGAAATGAATAACTTGACCTTACTTAATAACACACCTGTGTTCCACATCCAGCTGCTATTGTCGCTGGACTGAGCTGCACAGTTAGAGGATTTGGTGGGGGAGGGAAGAGTTTAACTTTGTGCTGATCGGGGCTCGAGTGGAAATGTTTTTGTCACAAGACAGGCAGAAATAAGGACCACCAGCCTCCTGGGACTGGAGTGAGCCTTCACCTTGGTCCAGCGGGACTATGGGATTTGGTGGCTCTGTTGACACAGCAATGCCATATCAGCACACCAACAGTGCAGGTGTACTCTACTGCTCTGCTGTTTCCCCCAGCCCACTCAACATCCACTGTCTTATGGTGTGCTTTTCCATATGTGTGATTTGCAGCTGCCAGCAGCTCCGCGAGGTCCCAGCGTAACCTACCATTGATCCCGTTCTCCTGGGAGCACAAAGCATGCATGTATAACTTGCAAATCACAGCAACAGAGGTCAGGAGACAGGAAAAGTCAGAATGATCTCTGCAACTGAGAGAATTTTTCACAGAGAAATGAAACACGCCATCCGTTGGGGCTAATAAAATGCACAAATGTAGAATTTGGAAATGTTGTATGATAGCAGGAGATGGTCTGACAGCAGTTTCTCTATGCTGCTGAGAATGCTGAGTGTTCCTCTCTTAACCCAGTCACTCCAGGACAGCTGAGCTCTAGCTGTGGTCTGTAAGGGTTGTTTGATGCACAGGCACTAACCCAGTTACTGTGTGCCTTCGGTTATGACACATTTTGGTGTGAGAATTTCCAAGTGAGAATTGAGTGTAGTGGCTAAAGTGTGCTCGACCCCATTTGGAGCTACTTCAGCATCTGCCACTTTAGAGTCTGGTTTGGTTTGGAGGTAGGGAGGCTCCTGAAGAGGCAGGGAGCTCTCATAGCATTTGACTTTGTGATTCCTGCAACATCTGCCATAGTTGTCAAGGCAGCTGAACGTGGTGTCCAAGAAAGGACCAAAGAGGACTGATTGAAAGGTGCTCTAAAGCTGAGGACAGAGAAACTCTTTGATGTGCCATGACAAACCTAGGCAGGACATGCTCAGAAGCTTCCTGGCTGAACATTCATTGGAAAACCAGCTGCATTGTTGTGCTTGGACCATTTTCCCAGGGCCAGGCTTGGGATGGGTGGTGGGTTGGCAGGGGTTGGAATAAAGGGCACCCACACTGTGAGAAGCAGTGGATGCTGCAGGTAGTGATTAAGAAATTGTGGGAGTACAGGGAAACCAATGATTGTGGTGGCAATGCATCATTTTTTTTCTTCCTTGTGGCTAGAACAGGACTGTGAATACAGAGGAGGTGCTGTAGGATAAGACACGTGTTTTTATGGAAGACCAGGGCAAGAGAAATGAAATGATGCAGTGTGAAATGCTTTGGCACAGTTGAGTGTGGGAAGGTTACATTTCACTTGTCTGCAGTGAGCTTGGTGTAGCTAATAGTATTTAATGCTCTTATTTGTTTGTTTGAGGGGTTTTTACCTCCCCTTTAAGCAATGTATTTACCACATAAAGGAAAACAAAATGTTATTCATGTATGTAGTACCTTCCAGGAAATAGAGAGGAGCACAGAGCAGTTGCAGTTGACACAGATTTTTTTATTCCTGGCTGAAAAATCAGTTTCTGAGGTGCTGTGGGACCATTCCTAAGCTGGTGTGTGATTTGGCTTCCATGAAATTCCAGCTTCTTCTGCTATACTATCCATTCAAAAGATTTCAGGATATTTTTAAAAGCTGATCATGATCTAGGCCCAATTCAGATCATTATCCCTGATGGTCTTTGCTATTCTAACATGTTTTAATTTACAGTGCCTGAGCCTTGAGGAGGAATCCCATCACAAAGGATGTGAAGTCTGTAGATCTTTTACTGCACACAGAGTTCAGGCTTTCTGTTGCTCATCACTGTGAAAAAGGAGATAAATAATCTATTGCTGACAGCATATTGGGTTGAAGAGGCAAGAGGTGGAATAAATATACCTTACGGTCCCTTGGATGTAGGGACAAGTGGGTGTAGTATCAGACTGCAAGGGAGATCAGAGGCAGAGCTCCTTCAAAGACAATTCCCCAGGCAGGAGCTTGCTGGTCTGGTGGCAGAAGGTTTGCAGACTCTTTGAGGAGGTTGATGCTGTGGTGCTGCTCAGAAGCCTGGGTGTTAAATAGCACCCCTTTCCCATTTTCCCAGCCACACGGCTGCACAAGATGAAAGCTCTGTCGAACTCTCAGGCCTTGGATCGGTCCTGCCAAATCCAGCCAGCCATTGTGAGTGGGGTTAATTCACACCGTCGCCACAGAAGACAAAATGGATCTTGGAAACAAATGTGGTGGTGGGGGTAAACCCATCAATCATGTGAATACTGCTTTACAGTAGTTCGCCACTGCAGCTTTTCTCTGGAGCAAGGCCTGGCTGAGTCCGGTCAATCCCTTGGCTCTCAAATAGGTCTCAGCAGGCAGCAGCTTGCTCCTTGTGGGTTTGTATGTACATGAAAGCCCACTTTATATTAACTCTGTGGAATAGTATTTTTTCCTCTCTCTAAACCCCTTAGCACTAATTCAGTGTAATTATACTCATTGAATATGGTACTGACAGCCCCACTCCTCCCCCTTTCCTGTCAGGATGTTTGCCTAAAAATCTCTGGATGAAGAAAATCCAAAACAATGATGGGATTCTTTGTTCTGGCCCTCTATGTAGGTTTTTATTATTTTAATGTGAGTTGATGATCATACTTTCAAGTATTTTCTTTAAAACTGAAGACTGAAAATACATTTTAATTTTTCTGTTCTTTTAAAAATTAATGAAGAATTGCACTTTAGTCTTTAAGGAAAATGTTAAATATTGCAAAATTCATTACTGAGCATTGGCATAATTATTAATAGTCTGGGGCTGCTGAGGACCTCTTTCTACTTTTTTTAAAATGGGGAAAGATGTCAGGAAGAGGCAGGGAGCCTCTTTCCACCTGTTCCTTCATGTGTCTAGGTCTGTATCTTAGGATTGGTTGACATTTTTCCTGTCGTGTTTCAATGCTGAAAATAATGATGCAAGTGACTGAGCACAGCATGTTTTAGTTCTTTCTATCTCCATATGTAGGAATGAAAGTTATATAGTGAGAAATAGCTGAAAAGTCGTGATTAAAAAGTATTTTAGGGGGTCATAGGAGACAGGAATAGGCAGATGAGCTCTGAATGTAGTGCTGTGGAGAAAAGTCTAAAACAACATCTTAGGTGTATGCATGAGAGGGCTAGACCAGGGCAATGACAGAGATACCAGGATAAGGCATCCTGTGTCGGTGTCAACATTTTCAAAAGATGCCAAAAGGAGAAAAGAAAGGAAAGGAAAAATTCTCCAACAAACTAATGTGTGGAGAAAGTTTGCTCTGCAGTTTTAAGAGCTTAGTCTGCCTGACAAACTCAAGAAGAACAGATAACCACATTATAAATACCTTCTAGGGAAGAAAAATTACAAGTACTGAAGGCTCTCTAACTTACTGGGGAAAGCTATGATAAGAAAAATTCAATTACAAACTAATTTACTATATTACAGTGTTGATGGTGGGAGGCAGGATGATAATTTCAAAAAAGCTTTCATAGAAGGCACTGGATCCGTCATCTTACAAAGTGTAAATGGAAAATGTGGAGTTGTGGATACCAGAAGGTTGGTAAAAGGAATCTAACTAACTTGGGCCTTTTGCATAAGGACATCCATTTTGTCTTGACAGTAAGAGTTTTTCTCAGCTTCTTGGAGGTGAAATGTGGGCAGGTCAGTGAAGCAGAAGCCTGTGTTTTAAAAGATAGCAAATGTGTCCTGCTTCAGCAAGTGAGTTCCCTTTTTAACTGTAATATGCAAATACTGTAATTTAGGTGCCAATTTGCTTCCTACAAAGGCAGTAATATGTTGGAAGTCACACCTCTTGTGTTGCCCTTTATCATTGCAAATTGTAACTCAGCTCTGTAAAACCTAGTAGAATAGAGTCAAACATCGTGTGTAAAACAGAGTGAAGAGAGGAACAAGCATTATAAACAGTAAAAGGGCTGTGTTGGGAGGTCATTACTGTCAACTATAGAGTTGATTACTCTTTATTTTCTAAGCATGTTTTTGTTGTTGTTGATTTGTTTGTTTTCTTTCTCTTTCTATTTTTTTTTTCTCCTGCCTACCTTGCCTATGTGGAATGCTAGCTAAGTGCCTGCTTTTCTTTCCAATCAAGACATACTTTCCTAACAGCAGACAGGCAGGCCACATCCCTTATTCCTGAAACCCAGGGCCCTTAGCACAAAAGGGCTCCATTCAAGCACTGTCTTCTTGCCTTCATGTCTCACCTGTAAAAAGTCTTTTAGAAAGATGAATCTGAATGAAGAAAAACATGCATATTTGAGGTAGGTAGATTGTGTTTAGATGGGGTGGAGGAGGGTGTCAGCTTTATAGGCTTACTTTGCTCATGGGAGCACCACTTGCTTTTCCAGTCGTGTGGATAAACCAGTTCTGCTTCCAGAATGAAGGGAAGTGCTGATTTTCCCCTCATTGAGAAGAAAGAAGAAGTTTAGCAGTTTTGAACTCTAGTTCAATTTGAGCAGTGGCTGTAGTTATAATAAATTGCTGGCTTTATTTAGGAAGATCCTGAAACATCAAATACCAAACAGGATTTTCCCAAATGGGAAAAACTTGTTTGTTACAGTCTCTGAGAATATGGAACAAACAGGATTTTCCCAAAAGGGAAAAACTTGTTTGTTACAGTCTCTGAGAATATGGAACTCTGCCACAAAGCAACTGTGCGACTCCTTAAATTGAGATTTCATGTAGAATACAGCTTGGGTGGGGAGGACAGGGGCAAAAAAGCAGAAGTTGTAAGCCTATGATGTGGAAGGTGGTAATAGACTGTATCAGTCCCACATATCTCAGACCAGTCTCTGTTTTCTCCTTCTCTTGCTTTGTTTTACACAATGATCATTCTCCCCAGTGAGCATTAGGACCCATTACCTTTTGTTTTATCTTATTGCCTTTTTCCACCCCCCCTCCCCCTTTTGAGTGACAAAACAGAAGCTGGGAGGCAGATTTTATAAAGGTAGAGAAAAAGCAAAAACTTTATTTCAGAAGCTTTTCCGAAATACGAACAGGGGCAGGGCAGTCCCTCCCCCAGCCTGGCACAAAGGCCCAGTATACAAAAGGTTTGGGTAAGGGTAGGGTGTGGATAAGGAAAAGACGGCAAAAGAAAAAGATCCAAAGATGAAGAGAAAATGGCCTCTCTCTATCTCATAGCTCTCTATATATGCTGTTCTAACAAAAAACTTAGTTTACAAAGATTCTCCAATTAAGGCACAGAATTAAATGTTCGTCTTTCACTCGTCACTCTGCGATAGCATGTTCTCAGCCCTGGAAAGCTGTAGAAATAGGTGGCTCTCTTTTGTCTGGAATATAGGGTATTATTAATCTGAAACAGCTCAGGAATGCTAGCATAGACTAGGGAAAAAGGCAAAAGCAAAAAGCAAAAACCCCCTCGCCATCAATCTCTGTGATTAATTTTGCCTGTTCTGATGATTGTGTTGGTGTAGTGGAACCATCTGGTGATTCAGCTTCAAAAGGCTGAAACTTTAGGCTGATAACTTTGGATAGAGGTGTCAGGATCGGGCCAACCTGGCTTCCCAAGCTATGGAGTAGAGGGAAAGTAATTCTGGATTTCTAGAGCTGATGAGATATTTATTCTTTAGCTTTATCCAGGTAGCTCCTCCTATTGCTACAAAAAGCATTTTCAACAAATTGTGTTGTTTAGCGAGGGCATCTTAATTTTGATCTTTCTTCTATGAGTAGTTGCCTCGATAGCAAACTTTCTAGCACAAGAGAGAACTTTGTTCAAACAACACAGACAACAAGAATTACCAGACCAGATAACTACAGATAAGCAGGCATCTTGATGAGATTACAAGGGCAGCAGTAGATACCACAAACAGAGGCATATACATTAGGAGATAGTCTGATTAGCTCCTAATCCTTAAACAGACTTTACTGAACTCTGCCTGGTTGAATTGTTCTCTCTTGGGACACCGTTCTTTGATTTGTGTTTCTGACACAGAATTACCATCCATGCTACCTTTTGAGTAATTGTGAGCTGCCAAGGCTGAGAGTTCAAAGCCTGGAGCACAGTGAATTGGGGAACAGCAGCCAGGAGCTGGTGCTCTTGACGAACAGATGGTGACCCAGAAAGCTGTCTGCTCAGCATTAAGTGCTTAATGACATGCAGGTGTCCTTCAGGTTTGGAGCACTGAAGTTTTTAAATTTACTGTAGGAAGTTTCTTTGAAGACTAAATGAGGCTTCCCACCTATATGGAGCCATTTGTGGCACAATTTGCTGCTTCCAAAATCTGTCCATTTAACATAAACAGATGTGCAGCACAGAGCTGACCTGAAGTGCCCTCCAGTGGGAATTAAGCATGGATCAACCAAAGACAACTTCATTCAGGACAATTCAAAGCCTTAGCCTGACGCCACCAGAGACAAGAACCATTTAGAGGGTAACTCCTCAATAAAGTTTTACTAATATCTGTTCTTAATACTAACACAAGTTGTGTTATGCCAGAGCTGTGTGGTTGCTCTGTGTGGAATAACATCTTCTTATTAACTTCTGCCATGCCCTGAATAAACAGAGATTTTTTTTATAACTAGCAAAACCTTTCCTTAGTGATCTCATTCTGTTTGCAAGCCAGCTTTGAAGAGGCAAAGCTGCATGGAGGCGAGGTGAGAGGAAGAGGTCTGTGGATCAGAGGCGTGGGGAAGATGAGGCAAGGTGTGAGGATGTGAGGAACATCACTGTAAAGTTTCTTAGTCTCTTTCCTCTCCCCCTCAACCGTGTTTCCGTGCTCTCCCTTCTGTCCTCAGTCTATGAGCCTGTAGCATTTATTTCGGCTTTTTCACATTAGCAGAGCTACTTCTCATGAAGGACAAGGCATTGAGGGGTATCAGCAATTGTGCATCGTGCCTTCTGTGCTGGCATCACATTCTGTGGTGCAATGTGCCTCACTAGCTTTCATAGCAATTCCACTGGTCTTAGCAAGCCTGTGTGTGCAGGAGGGATTGATTCCCCAGTAACAGGGAATGAACAACAAGGTAAAAAACCCACCTCAATAGCAGGCATTCTTCAGGTGAAAAGGAGTGGAATCTATGCCTGATAGATGTGTTTTGATAGCTGTGGAAGAGAGATTTGGAAGCAATGGAGAATGTCAGCTTTAGTGTCAGTTGATTTGTATACAAGTTGCCAATTATGTTTTCCTTTATTCAGAAGGCTTTGTGAATATGCTGGGTTACCTCTTACTGTGTCTCCCCAGCCATATATCATAAATATACTGAAGTGACTTTCTGCTTGTGTGCCTGAACTTCCCTCCCTGAGGAATCCTCAGGGCAGCTCAGACTAGAGCAGGCATTACCATGAAGGGTAACACAGATTAACCAAAAGCTGAATCTTTAAGTATGAGCTCTGGGTCTCAGCTCCCTGGCCAGCAGAGGTGCTAACGCCAGTTCCCAGGAAGTTTGGCTTGGCATCTAGTTCACTGAATTAGCATTGAATAAAGTTTAATGATTCCTGCCTCTCGGGTGATACCTTTTCACTAGAATGCTAAGAAAAAAGGAGTTAAATTGAGGCAAAAGGATTGGAGGAATGAAAGAGAATCATGCCTGATTAGCTTTTGGAAACGGGAAGAAGAATCTCACGGTTCAGAACAGTAATAGCTCTGCAAGGGGCAGCTATCTCCTGGAGTTATCACTTAATCTCTAGCTAGGCTCTCTTCTGAGTCGTACTTAATGGGTGAGCTTTGGACTGGCCTTCAGTGAAAAGGAGAACTGCAGTATAATCTCTCTGTCAGAATAAGGCTGGAAGGCAGGCTTAGGTAAGAATTTGCCTCTTACTGAGATCTGTCCTTTACAGCTTTTCTCCCATAACCATCCCCAAGGGTCCTGCTGGCTTCTGCCTAATTTCTGGTATGCTTGAGATGAATTTTGACTGGTTATTCTGGGAAGCCATCAATTATATAAATATCCTAGTATAATCTATGACACTCTTATCTAATACCTTTGCAAAAGATTCAGGGTTTAGGAAATCACTTGTCACAGCTTCTTGCCTTCCTTCTGTCCTGCTTATCTCTTTTTCAAGTGGTGCAGGCAAATAAGCTCTTTGGAGCTGCTGCATTTCAGACTTCCCTTTCTGTCCTTCTCCCTTCCTTTCTGTCACTGGCCTCAGTGAGCTCCCTCAGCTCTACAAGACAGCAGGGTAGCACATTTTCCTTCATCTGACTTTGGGATATGTGGTGTTATTTGACTATATTTTTAAATTATTGGTTTTTTTACTGTGCATCTGTTTCAGATGCTCTGAAAAGAAGAAGCTCTTTGAAGTTGTAGTGAGGTTGCGAGAAATGGGGAAATTAGAGGAACACACCAGAAAACCAGTGCTCTGAGTGGATAAGCTATTGCCTCTTAAATGCTTTACTCCTTAGTGCTAAAATTTGCTTTGGTATTTGACTGACATCACATATCAAGATAAATCAAGCTATGTGATGCGGTGGTGATGGGGAGGAAAGGCAGGTGTATGCATTGGGAGAAAAGTACTTCTGTCTAAAGTAGGAGATTTGATGAAGGGAATTTCAACACTACAAACACAGATTTGTTTCTAATTATATTTTTTCCTTTCCATGAATTCTCCATCCTTCAGACTTTCACTGAAATTTCTTTCCAGGCATATCTTCCTTCTCCCCTCAAATTTCTATCCTTTCCTCATAATCAGACAAGAAATTCTATCTCAGGAAGGGGCTGAGGAAACCACCCCTGCTCCCCAAATAAGCATCTTTCTTGGTGGAATCTAGTTTTTGCAAGTGAACTATGTTCCCTCACACCTCCTGTGCTTTTCTTTTTCAAATCACATAACTTCCTGCATGAGGTAACCTTTTCTATCTCAGGCTGTCTCTCTCCCTTGCTTGCTCTGCTTCTGGCTTGCTCTCTGGGTCCCTTGCTCAGTGATGAATGAGTTTCATTCATCTTTCTTTTGGGGGCTCTGTGAAAAGCTTTAGACTTTGCCTGCTCCCATTTTTCCGCTCAGCTATTCATTTCCATGGCGATGGAGAAAGGAGGGGGGTGGCAGAGTGGGTGGCAGTGGGGCCAGAGGTCAAGAGTGGCCACTTTCTGAATTAAAGCTTTGAATTCCATTAAAGGTGACACGTTGTAACCTGGAGTAACTCTCCAAGAACTTGGCTGTCAAAGTCATCAAAGCAAAAGGAGAGGGGCAGGAGAAAGAGAGAGATCAGAGGAGGAGGAGGAAACCAAGAGCTTGGAGCTGCTGTCAGGATTACATCTGGTGACTTAATATAGGGGCAGTTCATTTGTGTTGCCATGCACTGTGCTTCAGTGAGGCCATGCTCTGAAATCTGCATGTGCATGGAGGGTGTGAGCTAGAGAGGATTCCCCTTGTCCTTTGATCAACAAATGTAATCTTCCGATTAAATAAACAACCCCTCTCCTCTGGGAAATGAGAGGGGGAAATTGAGTATAGATAAGAATCCCAGCTACTTTGGCATTTCACTGGGTTATTTTTTCATTTCTTTCAAAGAGGTGCCGGGAGGACTCAGTCCACAAGGATGTTTTCTTGGCGTGTTACAAATCGTCCCTGAGTGAAAGTTTGTAACCAAGAAGACAGCAGGTGAAGTAGAGCAAAGTGTATCAAGCTGTTTCCAAACATCCAAAATGTATCTGTTTTGAAAACATTAATTTAGGAAACTCGCCAATCCCTACATTGGACAAAAAAAAGCAAACAATGAAACAACAGAAAACCAAAACCAACATAAAACCTGCTGAATTTTGACACTTGCAGATGTTTTTTCTCAGAAGGTTGATTTTACAGGGGAGGAATTGGAAGGAGGCACTCGGACCCCATGCCATGTGTGTTATCTTCTGAATTCACATTCTCTCTTTGAATGGTCTCATCATAGTGGTAATCAGGGTCTGTGTTAAGACTTCACTTCACTTGTTTGACCTGATGAGCCAGCAGTTCAAAGTAGAATTTTCTGTTAGTTTCCAAGTGTGAGATCTTGCTTCTGGTACTATTGAGGCTCAGAACTTGTTGTCCCTCCATCTCCAAGGTTATCCAGTTCTTCTTTTACAATGACCTGAGCCTAATGTGAAGCAGCAGGAAAGCCTGCTAATTTCATAGCAGATAAAATTTGTCATCCTTGATCTCTTGTGTTTTTTGCAATAAGTGAAAATGCAAAAGTTTGGTGCTAAACTCCTTGTGGAACCTGCGTGGAAACCTTGCCCCAGCCTTATGTTTCTCAGCTGGCTGAATCTGTCTAGGTCCCAGACTGAACAATACAGTTCTTGCCAGTCCTGAGTACGCCGCTGTCAAAAACTGTGCTGTGTGATCAGCAACCAAGGTCTATAAAAGTCTCTCTGTGCCCTGAATCATACTTGATATGAAGCCTTCAGCATTCAGGTCAAGTTGGGATGTTTGGAAACACTCAGTTTCTTCTCATTCAGGGTACTTGACACTTAGAAAGGTTTTTCGTATAATTATGGTTCCTCTGCCTGTTTTGCCATTCACTAGCATCCCTGAGCTTCCCTGTGGCCCTGTAATGAACAGCTTAGCCTGTTCTAGGTGGAGAAGGATTCTGGGGTTTTTATTTTGCTAGAAGAGTGTGACTTTTTTTGCTGGAGGCTGTGAGGGTTCTTTGCTAAAAGTAAACTGTGACAGACTCTTGCCTGCAGACTTTTGCAGTTGTATTTTTTTATTATGCATTGCTTCATATAAAAAAAGTAAATTCCAGAATCTTATAATAATCTTAATGATTCGTTTATTTTCATTGTGGTTTTTTTGGGGTTTTTTTCTGATATGATGTGTATAAGAGAGCAGTAGCCAGTAATTGGTCTGGTAATGTAACATTATTTTTTTATCTTGGGCATTTCTTCTCTTGTTTAAAAAGCAATTATGAGGGACTCATAGCAAAAGAAACACTGAATTTTTCAGACTAATTTGCACAAAACCTGCATCTTTGCGATGGAGTAAAAGTAAGAATTGAGGTTATATACAGTGAGTACAAGAGTTAAAAATGAGGAACTAGGAAAATTATTAGAAAAGTTTGACATTCATGTGTATTTTTCATTTGTTTGTTTTGTGTTTTGGGGCTAGGGAAGGTAATGAACGAATAGTTTGACTTGCCAGAAAGACCCTAAACTGACAAGCAAAGGAGGAATGGAAGCTTACATTACTGAGTGAATGAGCATTCTATCAGTCAAGTGTAACTCTAGAGATGTTAGAAGTCCTCTAATTAGGGAGAGAATCAGCTGTAATATGCATTATTCCATGCTATAGGAGAGACCGCTGAGAGAAAGAGCTCCAGCTTTGGAGAAATGCTGCAGCTAATAAAGGCAGCTCAATCAGGCAGGGAAAGCCAGGATCAAAACTGTAGCAGCAACCACTGGCTCAGAGGTATGCAAACTCGGGCTGAAGGGACCTCAGAAATAGGCCAGAGACAAAGTGAATGGAGAATAAAGGCATAGGAGGTCTTTTAACATGAGAGGTAGAGGGAAGCAGTGCAGGGACTGAGAGTGGAGAGCTTCTTTGTTAATAAGGAAGATATTGGCCTACTTTAGCACACTCAGACTCTGGCAGCACATAAATAGGGGGAGAGCTGCTATCATATTTGTAATTACGGCATTTGATGGGAGAGCTCCCTGTATCTGCAGGATGGTGAGTTTGATGTTGCATTGTCTCTAAGAACGGCTGCTGTGAACTGCCTCAGGAGCTGCGCTTGTACCAAGTGTAATGGCCAGTGAACCAGGGCTATTCTCTTTTTCCTCTTGAGAGATTGGTCTCCTTTTTTAATCTGTTTTTGTTGGTGAGATGCTAGTTTGAAACAAATCTGCTCTAGCAGGACTTACTGCTGTTACTCCTCTATTCCACTCACCTGGAAGAAAATAAACAAGAAGTTAAGACAGTGGAGACGAAGCACAGAAATTTGATTTGGTGTGGAGACCTGATTTATCTATTCTGCTATCCTTGATCCTACTTTTCCACATACACTTTCCTTTTAGGTGACAGTCTCATAGTTTCACGCTCAAGGGTTTTGCTTTGCTTAGTTTTATGAAATTTCTTTGTATTTACATATCTGCCTGCAATACATTCTTCCCCTCTGTGTAGCAAAGCCGCTTGTTAATGTTTGCCCTGCCTGAAAAAGTTAGTACTAAGAGTTAGCTGTTCTTTATTGTTAATCTGTGTTACACTGTCTTGCAGAAGCTGCAGTGGGACTGATTGGGTAAAGCACAAGCAATTTTCTTTCCTGTCAAGCCATTTTGAGAATTAAAATGCAGGAATACACTATTTTTTAAAGCTGTAATAATTATGCATTCCGTTTAGAGATGTGTCTTGCTGAAGAGCAGACATGACACAATATTAAATCACAGGACTTTTGCCTCCGTAGCTGGTTGGAGTCTTGACTCCATGTTAGCATGGATGAGGTGAGGAGAAGGGCATGCGCTGTGTGTTATGTTAAAATAGAGGGGGACAAGTGGTGTTAAACTAGCTTTTTACTTGTAGGAAAGAAGAGTAGCAACACTGCCGTTTCAGCCACTGTCTCAGTCATGTGCAGAGACCGACATCCTGATAAAGCTTTGTATCTGAAGGCATGAAGTTCTCACTCCTTCAAAGAGACTTAGTTGCTGTGTAAGACAACCTGGAGCTGCAGGGAAATTAGTCCTGTGTTGTGGTTTATACCAAAGTAACACTTCAGACTGCCACACTTTCTAGGCATCCTCTGTGTCTTTGGTTATGGAACAGGGAAGGCAAAGTGGCCAGGGGCTAAATTTGGTAGGAATCCGTGTAAACCAGAACTGTCTTTGGTTTGGAGGAAAGTCCACACTTCCAATATATGCAGAGGAATGGTTCAATGTTTTGTGCAGTCTGGGTGGTGTGAAGAGGTCCTGATCTCATGAAGTGTTTAAATACAGCTTTCTTGAAACCCATGAGGATGAATTGCTGCTAGGAAAACTGGTAGGAGTGTCACAGGAGTGGTCTGCTGTCAAATGGCCACTGCAATGTCTTGAACTCCTGGGATGGTTTTGTTCCTTGCTGCCCTCAGTCACTAAGAGCTCTGCTTTTTATTTCTAAGGTTATTTCTGGGTCAGTAAAGATGAAGATATAATCCTTGAGCCTTGTGAGGTAGTTACCTTAATCATCCAACCTTCTTCTGGCAGAAAGCTGCTTACAACAAGCCTATACTATGGCAGGGAGAGAGGTGAAGTGAGAGGAAATAGGGTGGCCTGGATCACAGATCTGGAAATCGGTGCTGGAAATCCCACTCTTCTGACGTAGAATTCCCATCGTTAAATCCCCTGGCAGCCTTTGGCTTATGTAAAGGTTTACATGAGGGGGAATCAAATTACTCCGATCTTCCGGTGATTGAAAGTCTGACATCTACAGGTAACTTTTTCCGTTTAATTCTGTAGGGTTTTGCAGTAATAGCTATTAAATTCTATGTTCCCATCCTTCAAAATCTTACAGGCTGATTTTTAAAAAATTCTAACTCTTAGTAAGTTCCGGCATAATTAGGCTGTCATTATTTTGGCTTGAGAAGACAGTCTTCAGAAGGATTTCTTTTTCTCCATTTTCTTCACTGAGTTTCTAAAAATTTCAGGACACAGAAACTAGTTGCCTGCTCTCAAGTTCTCTCAGGTGAGCTACCGCCTCAGTTGCTGAGTCCTCAGCCCAGTTGAGGGCTGAGCTTCAGATGTTTTCTGTATCAGCCTTCCTCCTCAATTCACAGCCTACTAGTCCCTGTGTCTCCTAGCCCATCCCATTCCTGATCGTCATTTTCTTCCAAGTCCTTGTACCAGCTGTTTTAGGCCTTTGCCATCTGTGACAGTCCTCTACCCTGAAAGGTTTCAGAGTCTTTTCCTTGAGTGGTGGAGTTGGTACTGATTGTGTCTCTGCTCGGTGTATCTAACATACAGCTTTTGTGCCATCCCTGCCAGCTTTTGGAAACTGTTTCTCATAACATGTATATGCAATTCAGGAATGAATCAGATAAATGTATATTTAAAAGAATTAGTAGGCAAGGGATACAGATAAAGGCAAATCCAAGTTCCTGTCCAGTTCTCACTGCATTTGTTGTGACTGAATCATGGCTTTTCTCTTCTTCTGGAAAACTTTTTTTTTGCAAACCAGGCAAATGTTGACCCTGAAAAGATCAAGCAAATAATTTCTGCTCTTCTCTGTACTGTTGTAGTGTGAGGGCAGATCAATGGAGTGAATCAGAAGTTGGATATCTGCCCTGACCCATAAGGAAACGTGGTCCTAGGAGCGGAGCAAGACGCTGAGAGAAGCCGCGCTGTCTTTATTGCAGCCGTTCCAAGGGCAGGGTGCTGCTCGGCCAGTCCTGGTTGGTGTGGTAGTGAGGATGTAGTGCAGGTTGCTGTGCATCAGAGCATCACAGCAACCAGCAATGCTGCTCTGGGAATCCAGGAAGAGCATCACACTAACTCTAATTTGCTCATCACTTTTGGCTGATGTGATTAGCAGTCAAGGCTAATTACCTGCAGGAATACTCCCTCTTGCCTCCCTGAATCCGCACATGAGAAAGCTGGTGCTATGATCCTTGGCAGTTTAAGCTGTTCTTCCTTCTTTCTGTCAGAGATGAAGATATAAATATTAATGTGTTGGAGACAGGGTAATACTTCAGGATCAAACATCCTCTTCCCTCAACTTTTCTTCTTTCTGTGTCCTGCTTTGTGTCGTTTTATTTCTCCTATTGCTAGAACAAAAAATGACAGGAATGTTCTCAGAAGCAATCGCATACACATACATCCATTATCCTAACAGATACAGGTGTGCTCTGTGCCAGCACTTTTTACTGTGAATGTAACTGGAAAACAGATTCACAGTGTGTATACAATGGGATGCAGTGACCTAAGGAGGAGGTAATAGAGAAGGAAATGAATTGAAATGGTCTGTAACTTCAAGAAATTCTGAATATAACCTTGCCTTCCTGCGTGGGTGTGTGCCAGTTGCTCTTTATCAGAAAGGGAGACAATCTTACCCAAAAGCTGAAATTTTCTTTTCGTAGCAAAACGTAAAAGTAGAAAAGTGCCAACAGGTATCAGTATACCCTCTAGATCACAAACTATCCAGAACAGAAAAGCTAACATGGCAAGGCTGGATTTTGGTGTTTGAACCCTTGTCTCCCGTGCCTGCACACATCACCAGAGGTGCACTCAGCCTTATTAAGCTAATTGTTCAGGAGTGGAATTGAGAATCATTAAGATTGATATACAGGGTGAATTAAGAGTGTGTGGCTGAGATCCATACAGGGCTGCTGACTGAGTGGTAGCTTGGGTGCTGAAGACTGTGTGGCTACAGGAATGCAAAAAGCTAATGAGGCAAGTGAGCTTATAATGAGCCCTATGAAGCCAGAGATTTCCAATATTCTAGCTATTCAGGATGGTACTGAGCTGCATTTATAGTCAGCTGTATTTAAACGTCACTGCAATCTGAGAAATTATCAACACTTGCTGAGAACTGGGCAGAGGTACAAAAATTACACATTTTGTGAATCTAGGTGTCTCACATGCCAGTAAAGTTCCAAGCCCCTTAGGACTGAATATGCACACAGTTGCCTGGTTAACCCTATGCGCATAGCAGGTTGCTAGAAAAAAATCACAGAGTTTGTGGGATCCACACTTTCGTTGATTAAAGGCAGCAATGTTCACTTAATGTGGATTTTTACTTTCTAAAACATGCAGCCTTACAGACATGAACATGTGATTCTTGTTTTATATGTGAGAGAAGATCTAATGCTGGGTCCATTGAATGTTTAGGGGTTTGTTTTGTTTTGACTTTAAAAAAAATGTTATTAGTTTTATTTTTGCTGAAATTGAAATGGGAAGGGATTATGAATGCATGAAACTTTGTTTGTAAATGAAACTGCTTTTGGCTCTGCTTTCCCTTGGCATGTAAAGAACAATAACAAATAGCATAATTTTCAGAAAGTTTTGACAGTGGAAGGTTGTTCCTTGCCCTTCTGTCAGCATTACTCTTTCATTTTCAAAATTTCACTAGGAGTCATGGTGCCATGAGATTTGAGTTGAATGTAAGTCCTTCTGTTTGCCCTTGGATTGTGCTACCTTACTCATACCCTATTGCAGCTGTAACTTGAACTCAGTCCTCAGAGGTATTTTGTCTGGCAGGGACTAAAGTCAGTCCCAGGAAAGCTTAAATGCCACTGTTTCTTTCAGGCAAGATATTTTGAAAACTACACTAGACTTCTTCTACCTACTTGTTGGCAATAATTTCCAAGTGTAATTATATGGTATAACTATAAAGAGAACAAACTATTTTTTTCCCCTTTCCCTGTTGGCAACATTTAACTTGAAAGGAGGCTGCATGTTGCCAGAGTCCTCCCACTCCAGTCCTGTCCTCTAGGGACTCTGCATATTGCTTTGGAATGTGCCAAGACCTTTTGGGACACCCACACCCTGAGAGAGAAAAGAAGGATCAGCCGTTTGTTTGCTTTCTTGCATTGGTTTTCTGACATTGCTGTTGAAAAGTGTCAGGGGTATGCTGTCACTGTAATATTTGTAGCCATCTAAAACCTTGCAAAATCTATTTTTTTCCTTTTCTTCCCCTGTGGTTGTTCAGGACAGGACAGTGGTCACATGGAAATTTTTCACATTCTGTTATATCGTCATCACCAATCATTTTCCAATGTAAAACAAGAATAGTTACTGTTATAGAAAAATATGTCAATTTAATTAGTTAATCAACAATATAATCAGCCATGATGTACAGTGTGCCAAAAGATCAAGAAGAGTCTTAAGTAAAGTTTGTCATTGTAACTTTTCTGTGAAATTGCAATGTATTTGTTTGGTTTTGGTTTTTTTTTATCATTTGAGCAGTTGCGCCTTAAAATGTAAAGTAGGGAATGAACCTGAGTGTGATGTGTTGAGAATTTTACAAATTGCCTTGCACCTCTGATTGCTTTGCTGAAATATTTGCAGTATGATTTATTCTCTCACTCTTAAAATTGGAGAGATCATCTGCATCACTGGCCATAGTGACCACTGTTAATTCCAGAACAATTGTTAACTGGTACTGTTTTGGAATTGTTGCATTTTTAGTTTTCTCCCACCATAACAAGAATGATTTTATGGTTTGGCATATTGTCCAGTCATTGGTTCAAGGGGAGTATAAAATATTAATGGATCATTTTGCCTATTCATTTGCACAAGGATACATAATTTAAAAAACCCACCAAGCAGTGAAAAATTGGGCCAATGCTGTACATTGTGTTCTTTAATGTCCACCTGGTCCATGAAAGTCTATTTTGGCATCTAGCTAAACTTTATATTAAATAATTGATTTCCAGATAGTGTGAACCTTATCGCTTTTCTTTTTTACTGTGTATATAATTCTTATCTTCCATCTGTCAACCTTTTAGTATATTCTTCACAATTTCATGTCTGAATGCTTTCTCATGGAATGATGCAGACCTTTTATTACCGTTAAGTTTTCTACTTTGCACAGTTTATAAGCTGAAATTGCAAGATTTTCCAATCTTGACCTGTGGTGCTAACTTCTTTCTAGAGATCAAACAATGTGGGGATTGTTTTTTGTTTTCATTGCATGTGCCTGGGGTTCAAAATTTTTAAGTTAAAACACAGCCAGTGCACTTGACTTGCTAGTACAGGGAGAAAAAAAAGAAGCAGGAAAAGGGCAAAATGCAGTCTGATACTTTGGAAATGCAGCATCCTGAAAAGGTGAGTTGTTATGGTGGCAAAGTTTAATTAGCTGCAACACAAGAGAAAACAAACCATGACATTTATTTTTAAGAAGAAGCCTCCCACAGAGAACTGTGAATACCTTACAGGGAGAAGCAGACTAAAGGGGGCTCCTTCGAGATAGATATTCTTATTAAGTAACAAAGCAAGAAAGTGTCTTTAGAAACTGAGTTTTTTATTATTGTTGTTATTACTGTTAATACCACCCATGACGAAAAATGGGTTTCTCCCACAGCCACTAGTGACATAGCAGAGCTGGAATCCTAAGAAAACTGGGGATATAAGCAGCTGCTTTTGCAGACTAGATATTCTGAAGAGAATATGTTGCACGTGTTTTTGGTGGAAGGGGGAAAATGAGTAAAGTGTTAAATTGAGACTGGAATGAGAGAATAAGGTGGAGTGAAAAGGAGAAGAATGGTGGGAAAAGCAAAATTAGAAGAAACCCAGTAAAGGACCACTTAAGAAGTGCAAGGGTAGACTATGGGTTGGAAATTAGTATAGATGGAAAAGAACTTTCTTTTTGCACTTTGTTTTTGTCTGAAACAGTATTTTGCTAATTCTCAGCTTCCCATATATTAGTCTGAATTAGCAGATGTCCTGATTCTCTGGATGTGGTCCCATTTCGTACAGCATCAAGCTACAGGACACAAAGGGCCCTGCTGTGTCTTTTACATGATCAGCAAGAATAATAGCTGAAGAAATATAGAAATGGGATCTGTTGTCTTTATCTCGGTCACGTGAGTATAATTAACCCATTGCAGGCAGCTGTGTTCAAATAAGTGTTTACACGTGTAGATCTGCCCATATACCTCTATACGTGAGTGCATTTGGTTAGTTATACCAAAAGTCAGTAAGACAGGGAATAGGCAGCCAATGACCAATGATGAAAAGCAGGAGGGGACAAAAAGATTTGCTTTATGTTGTAGTGCTGCATCCAGTTTGCTCTTTGTCGTGGTTTAACCCCAGCTGGCAATTCAGTACTACGCAGCCACTAGCTCACCTTTTTCTTCAGTGGGAAGGGGAGGAGAATGGGAAAGAAGCTAAAACCCATGGGCTGAGATAAGAACAGTTTAATAATTGAAACAGAATATAATAATTATAACAATAATAATAATTGTGATGAAAAGGGAGACAGCATAAAAGAGAGAAATAAAAGAAAGCAAAGACAAAAACTCCAAGTGATGCACAGTACAACTGCTCACCACCCACTGACTGATGCCCTGTCGATCCCTGAGCAGTGACAGGCACCTCCTGGCCAACTTCCCCCAGTTTATATACTGAGCATGATGTATGGAATAGCCCTTCAGTCAGCTGGGGTCAGGTGTCCTGTCTGTGTCCCCTCACAACTTCTTGTGCACCTCCAGCCTGCTCGCTGGCAGGGAATGAGAAGCTCAAAAGTCCTTGACTTAGTATAAACACTACTTAGCAACAAGTAAAACATCAGTGTGTTATCAACATTATTTGCATACTAAATCCAAAACACAGCACTGTACCAGCTACTGGGAAGCAAATTAACTCTATCCTAGTCAAAAGCAGCAGATCCTTCCTCATTCTTGTCATACTCGTTCTGCATCAGTCCACGGCCTCTGTATTTATATCTGTGAAGAGATTGGCAATAGCACTTCAGTTTTCATCAGGAGATGCCCAGCGAGAAGCTGGTGTCAGCAGGTTTTACATAGCAGGAATGCTGTGCGTTGGGAAACACCCAGCTGGATGTGACAGTCATGTGAGACAGAGCACTCCTGTAGGTACCAGAGCTGTGGCATGGATTTAGCCAGAGTTCACCTGCAGTGGCTTGTGTAGATGTTGTGTATCTGGTTGTGCACTGACCCTGTTCAGTGCTTGGACTCTGGGGGATGCGTAATGGCCTGTGACTGCTGCTGCACTGGGGTAGGGCTGAGTGAGCCAACACTGGCCCTTGTCTGAAGCAGTGCTAGTCCTGTGGAAAAAAAAAAAAAAGGCTTAGGAAGAAGCATTCATTCACTATTTCATTCCTTCTTTGGTGGCAAGATATTCTCTGATGGTAATTAGTACAGTGTTTGTTTAAAAATCATCCTCTCTAGCTCAGCCAAAGGCAACTTTTGCATGAGTAGACAGCTTGAAATCCAGCAGAGGGCAATGCTGTATTGCACCTATACAGATACAGCAAATGAGTCTACCTCGAGGACCTTTGAGCTATCTTCCCTAATGAGAAATCATGCATTTAATTCATGATAGATTATACCAGCCTTGTGGTTGGGGTTTTGCAATAAAGTCCTGAGGTGTTCCTGGAAAAATCACTCCCACTGGTGGTAGGTGTGTTGCCAATATAAGAATGGACTGACTGCATTGCATGTTTGAGCTGTGCAGGAATAAAACCATAAAGACTTGTCATAACTTTCCACCAAAACTATCAAGAGCTAACATCCCCCACCTTTTCTTCCTTCATTCCCCCACCCCTCCCCAGTACCTGCCTATTAACTTCAGCTACTGCAGTTTTATTAAGGCCTTTCCCCCCCATCATTATTTTTTTGCAAATTCACAAAAATGAAAAATGACAAAGCTCAGTAGTTAAAACAGACTGTGATCTTGAGAGACTCATTGAAACTGAATTCCTTTTTTACAGGAATTGTAAAAACCATGCATACTGCAACACTTTTCTGCTTATTAAACCTCTGGGAAGAAATTAGAAACAAAGGATCAATGGGAAGTACCATTTAGAGTTACAAATATATTCAGCTCTCTAATCCCTGATGAAGAGTATAAGAAGCAGTGGAAAGCTTACAAGGTCTGGCGCATTTCTAGACAGCTTCAATTTCAGAGGTTTATATGACACTGAATTCATTTGAGGTGGATGACACTCCTGTTGTCTCAGGATTCTTGTGTGCGTAATTCTGCTGTAACAGAACAACCCAGAGCCTTCAGGAGCTCTTTGCTTTGACAAGGGTCCCTGGGCCCAGGCAGGAGCCCATGAAATTTGTCTTTCACTCACACACTATCTCACCTTCATTACCACTGTGGCAGCTCACAGTAGTAGTGCAGTCGCTGGAAAGATGCTTGTGCCACGCTGGTCTCCAAACTCCTCAGTCAGCAATAGCAGTAAAAAGTCTCAGTTAAGTTTATGGGGACAGAAACAAAAAGTGTTCACAAGGGATTCTGTCTCGAGTAAAGCATCTCTTTGAGAAACCTTGTGCACTTTCCCTGTCCTCCCAGGCTGGACTACTCTCTGGAGTGACCTGCAGAGTGACTAGAAGCAACAAATGAGAAAGACTTCACTTTAGATGCCCAAAATGTGTGTGTTTTTATCACACCTCCTGTTCCTGCTTCCAAATGAATTCATTAGTGAATTCCACATCTTGCAAGCTAGTTTTTTCTGGGGGACTATCCACCCTTTTTAGGATGCAGGGCAGAGAATCCTTTTTCTGTGGTTTGCGTATTTGATCATAATTGCAGAGGGCAAAGGAGAGGAGGTGGGGAGGGAATGAGGATGTGTTTCACTGGTGCTTCTCTCTAGGACAGTAAGGATGGTATGATGTTGAGGGGTGATGTCTTGGAAGGGAAAGAACACAGCATAAAGCCTTACTAATTTGAACCATGGCTGTTATACCTTTTCACGTTTAAATGCTGGTTTTTTGTAGAATCCAACTTGTACAAAGAGAACTTGCTGGAGAAGAGCAGACAGAGGCCCTCCTTGCTTTGTCTGAGCTATATGTGCTTCTAGTCCTGTCCTGGACAGACACTGCATAGACACATCCAGCCTGGGACTGGCTATGATTGATGATTTTTACACCATTATTGTAAAGAATAGAAAATCCAGGACAAATTAAATATTAGGGGGTTTGTGACAGTGGATTAAATGAGGGAGGTAGTTGTGAGTTTTTCAGTGACAAACTCTACAGTCTGGGATTTGTAACTAATCTCCAGGCAAACTGCTTTTCTTAATTGATCTTTGCAGCAATGAATATGACTTTAGTGGCTTAAAACTCAAAGTCTGGACGCAGTCCTTTTGCTAATTCAGTGTTTGTGTAGTGTCCTGAGTGATACAGACTTTCTGTCATTTTTTATGAGAACTCAGGTTCCTGGATCAAAGCTGTAAAGCCCATGCTGTACAGATAAGTGTCTTGAGCTACCTCCTCAGCAGGCACCAAGCCAGTGGAGCAGCTAAGAATTGTGTCCCAGGAGGAGGAGCTGTCTGAGGTGTTGTCCCCACTCCGTACCTACCCCAGTAGGAGCTGCAAGGTGCTTTTGGGTTTTGGATCTTCTCTGTCCCCACCAAATCTAGCCCAAATAACAGGTGATTAAAAATGGATGAGAAAATGAAATTTATTTGTGTTGTAAACAAGAGACTGTACATGCAAAGAAGGATGAAGGCAAAAAGACTGCCATGGCAATTCTCTTCCAGTGAGAACTAAGGCCTCCAAGTGTTGTTTAGAAAACAAGTCTCAATATCCAGCTTTTCTTAAGTCTTTAAGAGTGCAAATATAACTTGTAGCCAACGAAATTTCATTGTCTCTGTTCTGTGGCAAAGTAAGTGTTTTAATTATATATTTTTTAAAGGACATTTGGACTGGGTCCCTGAATACCAAGTCCCGGCTGAGCATGAATTCAAATGACTGAGGCCTAAGCCCCTGATAATAAGGGTTTATTAAGGAAGCACTCACAGAGCTGAACTGGAGTGGACTGAATGGCTAAACTGAAATAATGGGATGCTTGTGGCAACCAGAAAATGATTGTTTATTGGCATAATCCCAGGATAAACTTCTGCCAAGAGCACACAGTCTTTTCCTTGCCAAGTTCTTCATATGGGGAAATACAGTACTGAATTTCTGCACGTATTAGCAGTGCAGAAGACTGGGAGGAGGAGAAGTGGTAGTTTGCATGGGGAAAGGAAAATAATGTACATCCTAAACGGTATAAACAGTGTGATCCCTAGAGCATCACTCACCAGCAAGCTCTAAAGAGCCCAACTGGGTTTCAACTCTAGGAACGTGGTCTGAAAAACATGATTTGGCTGTGGAGTTCTATCACTTGGGTGTCTGAGTATCCCTGCATGCATCATACAGGGAACAGAAAAATTTGGAACTTTTTTCCTGAAATTCCTGCCTCTATGATTGTTGAAGTGCTTACAAGCAGTTTCTTTCACACACAAAAAAAAGGACTGTTTTGCAACTCTGCTGGGAGACACATTCTCAAGAAAATTCTGTTGAATAACACTTGGCAAATATTTTAGTGAGAAATGAAGTCACACAGTGTAGCTATACATAACTGCAGGTTAAGTTTAAAAGTTTATGGAATAACTGCTGCTCATGCAAGGAAGAACAGAGTAGTGAGGCTAGTCTATATCCAAATGCCTGGCCCTTATCTAGCAGTCTTTTGAATATGATATTATTGAGGGAGTCCTGATTCATGTCACCTCTCTGTGTTGGAAAAGGTTTTTCTTTTCAGCACCCAACTCTCATATTTGAGTGCTATAAACATTGTCCTACGAGGCACTTTATAGTGGTAGTTTCTTCATCTCTTCTGTGGAAACTAAACATGTGGTATAAAATAATATTTATCAGGGCATAATAAACCGTTAGAAATATCTGTAGTATAAAACAAGTTCTCTATATGGGTGATTGAAGTGCTTGCCTGAAAAATCTTTGAGCTGTAGCTTAGGGTTATTTCGAAGAGTAGGAAACAGTAATCAAAATATCAGCTATTAATTACAGAAGATAGATCTTCCAAGCTTTAAAATTTTGTTTTGAAATTAGGCATAACCATAAATGATTTTTATCTTTCTTTTACTTTCTACTGGCGGATTAACACTAACTGATTGTTCAAAGTCCCAAGGGTTGGTTCTTAAAGGGCTTCATCAAGAGCCTGGTTGCTGTGATATAAGGTCCAAAGCTGAAAACCAGTCTGTTTTGGAGAGAAGTGGGAAAGGATATTGCCTGGAAACAGTCAATCAGTAGATCTGAAACAAGAAATCTGAGTTTTTCTTAGCAATTTTTTTCCTTTTTATTTTAGCTCTTACTGTGTTTGGATATGTGGCATAGATACAGCTTTAAAAAATTATTTATATGTTAATAAGAACTCAATTTGAGTAAAACCTGTCTTCCAGCAGTACTTCAGCCTCCTCCAGGCTGTAGTCTCCCTTTGAAGGTTAAAAATGCCAACTTCTTCCTTCCTAAATGCAGTCTTATCTTCCTGGTGTCTCCTGGCTGATTCTGTAATACTGTGGTGATACAGTATGTCATTAGTATGACTTGTGTCACACAAGTCTGTGCAAAATCTGGACACCATTAAAAAAAAGAAGTAAAAATGAAATAAAATATCTCTGTAGCCACTGTGGTTTGGAAAAACGACTCTGAAGAAAGCATTTCATGTGTGACCTGTTGCATTTTTTTCATGTGAATCTTAGTTCTTAGATAATTTTGTTTTTCTCAGCTTGCTATTAACTCTCTCCACCAAAGATAGTGTTAAATTTCAGTGTTTAATACCTTTATTTTTCCTTTGAGTATCCATTTCTCCTGCTTGGGCTCTCAGGATAACAAAGGGTCTGGTTTGGTACTCCCCCTCTTAGCTGCTGAAGTCTCCAGAGTCTCCCTAAGATTTTCTGGCTCCTATTTGCACATTGAATACAGATATCTCTGGCAGATGCAAAATGAAGACAATGGGAATAGTGTGAAATGCATATTTGCCCGCCCACATTTAAAGGAGAGCTTCAGCTTTGCATTGCAAATTTGCATTAGTGTTACTCAATGAAATTTCAGTTTTCTGATTATTGTTGTGTATGATCTTCCCATCCAAAGGATCTCTAAAATGGTCATTAGTATAAATAACTCCTCCAAATTTTCCCCTTGTGGTGTTATTTTATGTTCTCCCAATGCTAGAAATTATTCTTAGTTTCAGGGACAGAGATAGAATAGAATATGTGTCTGGCTTTGGAAGGGGATAACTTCCCTTAGGAATTCTCACCTTCCAGTGGTTTGGTGAATGCTACCTTCCAGTTTGGAGAGAGGACTTTGTTTTTTTTGTTTTATTTAGTTTGGATTTTTTAAAAGAGTTGTTTTAGCAGTTTTTAGAGAACTTTGCAAGCTGAAGAATCCATAAGGTGCAGAATGACTGATAAGGACACTCTCTTTAAAAATGTGTGTACAACGATAAAGGGAAAAAGAGGAAGGGAGCATCCATCTCTGATTGGGGAAGATGAGGCTTGGGAGGATAATTGAAAGAACAGGGTGAAATGGTGACTATCAGTTTACAGCAGGGATGTCAGATGACAAGAATTTCTAATTTGAGTGGAGTTTAATTTTTTCCACAAATGTCCACCAGATGAGGATGATAACAGAGAAGACTAATCATCCATGAAAACACACTCTCACCCTGCCTGGGCAGATGAAAACAGACTTTTAAAGAATTGAATGTATTTTGACCTGTTGAATTGCTGGAAAGTAGCTGAGGCACAGTGTCCTGTGAATAGTCATACAACAGCATGCAGCCTCATTCTGTAGCTACCAAAACCCTGCTGAAGTATGCAGCTCTGTATTGCCTTCTAAAATGGAAAGATTTTATGGAAAAGAACATAAAATTCAAAGGTCTAAAAGCCAAGAAGGTTGCATTGAAATCTCCCTAAGATGTGTTTCATGCTGTACAACTTCATCCTCTACCATCTGAAATTATATAGCTATGATACCCTTCGATTTTTTTTTTACCTTGGATGGAAATATGAAACCTATTCCAATAAGGTAAGAGACTGGACAGGAACAACTCTGTCTTCCTTGCTATATTTCAAAGTGGGATTTTCTGTCTAGGATGCTTTTCTGGTTAAGGTGAAAGACTATTTTCTCTGAAAAAAGTTCTCTCTGTCACACACATTTTTTTGATAATTACAAGCGGGTTGATTTATGTCTGTAAACCCCAGTTTCTCTTCTGCCATGTGAAGGTGATGGTGCTCTCTTCCACTGGCTTTCTTGTTTCTGGGGCAATCTCCTTGTGGTGCTGACACAAAAGGCAGCTGTTCACCATCACTTCTTCACTGCAGCTGTCAAAAGGTTGCTCCTTACTGGCACTAATATGGTCATGGTGAACACTTCCCAGTCTCCAATACCTGAAAAGGGAGTGGCAGCACATCCCAACTCATTTTTCACCACTATTAAATGCCAAGATGAATGTTTTGTGCATTCAAGGCAGGGTCTGTCTGAAGTGGTTGTTGTATTGCTCTGGAATAAGTGAGGCAGTTGTTACATTTTCTAAGTGGGAAGGGCTGTGAAGTACTTGAAAGGAGGTTGTAGCAAGGTGGGGATCAGTCTCTTTTCCCAAGTAACAGGTGGTAGGATGAGCAGAAATGGCCGCAAGTCGCACCATGGGAGGTTTAGGTTGGATATTAGGAAATATTTCTACACTGAGGGAGCTGTCAAGCACTGGAACAGACTGCCCAGAGAAGTGGTTGACTCACCATCCCTGCAGGCATTTAAAAGACACGTAGATGTGACACTGAGAGATATGGATTAGTGGTGGTCTTGGCAGTTTAGGTTAATGGTTGAACTTGATGATCTTAAAGGTATTTTTCAACCTAAATCATTCTATGTTTCTATGAATCGATTGCGGAACATGAGGGCTGGGCTTTTGCCTCTATTTGCTGACTGGTATCGGCACAGGTGCCTTGGAGATGCTGTTTGCTGACTGGCAAAGGTGAGGTAACATGCTGCACAACTGCTGCCTTCTGCTCACTGACTGTTTTTGGAGGAGAATGATTTAAAAACACATTTTAGCCCTGTGTCACAACAAGGCCAAAGCACAGATCTGATTTCACAGTTTTTGTTTCAGTTTAATTAATTTTTTCCTTATTCATTTTTGCATAGCTGTCCCAATGCCCTGATATTTGTCACTTGAAGCAAAAGCACAATTTCTCTGAAAAAAAATTATAAATGCAGTCCCTTGGAAAGATTAGTAGAGGACATTGGTGAGAGGCTATGTGCTTTCGGCTTAGATGGGTTTTTCACTGTACTGCATATTTTGGAATGTCATCTGAAGGGACAGACAGCAAAGAGTAGAGAGTCATAATGAAAATAAATAAAATGGGTTATTTTCTTTATGAGTATGGAGTATTTCCCAGAGTTTGATTTGTGTTAAAAAAAAAAAAAAGGCAAAAATTCTTCAACCTGACAGTCAGCTCAGGCAAATCAAAACTCAAATATTTGACAGAATTTGTTTACTTTTGAGGAAAGGTAGTTATCAAAGATAAGGAGGCTCTGCTGAGTCTGGCAGCTTTCCTTTAACAACATGCTGAGCCTCTGGGAGCTGCACAGTGTTGCTGCTGCTCTCCTCTGCTTGGGGGAGTCTGGCTGCCCTGATCAAAACCTGGAACCATGGAGGCGTGAGATCCAGGAAAGCAGAGCAAGCTGCAGCTGATGCCGGATAATAAAATTATCCCCTCTTCACATAATCATTTTTATTATGGGTTTCTCAGTGTTCTTTTGAAAGAGGCAAGTGCTATTATCCCTATTTCATAGATGAAGAAGTGTGCATAGTGACAGATGCTGTGATTTGCCTACTGCCATTGAGCTGAAAATGTCTTCATTGGGGCAGAGGGAGAAAATGAAAATACAGTGGAGGCATCTGTTTGGCTTGTACAGTACAGCTGTTCATTATGAAAATCATGTCACAGCTTAAACAGCTCTCAAATCATGATTCATTCACAACAGTGGTGTGACCACTGGGACTGTGGTGACATCAAAATATATCTGCACACAGTTTTTGTCCTCACAGTCAGCTTTGGCAATGGACCTTGTTATGAAAATAGTTGTATTCCTTGATTGCTCCTTTTTTATTTTTCCCGACTGATACCCATAGAACATTGTTACAACTGCAATAGTCAGGAAAATAGGGCCTCGTAAATTTGTCTGTTTCAATAAATGAATTTGTATAACTGAAGAAAACTTTCTCCTGGGTCAAGGAGAGACTCTTTTCTGCCCTCTGTTAAGAAGTAGATGGGAATATGCTGCTTCTTGCTGTAACATTTTTCAAAAGGTGCCCAAGTTAATCTCTGGTAGAGGAGAACATGTTATCTAGCCAAGCAATCAAGTAGGAGTTAGCAACATTCCTTATACCAGAAGACTCTCTGCAATAGTATTTATTTGCCCTTTTCTGGTCCTGTAGTGCCACAGTAGTGAAGTAGTGGGGATCTGGTCACTTGTTAGAGACTTTGAAAAACCATGAAAAAATTCTTTGCATTTTAACGATCTCGGGCAACCAGAAGATCATTAGGTAAAGCAAAGCCACGAGCTAGAAAGGAGGCAGAAGGAATAACTGTAACAAGAGCCTGTTTTCCCCTAGATAGTCATGCTTTGCCCCTCTGCCATTATCAAGTAGTTATACCTTTTGCACATGGGAGAAGCAGAGTTGAAAGGGAACAGAGAGAGGATTTACCAGTAGTTGTGGCTGGAGAAACTCATGACCTCAACACAAGGAGAGGAACAGGGATGCAGAAGATGCACGGGAGAGTTTAGTCAGAAACACAACCTCGCTGTCACTCAAATCAAAGCTTTTGGAAAGAATGGAGGTAAGTCTCCTATGGTCTTCCTGGTGATCAGATCCAGGAGTGTTTAATTTTATCTTTAGTCTTGGAGAAACAAAAGTCCAAGAAACCCACTGTGATTTCATTGATAGTGAGACAGCAGCTGTGAAAAGAGCAGGGAGGGGGAAAAATTGCAGTAAGAAGTGGCTTAGAATGTCTTTTTCAGTCAGAATCTGAAAATACAGGAGAATGAACTGAAATATGAGTTGGTCTGGGGTTTTTGTTTTGTTTCTTCAGCCTCTCAGCTGGAGCAGTGGGAGGGGAAGGTTAATAGAAGAGGCAGTTTCAGGAGTCAGTGTTAGTTATCAGTTCAGAGCCCAGACTTGCTCAGACCCAGCAAGAGCAAAAGAGAGGAAGAAAATGTGTGTGTTGTGGATGAGAACAAAATAAGAGCTTGGGGAATGAGAGAAAACTGATTTCAACAGCAATGTTCATTTCAACAATCTCATTTCTAAGATAATTTTTGAAGGCTAGGGCAAAGAAAATGATCTCTGATCACTGGGGGACCAACAGAAAAAAATAGCAACCACCCTTTTTACATTAAATAAATGTAATTTTTTTTGGAAAAGACAGTATATTTTTTCATCCCTTTATAGACATGGCTAATTCCTTAACATCAATTTATGATACTGAATGGAGTTTTTTTGTTGGTGGGTTGTTGTTTGTTTTTTTTCTCAGTTATTACTGTTTAGAAATATTAGATGTATTCCCTAGGCCTTCTGAAAAGAAAATCACTTTTTCAAAATCTCATGTTGAAAGTCTGTAAAGAGAGAAGCATAAAATTTTTAATCTCCTTGAAAGTTTTAGCCATCTCCATTGGATTTTTAGGTTTTTTTCCTTTTAACCGTCTGTACTGCCTGTTGTGTTTGTTTAACACTATGTCTCCACTTACTACACTTTTCTTCTGAGAAAGAAACTATTTGTTACCATTACATTCTTGTTCACAACTCTACTGCTTGAATGCTGAAGTTTGACCCAAAAAAATGACACCTTTTATAACTGATTCATTTTTCTGTGGTCAGATAAAGGCTTATAGTGACCTGGTTTGGCAAAATTTTGCTTAAAATTTACAATAAAGGAATTGCAGAATTCTTGGTGCTTGCTAAAAGAAGTACCTGTAAAAGTCTGTTTTATATAGCTTGAGTAAAATTATGTTTTTAATGGAAGGGGATGCAGTTGGATAGTAGTGAGCTTATAGAAACACAAATAAATTTATTGTAATTCATAAAAATGATCTCAAAAACTTGCCATCTCATTGAAATTGGTGTTCTCCTATGAAACACTCTAAGTTTGGCAAAACTTTTTGTAAAAATGAAAGATATGTTCCACCTGTATTTGTTTGTACCACCCATTGTCTTGAGTCTTGCATCAGTCTAAATTATGCTCAGCATTTAAAGGCTGAATTCATGTATCTAGGGGTATCTGTTATCAATTTGAACTATTAATTTATGTCTGGTGAACTAGAAATATAAAACATCCACAGCATGTGTGTTTGCCTTAGCCTGATGCGAGAGACAAGGATACAATCAACCAAGCAAATATCAAAGGATAGGGGAATTGTTACCCACAACTTAATTAATTACTTCAGCTTATTTACTTGAACAAAGGTAGGTGGGGCATGTTAATGGGTTATTGTTTTTGACTTTTTTTTTGTTTGTAGGTTTATAATTTTCTTCAGTCATGTAACTCTTGATTCCCTGCTTTTTTTTGTGACGTTGGCATAGCTCGCTGACCTCGATGCTCATTTTTCTGGCCCTTAAAAGTGTTCATGTTGAAAAGAGAACATAGAGTTGATTACATGTTGAAAAATGTCATCCCTGAGTTGCAGACTGCAATTTTTGAAGTGAAGTGTTTGACTTGGGCTTATCAAAAGGGTCATGCTGTGATTATTTCCTTTTTTAGCTAACTGTTTAATTCTGGCTTGTTATTATAGGTGTCCTATGCTGTAACTGAGCGTAAATGCTAGTTTAAAAAACAAAGCACGTTTGCCAAATATAATTTCAGCCTTCTAGAGCTTTCTCACTTCCCCCTGGCTGATCTTTGTTGTAGCAACAAACAGATAGTTATACTCAATTGTATGTTTTTAAAATTTGCCACTGTACTGCAGAATAAATTGCTGCTTACCCAGCTCCTTCGGGCACTGGCTCACCTTGACGCAATTGCCTCTTCCCTACCAGCTGCTGCTTGCCAGCTTTTCCTCTCCTGCATGGAGGGAGAGCGTTGCTGGAGCTGCTTCCATGGGGTGTGGCCCCTCTCTCTACACTCAACTGGAAGCAAAGTAGAGGAAGAAAAAAAGAAAAGCTGAGAAGTACCTGCTAATTGAAACTCTGATTCTCTTATCACTTTTCCAGACAGTAAAACACGTCAGCTGCACTGGGTTCTGTGTTTCGAAATGGGGACCTGAGGGTGGATGCTGGGATACTGGCTCCACTCCTGGGCCGAAATGCAGGGAGCTTATTTTCAGTAGGGTTTGGGTTTCCTACATGGCTTTGAACTGTCTTGTTAGCACACAGGCTCCGTACTGGCAACTGCTGTTTGGTGTGACTGATGGAGTTCCCAAAATTTCAGTGCTATAGGCCAAAAGGATACCAAGCCCTCACAGCAAAGACGAAGGAGTGTGGGAAATGAGCACATGAGTTTTGCTTTGGGCAGCATTGCAGCAGCTGCAGGTCTCTGAATTATTGTGGGGCAGTTTTTGATACAGTGACCAACCCACTCAACCCCTCCCACCCCTACCCTCCCAAGCGTAAAATATAATTTAATTACTTAATTTATCCAAAGAAGAAAATTCAGTGTTTCATCATTTTTCTAGTAGGTTTTCTTTAACAAAATAATTCTGAAAGATCAGTATTGTTATAAATGGGATTAAGACATGGTTTTTCAGCCAGAGAGAGACCATTTGGCTGAACAGTCAGTTTTTATAATTAAAGATTCTTTCTTTCCTTTAATCTTGGCTCACTCTTAGGCTTCGACCACTAAGGCTATAGTAACAGTTTGAAATGAACACAGCATTTCTTTGGTCCGTGAAGGTGCAAGACCAGCAAATTGGCTCAAGATTTTGTGCTCCAAGAAGAGCTTGGGGATCTTTCCCCATAATGAAGTATGCAGAGAAATATATGGGATGTTTACGTCTACTTTCAGGAAGGAAAAGTAAGGTGAATAACGATTTTGCATCAGATAAAGGAACAACACTACAGTGGCAGGGTAGATGAGACAAAGAACTAAATTAAATTGAAAACCACAGTAGTCAGGGTGGAAAGCAGTTAAGGAGAAGTTGGAACCTGAAAGACATTTGATTGAGAACAGAGAGAAATATCAGGTGCAGATGGCCTAGAAAATTAATTGGAGAAGCTGGAAAGAGGTGTAGTACTTGTAGTAACCCAATATTATTAGGGTAGCCCCCACACACCCTGGAATGATAGTCATGACTGGGTGACAGAACTTGAAGGTCCAGAAAAGGTTCAGAAAATATAGCAGCAAAAGAAACATAGCAGGAAATGAATGATATGCACTAAATAAATAAAAGCAAGCAATTAGTATAATTGATTTGTCCAGCCTGGAGAAGTGACTGAAGGGAGACCTCATTTAGGTCTTCAACATCCTTATAAGAGGAAGTGGAGAGCCGGGTGCCAATCTCTTCGCTCTCGTGATTAGTGACAGATGTTGAGGAAACAGCATGGAACTGAGTTGGGGGTAGTTTAGGCTGGATATCAGAAAGAAGTTTTTCACCCAGAGGGTGGTTGGGCACTGGAACAGGCTCTCCAGGGAAGTGGCACCAAGCCTGACAGAACTCAGTAAGCATTTGGACAATGCTCTCAGGCACATGGTGTGACTCTTGAGGATGGTCCTGTGCAGGGCCAGGAGTTGGACTCCATGATCCTGATGAGTGCCTTCAAACTCAGCTTACTCTATGATTCTGTGATACATGAAATAAGATTCATATGACTCAAAACTATCTTGGAGGAGTGTGGAAAAACATCCTCTAGTTTTGTGTCATTCCAAAGTTGGATTTTAGTTAGAAAACCTTGTGTTATTATGCATGGGTAAATAGAAGATCTTTCATTATAGAAGAGTTTGTCTTTCACAACTTAAATTAGAAGGTAAATAGTGCTAATAGTAAGAGGGGCTAATTATTTGTGGATGTGATTTCTTCACTACCTACCATAGGACTATAAAAAGTTGAACTATTTTAGAATTTAATTCAGTATGACCTTACAGCTCATCTTAAAGCTAATCCTCAAAAATAACCATTTATATCAAGTGTTAATAAGTTGGTTTGTTTTATGTTGCATAGGAGCATGAGCATAAATCTAATTAAGGTTTTAAATTTTAAAAGTTGACTTTTGTGAAATTAAGTAAACTGGTGATATGTGTTGGACCAATGAAAGATTTTTAATAAGGGACTGATTCAAATTTATTTGTATCAAAGTAGAAAAAAAAATTAAAATTTGTTCCTCAAGAAAAGAAGTAGGGAACAAAACTGTAGAGAGGAATTCCATATCTAACTGGAGATCAACCCACTACAGTGCTTTCAGGAGCTTGCAGAAATTTTAAAAACTGGTACTGATCATCCAATAAAATAGTGCCTTGAAAGTCCAGAACTCAAAGATTGCTGAGTCTCACCAAAAACTAAGCTGGCTTAAATCTTGCAAAGGAAATGAAAAGCAAATCTAGATTTTTAACTTTATTTCCCTAGTACTGTAATTAAAGACAACAAAATAAATGTGTATGTGTGCGAAGGAAGAGGGAACATGTTGCAGTTGGAAGATTATGGTTCATAAAGGTCTGGTTCCAGAAGCACAGGAGCATTTTCCTCAATTTTCTTTATGGGAGATCAGGTAGGACATAGGGGCATGCACCAGGTGATGAATGAGAAAAGGACCTGGAGAAGAAAAAGATTCTGCAACTGTTACTGAGGTGAAACTCCCAAGAGCCAACTGCCCTTAATTTCTCTTTTACAGAGAAAACTGTGTGTTTCCATCTCCCAGTACTGTAAAAATGGCATTTGACATTTTGAATTCATTAAGACCATTTAACCATGCATCAGCTTTTATTTCCTGCTGTTGTACAACTGGAGCTTAGCAAATATAATATTTATGTTTTAGAAGGGGGAAAGAAACAGATCCAGGTAACTGCAGACATATTCATCTGCCCTAAATGTACTACAAAGTAGAACACATTTTGAATAAGAGAATAATTTAAGAAGTGAAGTTAAATATTAAGTTTCATTAAACACAGCATGTGTTTGCTGAAAGGAGACTGATGTCCCAAGCCAGCTCATTTAAAAGCTGATTTTGTAGATGTGACTAATCTGGTACTAATCAAACTGTAATTTATTAAAGTATTTGTTGGGGGACTTGATGAGAAATTATTCATTCAAGCAGGAAAAAAGGAGGATTAATGCAAAAGTTAGTTCTAACGTGGACAAGGAGTTTAAAGAGGACGCAAAATGAGCAGTGTTTTGAAGAAAAATAATGGGTTGTAGAAACTACTTAAGTCTGCACCTGGGATGCATTTTTATTTCTGGTCACAGGATGAAAACAGTAGTGTGAGAAGCTGGGAATCATAGCTATGCTCAAAATATTGTTTACTGCAAAAGTGGAAACATACCTTATTTATATACTTATGTTAAGACAAGGATTTATTGTTAGAATAATTTAAATCTTAATGGTCTAATCCAAGAATCTTTATTAGTGCAGATGTAATTATTACAGAAAAAGAGTATCTATGCAGATGTTCTAATAATGTTAAGAACAATGCCACCACCCCCACAGTTAATATTGTTATTCATACACTTAGATTCGACTGCTTTTCCTAATGTTATGCTGACCCTTGCCCAGCCCTTCTTGGCCCTACAGTTGGTGGTTTCATTGTGTTGGTGGTGGGGATGGTTATGGTGAGCTGTCCTCTGGGGTCCTCGGCCAGGAGGATGTTCATGTTGATGGTTTCTTTTTCCTTACTCTAAGATCAACGTGGGATTTGGGGTTTTTTATGTTTGCTAGCATAATCTGACTCCTTTCTATTTCTTCATTGGTCTGCAGTTCATGTTATATCCAAACTTTAGACTAGAGATGACACGTTTTAGGTATGTCAGAAACTATTTCTGTGTTCTCTTTCTTACCCCTATATCCGGTTTTGTTTCAGCCCTGTGTTTCTTTGTAGTACATCATTGTAATGGAGTAGCAAAACCTGGGTAGCTCCATACAATGACAGAGGAAAGTAAATCAAATCAGCCACATCTGGCTGGTCAATTAGAAAAAATGCTGCTGCAGTTAAAGCAAATGTGCCAAAGCTGGGGACAGGACAAGGAATGCTCAGACAGGGCAAACCTCAACAAGCCTGAGCCCAGAGCCCTTGCAAACTCACTACAAAACCCGTGGCCCATCATTAGCACTGGCAATACCTTCAGTATTGCTTTATATGCAGCTTAACAGTATCATCAGCACAGCTGGTGTTTTGCACATTATGCTGGAGGAGCTGGAGGATATGGACAGGTTAAATCACGTGAGAAAACCTGATTGTTGAGTGGTAGATTGCACTCCTTTGGACTAATAACAAAATACTTGCTTCTATAATCTGGGAGCTTGCCAGTTGCTTTGGAAAGAGCAGATGAAGGGAATGGCTTGTGCATAAAACTTATTAATAGCAAAAAAAGCCACCTGCAAAAGGCATATGTGATCCTGGGATGTGCTGCATATGCTAGCTTCAGTCAGGCTAGGAAAAATAAACACTTGCTCAGTGATAGGGCTTCTTCTGAAATTGTCTGCTTTGTTCTGAATGCTTGTGTTCAAGAAAGATTTATTTAGATGTGAGAGATGGAGTACCTGGGTGTTAGTTAATGGTGTGAGTGCAGATACAGCCACTCTGGCAAGAATGGCTTGAACTAACAGAGATCCAGAATTCTGAGGAGCACAGCATGGAAACACCTGTGCTGCCTTGGGCTGCCAACTGGAGTTGGATTGTAAAATCAGGTTCGGGGTATTGTGGGATTTGAAGTGGGAGGCTCAAGCTCTGCTCAGAAGGTCCCTTAAACTGCAGTCACAGAGTGACTTCTGCCTGATTCTCTTTCTGGTGCTCAATGTGGAATTGAAACCATGGATGAATGGTTGATGAACTCATTAATTCTCTGATTGCCTGTCATTTTAAAATTTTCCTTTCACATTTTACCACCAAGCAGAAATTGACTGTCAAATCAACAGTAAGACTGAAGTAATTCCTGTGCCTTATTTTTACTGCAAGAAGACACTTGCTATGGTGTATCTCAACTGGGCTTCATTTCTCACTTAGTTATACATTTCACGTTTTCTTAACACTGTCTGTTTTAGTGTTTAACTATCATTAACTACATCTCTCTTCTCTCTTTCCTGGTTTAGTGCTCTTTATGTGATTACTCACTCTCTTTTCCTGATGTTGTTCAAGCTTCCTGTTTAAACTCTCTATCTCTCCTTAGATTTTCTGTATTCTGAAGTTTCCTGTAGTAGCCCTGACCCTCTTTCACTTTCACCTTTGTCTCTTTCTGTGGTTGTAAATACCATTGACCATTTGTTTAAATGCTGCTGTCTTGCTCTGTTTAGGCACTGTCATATAGGATTTTAGAGATTCTCCCCCTTCATGGCACGTGATTTACTTGTTACCATTGGTGTAGCCAGAAGGCTCATTATAAAAATCAAAATATCGAGGAGGAGTCCATTTCACTTATCATGAAACACTTATTTCATTGCTATTAGCAGTTTTGGCAGTTCTTTAAATCAAATATTGAACAGGAAATGTTACCAAAGAATCTAATAAAAAAGAAAAACTGTCACCTTTGAATTTTGAAAAAGTAAACCAAAAAAGACCAAGTTATTTTCAGTAGAATTTATTGTTTGCAGAAACAAGTCCAGTTCGTCATGTTTTTCTCTTAATCCATCTTTTTAATTGCCAACTGAAATATTTGCAAGAATAAAATGAAGATTAAGCTCAAATAATTGCTGATAGGTGGAATTTTCTGGCCTTCTGAAAAAATACCTGCTATTTCATGGGTACAGCATATAGTCTGTTTGTAATTTTGTGAGAGCACATAGAGTTTCTGTCTGTCACGTGAAAAAGACTTAAGTGGTTTTCTGTGGTCATACTCATCAAATACTCATTAAGTTTGAAGTGTTGGTGTGGTGTGAGGGAAGGTATCCATTTGTACAACATGGCTTTTCACTTGTTGGTAATTACTAACAAAGGCACTCTAGGAAGTAGCCTGGGTCTCTCTGCAGAGAGAAAAAATATCTATATCTCTGCGGTTTTAGTGTTTGCCTTGGACAATTTGGCAAGATCTTTGGCTGTGGGGAAGCATAAGTCTTAGGAAAACATGCTATATTAAGGCTCTGTGGGGTTTTGTTTATAGGGCTTCTGGCATGTTTCACACTCCAAAAACCAACTATTTTCCCTGCCTGGTTTGCTGAAAATAATGTCAGTCAGATTTGAATTTGAGTCTCTGTCAACTTAATATCTGGCAGCTTCCCTCATAAGGGTTATCCATGACTCCCAGTGACTGCCAGCAGCCTGTGGGGTGTGTGTGACCCCATCCCGGGTGGGTGGGGCACCCTGGGGTGGGGAGCAAGGATGTAGGAGGGAGCCCCAAACTCACTGTGGCCATCTTTTACATTTGGTGGCATCCTGTGGAGTAAAACCACTAGTGATGCCTTCATTCAACTTTTGATACGCCCCAGAAAGTCACTTTGAGATTAGGGAACTCTTTGTATCTCCTTCTATATGTGCTTCCAGGAAACCACTTAACTTTCTCTGTCAGTGAAGGATTCTGGTAGGTGGATTGGAAGAGAGGAAGTGAGAAGATAATTTGTAGTGTAAACGGGATGTTAGGTGATGTGCAGTGTTACTGGTGGGGAAGTTTTTCCAAGGGAAAGGGGTGAGTGGAGAGTTTGATGTTTTCATAGTATGGCCACTGTGTTTGAATCATAGAATTGTTTTTATTGGAAGGGACCTTAAAGGGCATTCAGTCCCAACCCCCTGCCATGGACAGGGGCACCTTTCACTAGACCTGGTTGCTCATAGGTCCATCCAGCCTGGTCTCAAACACTTCCAGGGATGAGGCTTCCACAACTTCCCTGGACAACCTGTTCCAGTGCCTCACCAACCTCACAGTAAAGAAATTTTTACTAGTATCTAACCTTGCTTTCTTTCAGTTTGAATTCATTCCTCCTTGTTCTGTCACTATATGCTCTTGTAAAAAGACTTTCTTCGTCTTTCTTGGGAGCTCCCTTCAGGTACTGGAAGGTTGCAATTAGGTCATCCCAAAGCCTTCTCTTTTCCAGGCTGAACAAACACAATTCTTTCAGCCTTCCCTCATAGAAGAGATGCTCATTTGATTATGGAAAAGCAGTTTGAAGTAAGCTAAACTAAAAGGCAGGTTGCATATTTATTTTTTAGTTACTTATTTATTTATCTATTTTTTTTTAATTTAAGTAATTTTCTGTGAAATGTGAGAGGCTCTAAGTGGAAACTTGTAGCAGAAGGAAGGGAAGAACAAACCCAAGCTAAATTACATTTGTGCTCTAGCTCTGGTCTCTGTTTGAGTTTACTGGAAACAATGGTGGTCCTTTCTTCATGATGGAAAATGATACTTTCTTTTGAAGTAAATGAAACTGGTGCTAATGACAGCTCTTCCAAACATTTGAATGCCGGGTCTCTTGCAGTCTTCAAATGAACTTTATTTCAACACACCCATTAAATTGTCTCATCTGACTTCTAACGTGATATTAAAGCCAGATACTTAAAAGTCTCTGTGTTTGGGATTCCTCTCCTGTTTTCCCTGTCAATTGCAATTATGTGGCATTTGAGAAGGAGGTTGCCAGCAGAGAATACTGAGGAGTGCCAAATTAAATTCAAAATACATTTTGTTCTTTGTTCAAGTTGAGAAATATTTCTCGCTTAAGGTTGCTGTGCTCAGCAAATGAAATCAGGTTGTCATTAAACTCTCTGTAAATACCAGTCTAATTGAGTTTTAGAGGCCATCTTAGTGGCCAGCACTGTTGACACCTCCTTGGAGGGCTGGTGTGCATGAATATCATGGGCCCTGGTTTGGAAAAAAAAAGAAGAAAAAGAAGAAAAAGAAACCTTCCTTCCAAACAATCTCTAGTCTGGCTGCTTTACTAGAGGGATGTCTCTAGGAACTGGAGAGGTCACTTGTTTTTAATATATGTATTTGTTAAGGCCCTGATTTCCGATAAACAGTGCCAAAATGAGACAATGCAAATTATAGCTAGGCAGAAGGGAAAGCTCTCAATGACTTTAGGTGACTGGTTAGTGACTGATGCTTCACCCCAAGCAAAGTTTTTTATTTCCTTTTTATATTTCCATATTTGCTTCCCAAGTCCATGTTTGGGTTCATTAGCATGCTATGGATAGCCTGTAGCAGTGTGTGCAAATCCTACCTCTGTGCCTACTTTGCATTTCAAACAATTGCCTTAATTTATATTAGAAAGAGACACTAATTGGAGGGAAAGGAAGAAGTACGTAGCAACATGCCAATGACAATTAAGATAATGCATCACATATTACCTGTGTAAGTTTTTGTGAAGGAAGCTCTTTTCAGATGTCAATTAATCCTAATAAGATCTTGAACCCTTGCAAGGTGGACAGCATAGTATTCCCTCCTTCATATGAATTGATAAGCTGAAATATGAAGTGTATGTTTTGCTTATTTTTACGCAGCCAGAGGTCAGAACAGTAGAGGGAAGGTCCAGACCTCTCAGGATCCTTGATTCTCTGACAGGTTTCTAAAAGGCAAGCAATAGTCACAGAGCTTCCTGTGGCAAAACTCATACAATAACATGAGTGAGTTAGATCAGGGATTTGGTACACAGGCTGGAAAAGAGTTAAAAATCTCCGTATTCTCTCTGGAATGAAGATAATTGCCCATTCTGGCAATAGCTAATTACGTTTGACCTGCTTGTGTCTCACGGCCCTGAAGCAGAGCTTCCCAAAAATGCGTTAGTTGAAGTCCCACTTTTTACAGTCTAACCAACCATATTTTTTCCTCTCTGTCATTGATCTGCAGAATGCAACAGCAACAACAGCAACGTCGAATGTTCACAGCTGCCCTCCTGGCACTTGTTTTCATTCTGGCAGCAGTGAGTACCACTGAAGCTGGCAAAAAAGAGAAACCAGGTAAGGTCCAGTCTAATTCAGAGTTAATCCCCAAGATAGATTGCATGTGTGGGAGAATGTCGAAAGCTTCTGGTTTTGTTATGAAATTCAGGTCATTTGTTAACCTTTTGGCATCAGGGTAGGGATTTGTGGCTGTGACATGTTGTTCTGTGTTAAATAGGGAAACACTGGTTTCTATATCAAGTGGCAGCTTGATAGCCCCAGAGACTGGAGTCCTTGGTTTATCACACAGTGGATATTGCAAGGCAGCTTAAAATTTGCTCTGTGAATAGTTCCATGCTTGACTTAGGGAGAACCAAACAGGAGTGATGAAAGAGCAGTTATGTCACTCGTTCAGTGTTATATATGACAATGCTACACTGATGCTGTGTGATGTCGAAGTCCTCTGACAAAGAATTAAACTAACTCACTGTTGCACATAGACAGACAGACATCCAGCAGTACTTGCTTTCTGTCAGTGATGAACTCAGACCTCATTATAGGAGAAACAGGCCTGGGGTGGAAAATTCATATCTGTCAAACTCAGTTTTAACATTTTTAAAATAACATATTTTTCGGTGCTTAAGGTTTCATTATTTGCAGGCTACTTAAACACCAGATAACATGAACTTTGAGTCTATCAGAATTAGTGTTCCCAGAAAAAGAAAAGAGTTTTCTAACCATTTTGGCTGTGTGGAAATATGAGAAAATGTTGATGTAAACATACAAGATGTAGAAGAAAAATAATTTTATATAAGTATATTTAAAGTCACTTGTGATGTTTTAGGGACCTAAGTAATTATTTTTGGGACCCCTTGGTTTTGATAACATTGTTATCATTTCTCATAAGACTTGGGTTTAAGGATTTAAATAAAATCAAGATCCTTACTTTTGTCCCTGAGAAATAAACTCACCTGAATTACCAGCACTTTGAATACACTTCTCCATGTAATTTTTTCTTTGCACTTTGAAGTTTTGGTCATATTCTGACATAAAATGTGACATGGTAGAGCAAATCTAAAGTTTGCATCCCAGAGCTGTTCCCTAGAGGTGCTCAAATCCTTTTATACACAAAGCCAACACATACATTTCCAACTGTTTAGTGTATAGTGCTTCAGTTGGAACTGTGGATATTTGCATGCTCTCAACCCCCGGGGACAGAGGAGCGTCCTGAGCGAGCCCTCCTGCATGTTTTGGTCAGTGATCCTTGTGGGTTTTTAGATGATTCCCCATTCTGAAGGTGAGAATATCCAAGTGGACTAGTAAACATGGTAGTGGGACTGACTTTGAATGATCACCGTGCTTTGGACTCAAAGAGGCTGTCCTGTCTCTGTAGAACTGTGAAGAGGATGTCAGCCTTTTCCTTTTAAAGCAATTGTGTTACCAATGTCTTCCTTATTCGCCCTTTCAGGTGCTGTGACTTTGGTTAAGTTTAGAGAACTTCTCCATAGGCTCTGGGTACTGACCACCTCTCTTGCTTGGTGTTCCTTGTCCTCATCCAGAGAAAAAGGCGAAGAAGTCTGACTGTGGGGAATGGCAGTGGAGTGTCTGTGTGCCCACCAGTGGTGACTGCGGCCTGGGGACTCGTGAGGGCACTCGCACCGGAGCTGAGTGCAAGCAAACCACCAAGACTCAGAAGTGTAAGATTCCCTGCAACTGGAAGAAGCAATTTGGAGGTGAGCATTGCTCTCTTAAGGGATTTGCTTTGTTTTTATTTTAAGTATGGAGCAGGAAGCCTGTATTTTTCTGCTTAGTTCTGCAAATATCTTGACGAAGAGGTTATTCCTGTATTCCAAGTTCATCAGAGCTAGAACATGCAAGGCATCAGAAGGCAACTTCTTCAGAGCTCCTCTGCAGAGTCCTTATGGCCTACATATTATAAACTCCGTCTTCCAGCATGCTGAACTCTGCTCTCTGAGTTCAACCCTGTTTAGGGCAGTAGTGTAAGTTCACAGCTGTGAACCTCTGCAATGGTTATCACAGGCTTTACAATGTGTGATATGGAGCATGGGGGGCTGGTGGTGTGTAGAGAGTGAATGAAGACCAGTGTCTTTCATTTTTATCATTCAGTTCAGAAGGTTCATATGTCAGAGTTCAGAAAGATCTGTCTTGGATAAGAGGTCTATCCAGAACACAAATTTGATTACTCTTGCAAACTTGGCTTTTTTTTTTTCCTAGTAAACAGCTTGCATGTTTTTGAAATTATTGGGACCTTACCAACACAGTCAGTGCTGCAGTTTCAAACTTGAGAAATTCATGGTTGCACATACATTGTTGGAATTGTTCAAGCCTTTTTTGGTAACTTTCCACAAATGGAAAAACAGCCATATAGAATGTGATTGACATTTCCCACTGCTCT
>WBMZ01013699.1:0-10052 GCA_013400975.1 Atrichornis clamosus
TCCTGCTCTGATTCTGTTAGTGCCATAAATTTACTTTGTATCTTTAAGTTGAGCCTGTTCTTCCTGTGATGGTATTCAGTGAGAGAACTCTCCCGGTCCTTATGTCAACTCATGAACTCTTTGTTAAATTTTCTCCCCTCTGTGAGAAGTGGCGGAGGAGTGAGCGAGCGGCTTTCGTTGGGTGCCTGGCATCAGGCCAGGGTCAACCCACAACAATTACCTCTTGGCCTATTGCTACAGGTCCTTCTGAAAACCTTGACCCCATTTTTCATATAAGCCCCCTTCACGTAGTGAAAGGCCACAATAAAGTCTCCCCAGAGCCTTCTCTTTTCCAGGCTGAACAATGCCAACTCTCTCAACCTTTTCCTCATAGTGAAGGTGCTTCAGCCATCATTTCTGTGGCTCTTCCTCTGAACCTTCTGCAGCAGGTCCTCGTCCTTCTTGTGCTGGGGCCCCAGAGCTGGATGCAGTGTTCTAGGTAGCAGCACAAGGGAGCAGAGGCACAGAATCCCCTTCCTGTCCCTGCTGGCCATGCTGCCTTGGATGCAGCCCAGGACACAATTGGCCTTCTGGGCTGTGAGTGCACATGGCTGGGTCATGTCCAGCCTCTCACTCAGCAGCACCCCCAAGTACCTCTGGGCAGAGCTGCTTTCCATCTGTTCATCCCCCAGCCTGTGTTGAAACCAGGGGTTGCCCTGACCCAGGTGCAGCACCTTGCACTTGAACCTGTTAAACTTCCCAGGATTCGCTTGGGCCCAATTCTTGAGCTTGTCCAGCTGATGGACTCACTCCATCATAGAAGGCCACGGGGTTGGTCAGGCAGGACTTGCCCTTGGTGAAGCTGTGCTGGCTGTCCTGAATCACCATCCTGTCCTCTATGTGCCTTAGCACAGCCTATAGAGGATTTCTTCCATAATCTTCCCACGAACAGAGGTGAGGCATCCCCATTTAACTTTTTATTTCTTCCATGGCATGGCCTCACTAGTAAAGATTCTCTGAGAACATTGCATCATCAGTACTGTAGTGATTACACAGCACAGCAGTACTAACAGCCCAGATTTATCTATGCTATACAGAACAAATGAATTTTTTCTTTTCCTAAAAACAGCAGGCAGGACAAATGACTACAGTTGTCATTTAACCACTTAAGAATAATTAATTGCCTTTATCCAACGTCTGGATCCAGTAAAACCAGTAGAAATCTGACACCTCCCAGAGCTCAGGTCTGACTGACTTCGACGTGATATGAGCTGGTGTACTGCTCCACACAGTTAGTAGGCAAGGGAAAAAAAGTCTAAGCCTACACTGTGCATCAAAACTTTCGCCATTGTGTCAGCAAGGGGAGCAATTTGTGATGACAACCCTGTAACAGGAAAAGACCTAGTGTATTATACAGTTAGATCCTGCCAGAAAAGTGCTTTTCTCCTGCAGGTTTTTTCGCCATATAAGCTATAAGTGTACCTTTAAACATATACACAAATACAGGATATCTGCAAATATAGCTATCCTGGCAAATTTTACCAAGATATTAAGAAAATAAAAAAACCCACACTTTCAGCTCGTCCATGACTATTAATCCAGATATCTTCAGTAAATGCAAGTCAACACCAGTCCAATGATTTTCTAGCAACTGCAGTTAATACCACTGAGAAATTCATTTTCCAGATGGGAAGAAAAAAGCTAAAATTGTAAAAGAGGACATTCTAGGTTTCATTTGAAAGGCCATGCTTAAGCAGGCATTTATTCCCAGAAAACATTTGCTCTAATCTCTTGAAACAGCTGCAAACTTATGTATCTTTAGAGTTTGAGGCTCAAGACATTGCCAAGTTTTGAAACTCGCATCTTCGTGCCACAAGAGGAATCTCATTCTTCTTCCCTCTTTTGGTTTAAAAGACATGTCAAGCAGAACAGAGGTGGTCACATTAGGAAGGAAACTCATCCCCTGGCAAAATGGGCCCAAAGCACCGTGTATCACTGGGACATACTCAGCCCAGATCCCAACCCTGCTGTTGGGAAAGTAACATTGTTCCTAAGGTACAGATGTTATCTCTGCTTGGCCGTGCTCAGAGGGAGGAGGTGGTTTGCAAAGTCCAAATTCACACAGAGCCAGGTCTGACACTGCCTCTGTAACCCTGGGCAAGTCACTTGCCTTCACCATCACGGTTTCTTCTGCTGCAATATGAATGCCTGCCAGGATAAGAGGATTTGCTAATCGTGGTTTATAAAACTTTAAGACAGTTAAGGGAGATCAATTAAAATCGAGACAACCCCCTAGAAATGCCCCTAGGAAACAAACAATCACAGAAAACAGCACTGTGTCACAGCAGTAGGTCTCGCTTCTCAGTCTCAGGGACTTTGTACCACAGCTCTTCAGGAAAGGATGCCAGGCTGCTCACTGAGCAGGACAGTCAGCTGGCACAGAACCAGCAAAGGAGGGAGCTGTGCCTGCTCCCAGACACTCTGCTGGCTGTGCCAACTGTCCCCTGATCCTCCCACTAGTAAGATAAAGAGTCCACCGTACCCACCCACACAGAAAGACATCTCAGCACGGTTCCCTGCAGACCCCAGAACCTCTCATCAAGTACTATGTCTACAGTGTTATATCTATCAAATGTCACTGTGATGTGGGAGAAGGAAAGTGGATTAAGATACAGCACCAGAAAAAGGTATTTGAAAATGTTCTCAGACCAATAGAAAACAAAAAGTATTTCATCTGATGAGAAAAGCACTATCCAAATATATTTTTTTAAAATGCAAGTATCAACAATTCATTTACACGCTAAATATGCATCCACAAATCCTACTCTAAATGTAGACAGGGCTACCATCAAACTTTTAAATATTTCATCTGCAAGTGCAAGTGCATATTAATGAGTGCCAAAGACACTGCGTATCCTGAAACAAGATGGTCTTCACAGTAGTTAGGGCTTGCACCTTTTATGTTTTGAAAATGTCCTTACAGTAACCACTACATCCTAGTTGGAGACCCAATCAAAGCATTACTTGAACTACATTCCCCCAGGGATCATTAGTAATTTTGCAAAAACTACTGCTACCCAGAACCAAAGAGTTATGCAAATTTTTGCCTCAAAAGAAGAAAAGGGGCAGGAGAAAAGGTGAGGAAGAAGAAATGTTGCCTTCATGATTTACACAGTGTAGCAGATTATATTGAAAGGAAACCTACTTGAGAAAAAAAATGTAGATGCCCATTAATTATGTAAAGAAAAGCATGATATCTATGTGTGTAATGAAGAAAATGAAAAAGAACACAGGATGCTAAAACAATTTTTGTTTGTTTCTATAATCTTTGAATTTTTCTGAGGAATTTAGCCTTGTTTTGCTCACTTGTACAAAAAAAGAAACACCTGTTTTTTCTGCCCTTCAGACAAGATCTCAGTGTCTGTAACCCTTTTATTTGAATGTGCAAGTGAAAATGCTGTTTAATTTGTTTAACTGATGAACACCACTGCCCAGCTATTCCACTGTGATTAGATTATAATTGTTTGGTATGTCCTGAGTGATTTTGTAACTTTCACTCCAGTGTTTGTGCCTGGAATAACAAACAAGACAAGAAAAAATATGGAATGGACAAATTGTTATTTAACACTGTGTTTGTCTTAAATTTTTGGGCTTGTTTGAAAACAATTTAGTTTAGCTAAATGTCACATATGACACAAACAGATATTATCAATCTATACTGAATCATCTAAGGCCTGCAGAAATTTGATATAGGAAATTATGTCTGGTTTGGATTTTCAGTCTATGTGTCCCAAACAACATATTTGAAGGCTTTGCTTCTGTATCTGAGCTCAGATTCTCCTCCAGCTTTGAGTGGGACTGTGCCATGTCCCTGATTTTTATGGAGCAAGTCTGGATGAACGGCAGTGTTACTAAGAAAAAAAAAACAACCAAACAAACATAAAATCGATTCCCAATGAGTTTTGTTCAGAGATTGGGCAATGTTCTGTGCCAGAGCTTTTAAATTGCCTGTTAGTAAAGTCCATACTGTAAGACTGTTGGCCTAGAACTACTGACCCATTTGGTCCTTCCCTCTGGGGATGGTAGGTCTGTGCAGGAAAGCCGCTTCTGGAAGGCTTGCATCTTTACTCCTCTCTTCTTCCCCATTCACAGCATTCACTGTCAATAAAGCACCACTCTGAATGCCTGTGTCTAGCCTTGCTGGTTTATTCAAGCAAACCACTAAATCCATGGCAAAGAGGGCCTTCCTAACAGCTGTGGACACACAAGCCAAGAAAATTAATTTCTACACATCAGAGAAATCTGAGAAAGTTTACACAGCCCTAATATAGCCACAACTATTTTCAGCTTGGGAAAAAAAAGAAAGTCCCCTGGTCAAATGCACTTCACAAGTCAGTAACTAAAACAAAACACAACTTTCTACCTGATCTGCATAAATTATGCCCAGCATGGAAACAGCTCCAGTGCACAGCATGGTTCATTGCAGTAGTACTATTGAATTTACACCACCTCCCTGCCCAGGCAAGCAGCCCCTGAGAAATTTTATGTGCTTCTTTCACATTCAGCACAACTCTCCCCTTCATAGAGGGACTCTCCCAAGCCCACAGAAAGAGTAAATTGAATCCTGCAGATACCACACAGATGAGAGCCAGATGAGAAATGCCCCAGTTCCTCTCAGTGAAAGGACAAAACCAGTGTATCACCAAATACACCTGCCCCAAGCACTTCTTCTGCTGTTATCGCTCATCAAATTTCTAGCAACAGTGCTTCCAGCCCTTCCACAGCCATCACACTTGAGGTTTTTTCATTTCATTAATTTCCTTTCTTATGGGAAATCAGCATTTACACAAGGGCAAAGTTTCCAAGTGGGGAAACTTAAGTCCTTCTTCATGAGAAGAGTTACCTGAGGGCAGCTGCAACTTCAGGTAACAGTGGTGTACCGCACTCCCTCATCGTACAATTCAGTCCCAGCACTGTTTTTACCCTCAGTCTCTTGGTAGTGGCACTTGCCCATTACTCGTCATGAAAAATAAGCAGAGAGAGAGAGAGTGACTGGTTTGGGGAGAAAATGCTAAGCAACCTCTTCAGTTGGCATCAAACAACCAAAGTCCATCTGAACCAAGGGAGCCATGCTGTGGGTTGGAGTCTCCTTCTTTTTGTATTACAAGAAATCCAAAGTTGTTTATGAGGTTTTCTTCAGGTCTCAAAAGTTAATTACAGAAGAAACTGAAATTTGCACTGGCAGGAGAAAAGTCTCAGCAGTAGAGCCTAATCAAGGAAGGCGCAGAGGAAAAGTCTCTTGCTGGGTCAGGCAAGCATGATCTTTGGCAAAGGCAGAAACAAAAACCGCTTGAGCCTGTGTCTCTGCTAAGGGTTATGTACACCAGTTGTTGAAGCAAACCTCACCCAGGCCTCCTACAGCAAGAGGCTGCCAAAATCTGCACAAGGCTCTTGTTGTAGCAATTGGTGTTGGAAGTCCTGGAAGAGCACCCTCATGCTGATCCCTCCAACACCTCCAGGAAGGGACAGGCTGTCAGCTGCAGCCTTTCTCTGCTGTCGCCTGTCTTCGCAGTGGGTTCAGATGTCTCTGTGCTCCATCCCAGAACAATCTCCCAGAATAACATTCACAATCTCTTTAACAGCAGAGCAAAGGACAAGAACATCTGTCCCCACCATCACATGTCCTAATGCTGAAGTGGGATACAGTATGGTTTTGTTGATGTTACTTCTTTGGATCTCTTTCTTGCACCAAAACTCAAATATAGCACAACTCAGCATGCCCTAGGGGAGAAACTAAGCATGTTTTCTTCCACAAGATCATCCACTTTTCCTGTTTGAGTTCAATCACCAGCAAGTAAACTATTCACAGATAGTCTACTCAAGGAGAGGAAATAGGCATGACCAAGCTGTCTGATGGAGTTAAATAATGAACTTCTTATTTCCTCATTAGGATTATTTATCATTTCTAATGAACATCAGGTAAAGAGCTGACTTTTTCCCTCTACCCTTACGGACACTATTTTTAAATTGTTCTTTCTTCCATTTAATGACTGGAAACTTTTGCTCTTCACATAAGGTTTTATAACACTTCACTCTATTGAAGTCCAAGTTAAAGCTGTCATACTTTTGACATTTGAAAATATTATACTTTAGTAATGGAAGATGTCGCCAGGTTCCCTCATAGTATGACTTGTAGACTGAAATTAATAAGAACCCTCAGCAGCCACCAGCAATCACAGGTACTTATTTTCTTCAAGTCATAAAAGCAACAATTAATATATTAAGTGAGGCTCCATGTTCCAGGCCCTGCAGATCTCATCCAAGATCAAACACTGCCAGCCTTATACACCAGAAGCTGGTTTTCCAAGCAGGCAGGGATCATTTTGCAACTGGACAGCATAAAAAAATATCTCTGTGGGAAGACTCTTCATTTACAGATTTTAACTTCTCTTTTGCAGGTACCCTGGCTGCCAGCAGTGCATTGCTGCTTTTCACATCAGCTTCTCCACTGCCTACCCAGGAGGCTGGGGGTCTTAGCAAAGCATCCCAACACCTGAGCATTCCAAGGATGACGGATGGCCCCACCACTGTAACACCTCGCATGCTTAGCCAGGGAGACTGTGCAAGGGATACATATCTGCTTGGCACACACGCATGCTTATGGCATTCTGGGAGTCCTGAAAAAACAACCCACATATTTTGTGCTTAATATGCATAAAAATTAAGCTATGCAGCAATAAATTGCATGCAATTTAAATTTTCTTAGATGAAGAAAAATCACAAAGGATTTTTCTTTCTGGCGACTTCTGGTGATTATTGAGCACAGTTTCCCTATTTCTTGAAATCCAAGTAGAAATAGGCTGCAAATAACTAAGAAAGATCAACTTGAACGCTTTCAGCTCTGAGGAAAAATCTTAATGCAAAGGAAGTGGAAACCCATAGGGAATGAACAGGTGCTGGAACACAGCAGTGTTTCTGCTGATCATCCTCACTCTGGAGCAACACAGATGAACCGACAGAAAAGAGCAGACACTTCCTCAAAGACAAAATGAGATTTTATAGGGATGCTGAGTGACTAACAAATTTTGTTCCCATGCTTCTCCCATGTCAAACTTGGAAAAACAGCATTTATATAACTGTGTGTGAGAGAATCACATGCATGTACACTAGAGTATGTCAGGATTTTGACTGGGCATTGAGAGGAGCAGGAAAAAGGGATCAGAATACTGCTAGTGCGCTGCTCCAGAAGACCCTGATAACTGGCAGAGAGGTTCACCTGGAGTTCTGCCAGCAAAACACACTGCCTCTGACCTAACTCCACAACACTGGTAGTGAGAAACTATCCCTCAGTCTATAACTAGATGTGAGATGAAGAGCACTGCTGTTAATATAATAGCAGTTTAACTCCACATGGCAAAATTAGTTAGGTCTTCATTTGTGCCATTATGCACCAAATCACCTTTCAGTAGGTCTCTGGGCACTTAACCTGTCAGAGTTGCAGCACAAATCTGAATGCACAGTGGAGTGTAAGCACAAAGCCAGGTACATTCTCTTTACCACCTTATTGATAATCAACTAGTATAACCTAATGATTGTATTAGAACAATAATTGTGCATTTACTTGAAAACAAGTATGTAATCTTGTGGGGTTTCTGGGACATACTTGTGAATAAGATGGGAAAAGAGTCTGGAACAGCTTCGCAGGCCACCCCTAGCAATATTCTTGTATCATATTATTGAAGCACTAGAACAAAGTAGAGCAAGTCCAAGCATGGCATGGCCCACTTCAGGTGGAAAGTAGTGCAGGTACCATTGTACAAAGGTTATAAAACAAAATAAAAGGGAGTTTTATGGAAAGATATGTGAGTGGAGAGGAGAATAAAAAGCTTTAATGCACCAGTCTTCTTTGAGCCTGACCTAGATCAGGATTTTTTGCAAGAGTTTTACTAATAATAATAACATATAATACAGACCCATGCACTGCAAGAGTTAAAAAACAAAACAGAATAAAACAAAACAAAAACAAACAAAAAACCCCCTACAAAACAAATGTGGCTAATACTTCTGCCGTTTAGTCCTCTCTTACAGCTATTGGAACGTTTTTGCAGAAGAGAGGCTGATGATGCCTTTATTGTTCAAAACAAAGGCACACGTGAACTTTGCTTCCATGTATCTGCACATTCCTAAGGCCTGCAGTAAGCACATTCACTGGAAAAACACTGGTGCTGATTTCCTAGTAAACAACACATTCTACCTGGAAACTAAGCTTTAATTTAAATAGAGCTGCTTCCTCAGTCTCTGGACTATATTGACAGCATTAAGGAAGAAGAGGGAGCAAATCAATACTGCAATTAATCCCAGGCCTGTAAACAACCTGTAAAAACAACTTGAGAGATGTGTACTCCTGTGAATTATCTCAGTGAGTTCTTACCTCAAACCATTAGCGGGTGTTCAAAGAAAGGAAATGGAGGACCTATTACTGGTATGTTTTAATTTTCTCTGAAAGGCAGAATTTAATACATCATGCGAGGATGCACTTGGTAGCTTTTGAAACAACTTCAAACAAATATATGTATAATATATTATTTATTACAAATTCAATCTCAGTACTACCACATAGAATCTTTCTCTTTTTATATGGATGATGACTGCAGTTTACACAAAACAATGGTGTCCATGATTCTACATTGATAGGTTGCTACTCTAACACTGCTTGGGAAAAAATGTGTCCTTGTATAGAAATATTAATCAACTTCTTCAAATCCTCCCTCAGCTGGCATCCTGGGAATTTTTATTGGCTTTGCTCTGAGTTGTAGTTAAGCCTCACAGCTGCTCAAACCGGGACACACAGGTAGGTATATTTTAAGGTGCGTCTGAATCTTCAATAAAGCAGCTCAAAATTATGTTTAGCACATCTGCAATATTTTGCATCACTGTACTGAGCACCCTTTAATACTGAAGACAATACCCCGGTGTTGTCTAATGTGGCTAAAAGCTTAGTCTTCAGCTGGAACCAACAGTTTCCTCTTATTATAGTCATTACATAAGAAATTGTGTCTTAAAGTCAGTTCTTTGGTGGACATTTCTTAGCACTGAACATTCAGTTCACTCTTAAATGTTTCATCAAAACATTGCTTGCATAACAGTTGAAGTTTATGTGTCATCCTAAGTCTATAGTGACATTGGCTGCAGTCAAGCAGACCAAGCAGCATTTGTCTATTTTTACAGCTTTATTATATGGAAACAAGGAGGATGAAGACATATTAACTCTGAAAAAGGTAGGAACTTATTGATGGAAAATAATATTTCACCTAAGTATCCTGAAGAAAATTACAGTGCTTTTTAGAATTTGATCACAAGGACTCTTATTTATTATTAAATCACTAGTGTTTCCAACTATAACTAACAGCACCTGAGGGTAAACCTAGGTGATGAATGCCAGGCTGACGAGTATGACTCATACTGGCATTTTGATTTTGAAATGCTCTTGATGTACATTTTGGGGCACAAAGCAGAGGAGTCTTCCTGCTTTATTAATGTCCTCCTGAGCTCATACCAGTGCTGGTGAATGGGTGAGATGAAGATGTGGCCAAACTGGGGCCCCTTCTTGCCAAACACACTCTCTCTTGAGGCTAATTTATGATTAATATACTAAATAATGAGGGCCGTACCTGACACTTTAGACGCTGTTCTGCTTTGTAGCAAATGAGAGCTGACAAAGCAATCTATGCATACGAGATTAAAGAAGTTTGTCCTCATCATCTTTTACAAATAAATATAGCTTTGCATTAACACATGAACAACTGTCAACTACAGAAAACTTTACCAAATTTCTTCTGCTGGGGAAGCTGGTTTCAGCAGCTCTAAGCACAGTCTGTTACCTTGTTCCACACGAAACCTTCCTCTCACTGTTTTGTTTTCACGGGAGTTTGCAGAGCCAGAGGCTTGCATGGAGGATGCCTTAAGGTTATCAAGCTGCCTTACTGGTGTAAAGCAGTTCTCTCTCCAAAGGATAAACTGGAGACTACAACACATGCAAATGAATTGTCCGATAGAATGGGGAGGGGAGGGGA
>WBMZ01013700.1:0-56913 GCA_013400975.1 Atrichornis clamosus
CTTCAGCCCATATCCTCCTTCTCTCTGGCTGCAATTAAAAACTGTGTAACCAGGATTGTTTTGTTTTCCTTCTTAAATATGTGATCACAGAGGCATTACCACTTCTAATTGGCCTGTAGCATGTTCACCTTTGCAGCCAGCCAGACATTGGCCCTGCAGGACATGATGGTGGGGCTTCTAGCAGCTTCTTACAGAAGCCACCCCTGCAGCCCCCCCGCTACCCAAAACCAGGTCTAGCAAAACCACGACAGACATTTTAGTTCACATGAATCTCTGAACTACTACCTTTGACAGAAACTTCACAAGAAAATAGTACAACATTACTTCTTAATCAAGACCAGACTTTGGCTTTCCATCTTCGCGGTTTCAGTGTGTTTGAAATGACTGGTTCTTAGTAATATTCCTAGAACAACAAGCATTGCTGCATTCTCCATGACATCATTTAAGCACCATTTGGGGTTTGGTCCATAAATGTCTGTGCATCTGGACCCCAGTTTCTTCATCAAGGGAGCCTTACTGCGTCTAGGATGCAAGTGTCAGACAAACACATAGGTAAGCATATCTTGTACTTTTTGGTGAGAGAAGATGCATTATTCCTTGTTGTACAGCAACTGGTAATAAGTTTATCCCAGTTTACCATATCTGAACATTTTGAACAGACATAGGAGAGATGTTACAGGCCATGTTCACAAAAAGATGTTAGTCTAGATTTACATCTAACCTCAGAGATGTACATAATGCTATTCATGTTAGCCTGAGGACAGCATAGCACAGGAGTAGAGAGAAGTACAATGACACAGTGGGGAATAGCATAGATTAAAATAGTAAATGAGGGAAGAATTTTCAAAAATTATGGAACTAGCAAAATGCATTTAAAAAAAAGAATGCTAGGAAGTCGAAGGAGATATAAGCCATTTTCATTAAGGAAAATGATGTTAACCCAGAAAAGTTTGATAACCATTACCACCAATATCTGGAAGAGCTGCAAGGGGACAGTTTAATAATTTATTGTTACAAACCAGAGTTCAGCTTCTTAGTCTTCTCTGCAGAGAGTTCTAATGTGTTTCATCAAGTTCAAGGATAAAGGATATGATTGTAATTTCAGATTTTACATAAAGTCCTCTAGTAACATGTCTTTCTAATTATACTGTTTGTAAAACTGAAAAACAAAATGCTTAAAGTAATTCTGCTTTTGAACATCTGTGCACACTTAAGGGACAGTAAAGTGAAATTTTAAAAATAAATGTACATTAGAAGGCTAAATATGAAGAGATAGTATTATATACTAGCTTATAATAGCTACATCATAGTTCCTAACCATCGCTATAGAAAAATCTGTATATTTTCTCACCATTTTTACCTCCTATCATTTTAACAGTATTTCCCAAAATTTCTCTGTCCTACTTTTTTCCCTAAAGCAACTTTTCAGAGGCGAGGCCAAGATCAGTGCTTCTATTCCTGCTCTGCTACGTGCACTTAAATACATGCTTATAACTGAGTGAAGAAATCCATCTATTCATGGGTCATATCCATGTTGCTAATTCAGATTTCAAATGAAGTCACAAATGAATCAGATAAGTACTGATTTTCTACCTTGACTTCTAGACAGAAACTAGGATTTCCTGATGCAAATCACTTTATGGGTACTTAGAAACATCTATGAGCACTTTGGAGAGGAATTTTTTTTGTTTTCAGTAGTTGTACTTCAAATTAAATATATCCTGAAGAGAGTTGCAGGCCTCAGCTGTATATGCAGCTAAAAGTTCTACTTGCCAGAAAAGGAGCATTTGTATTTAAGCCATTCCTACTTTAATGACTTTCTGATGGAAATTCAGCTTCAGGACTCTCAAGGAAATGTGAATTTTAAGGAATCATATGTCGCTAGTGAGCAGATATCCAGTAATAATGACACGGATGATTTTATGTAGATGAAAAAACCGACACTTTATTATATTTACAAAGGTGCTTATATACCTTAGCATGCTGGACTAACATAAGGTCATTGGTTCACTGACCAGCCACCCCCCAGAGGGATTGGCTGGACCCAGTAACTCTTACCTCGTATATTTTCTTCTTTGGTATCATAACAAGACCATAGTTTACAATACTTCTGAATTGTTTTCCTGCAGCGTCCTTGAGAAAGCCTTGCTTTCACACAGACGCCTGTCAGGAAACTGAAATCTCTCTGCATCCAGGCCTGTAATATCCACAATCATATTTTTTGGTTCATTTAAGTTGAGCAGGAAAGACTTTTTGTGTATATGATTTTTGATTTTAGCTTTCTGTTGGTTTTTTTTTCTGGCTTAAATTCTGATTTATCAATCTCCCATCCTCAGTGAAATAAATTACATGGGATGGTTTGGGCTAGAGGTCCCTAGAGGATTCTCTTGCCAAAGAGCAACTCCTCATGGACATCACATTAGAACTTCCTACCTGTGTGCAACATATCTGTCACTTTTAATGACTGGGGGTCGCAGAAGGGCATAATGCCAGTCATATATTTACTGAAAACATTTACATACTGTGTGCATCACCAGATTTTATGGCATGCATTCAGGACACTGCAATTCCTTTCCTGGCTACTGCAGCTCTACTTCTGCTGCTGGACTGGGAGAGCCTAAGCAAGGAGAGACTTGGCCTTAGACCATCTTGGTATCCTCAAATCTTTGCAGACAATTAAACACGAAACAACGTGGATATTTCTTATCCACACAGAATAGGAAGGAAGCTGTAGTTAAATGTGACATCTTCTGCTCTAAAGTAGTATGCAGTACCATTTAAAATGTGATTTAGAATGGCAGATTACTTTTGTCTTCCAAAGGAGAAAAAAAAAGATGAAAAAAAGATAAGTGTAGTCTAATTACCAGGACATAAGCTATATATGCTTTTTTTCCAGATGGTTCTTCAAAATTAAACTTAAATATGAAAAAATCTGAAACAGTAGAAATAGCTCTTTGAGGATTGTTTTATATATGCCTTAGAAAAATATAGAATGGAAGATAAATAAAAATAACTCACTGAAACACAGTATAAAATCTGACACTTCAAAACAGTAGGTTCTTTTATCCCCAGGGAGATAAACAGAACAGTCGAAAACTACATTAGGGATACTTTATGGTATAGTCTTAACATCTAGGGAGGAAGTTTGGCTGTCTGCCACCAACTTCTGAATTAAAAAAGCAACTTAGAGCAAGAAAATTCATGCTTATTCAGCAGCACTTTAGGGATGTTCTTCTTTAATATTTTAGCTTGCAATGAGGGTTTTCTTCAAGATGTTAATAAAGTCAGATATGATTTTAAAACTTTAGAGCAGAAAAAAAACCCTGATGTGTAGCTTCTTTTCAGTTTAGACTAGTTTCTTATTTGCTATATACCTCTTCTAGTCTATCAAATTCTACCTTACAAGTTTTGAACATGTAGGTGAATTCCTAACACATTTCAGCATAAATTCCTACAGATTTTATGAAAATTGTCATTTGGTGACTGGGTGAGGGATGCACAAAATATTTCCTTTCAGGTAAAGGCTTCAGCATGATTGTACTGTATTATTATTATTGTTATTCCTTTTGTTATTATTCTTGTTGCTGTTGTTATAATAATAATAAATAAATGAGCATATGCAAAAGAGGGATGTTATAACCTCCACAACAATTTAAAATATTAAAGTTTCTTCAGTGTAGATGAATGCAAATAGAAACCACAGAATCAATTAAATAAAGGTTCACAGTTTGCATTGCTCGTGAAAGGACTTGTATGTATGTAAATTTCCTTGGAATTACATTTTCAGTTTTTTCCATATCAGCTTATATGAATTCATGAATTGCATGATGAGGTTTATAAATCAACACAGAAGCAAGCAGGTAAAGTGGAGATTATGTCTTCATATCAGTTACACAACTGATGGCTCAGTAGAATAGAAGAATTAAAAATACCTTTAAATTAGCTGGCCCGGGTACCACAACTTGTGTAGACATATGGTCCCAGAACACACTGCAGGTTGACTTGCTCTGATTCCCTCTGAATGTCACTGTAATTAGGAGTCTCTCTAGAAACTGAATGAGTATAAAATTTGTATGTAAACAGGTTCATCAAACATACCTACCATGACCCATGAAGCATTTTAGAGCTTTTGAAATGACTACACTCCAAATAAAATTTACAAGCAGGGTAACCCAGACCTTTTATCCTCATTCTCTAACATAAATTTTTACCCAGTTATGATAAAGGACACATGCACTGTTACTAATTTGCTCTTCCATATTACAAATGAAACATATGAGATGATAATAAATGACTGCTTCCACTATGTTAGCATTCTTGTGTGAAAGAGAGGCTGATTACTGTTGATGCTATAATTACTCAAGTAGGGGAGAGGCTCCACTGTGTAATATGCCTTTCTTGTATAAATGCTATGCTCCACATCATACAGCGTAATGGGTATCTGTAAGAATGTCCAGTTATTTAAAAAATCTTCATGGCTTATCTTTTTCTCTTTTGTTTTTGTATCTCCTTCTCTTTTTGTGGGTGTGCTGGATTGCTCTCCATTTTATTCATCTACACATGGTTTTTTAATAGGTTTATTGCTTTAGCAAGGACAGAGCTGAGTGGCTGAGTGGGCTGCAGCATAATTGCAGATGGGATGCACACTGTGAAAAAGCTGATGCTTTAAATGTCAAGTCAATTTTAAAGGGGAAAATAGGCCAGAAAAAATATAGATCTATGATTTAAGGACACTATTTTTAAACAGCTGATTGCTGGTAACTAAAATAATGTTTGAACGTCAAGTAATTATGAAGTAGTCCTATGATTTTGAAATTCAAACTGCTCTTCTAAGGTAGAGTTAACTTTCCTTTTCTTTTTAATATTGCCAGATGACTGGGTTTAGAAACTATGAACAATATTTCAGGAAAAAATTATATTAATTGAATAACCCCTTTTTAAAAAAGGTTTCTTTACTTTCTTCATACTTACATACTAATTTTAATTACTTGATTATACTTTGTAAGAATCTTAAAGTTGAATTTGAGCTCTAAACAGAGGAAAAAAGAGTAAGTTCATAACACAACTTTAATTTTTCCCACCTGTATGTCAGTTGAATATAACTATTGTTTTTCCCAACTGAATCACACCTCATACACTAATTTTGTATCTTTCTGTCAGCTTTTTTAAGATCTTTTTTTAACTAGACATTATTTACCATGTATTATCCAGAATTGTATTTCATACAAAAATCATTAATTTGTAATGTTTTTATAAAAAACTTTAAAAAACCTACTATTATAACATCAAAACCCTTCCTAGATATGTACAAATGCATTTCCACAATGACTCTGAGATTAGGTGGCACTAATTTTCCATTTCTTGTGTTTATAATTAGAGATGCAATCCAAAATTAAGAAAAAAAATAATAGTTTTGCTTGTCAGACATGGAAGAGTATGAACTTGGATTTTCAGCTCTCTAAGCATTTGAATACATCTATATACATTCAAAGCACAGATTCAAATTAGTTTAAAATGCAGAGAAAGAATCCAGACATTCTGAAAATATAGCTTCAAGTTGCTTCTCTAAGGTAAAGAAACAACATTGCAAATATTGTCAGACAGAACTTTGTTCAGAACAGAATCACAAGACAGGAAAAGAATATACATCTACCTAGTTTTGGGGTTTTTTACTTAAATCATAAGAATTCGAATTTGGTGCCTTCTAAGGGAGAGTCAACATTTCTCTTTGCTTTCAAATTTCTGCAAACATGACCACTAAATGTAGCATGGATCCTAAGTGCGTGGTCAGGTCTTAAATGTCATTCTGCATGTTTACAAGCAGGTGAACTTACATTATATAAAACTTTGCAAATTCTAGAAATGCTAAATTTCAGCTCTTTGATTTTACTTTTTATTTTTGTGGTAAAATTCACATTATAATTATCAAATTGTAAAAGTTATATACAGGAGTAGTTGTTGCTCCTGATTCCTATGGAAATAAATTTAGGGTAGTAATATTTGAAGCCATCTGTGGTTTCCAGATTTCATGTCTCTGATTTTAAACAAGCTGGGTGTACATACAGGCTTAGTTTACACAAGTTTATGCAACGTAATGCAATGGTAGCGCAGGAGTGGCAGAAGAATACAGTGACCCATCCACAGATTCCGTGCTTGGGTTTGCTCCCTACTCCAGGCTGTCAGGAGCCATGGGACCCCCTCGAGGCGGGCTGGGCAGGTTTGTGGTGGATGTGGAAATTGCGTCCTAGCACCTCCCTGGAGCAGAGGCTGGTAACCCAGGCTGGCGGCTGAAATGCCTCTCCCAATAGGCTGGAATGGGAGACCCAGACAGCCTTATTTGTGCTCTCAGCACCCCAGCATTTAGGAGGGGCAGTAGGGTGAGCACCTCCCTATCCTGCACCACCCCACTTCTGTCCTTGAAGGGTGTTCTTGCATGGAATAACTTTCCTATACCTCCTTTTCTTGTTTGAGGAGTCACTCAGTGTGTCTGCATTTATGCAACTGAAGTTGTTTTCAGTCCCATGCAGATGTTTTAGGTTCAGCTAAATAGAACAATCTGACAAAGTCTGCCTTAAACACAGGGTGCAGACCAAGCCTGCAAACTGTTATCAACCTGCAAAAAACTGGCTGCTCAGAGACGGAAAACAGATTTTGCACATGTTCTCAAAAGCTGCTTTTGAAATAACGATAACATGTACAAATAAATTAGAGGAAATCTAGCTTATATTTGCACATTCCAGAAAATTTAGGGGAATTAAAATGTATACAATTAAAATCAGGCACAATTTAATAACACTTAATAGTTAAGTAGTAATTTTTTTCCAAGTATCCCAAAGCATATTATGTATTTCTGTCTAGCAATGAAATTCTAGTATTAGATGAAATATGGCATCTGATGTGCCATGGCCCTATAAACCAGTTTGCACAGAAAGAAATGGAGAAACATTTCTTCCTTTGCGAGGTCAGAAGTTTGCAATTGTAGAATACCAAAGGAAAATGTAAATGGTGATCTGGTCAGAACTAGAGAATAAACATTTATTTTCTACTGAAACATTCCAGAGAATCTCTTTCCTGGCTGGGAATGGTCAGTGTATTACTCTCAGGGCCAATTTGAAAAATACAATTGGAATGACAAATGTTTAAGCAATGCATTGCAATATATAAAAGACGAACATTTTTCTTTTAATTCAAGTATCAAAAATATTACAAAAGCACTTAATGTACTTTGATTTTACATCACAATTGTTTTATACACAATAAGGAAAATTTGTGTATAGGTTCCTTGTGCTTCACTGAGTCCTTTTAAAGTTATGTATGCCTTTTGCAAGAGTTTTCATTTTAGAACCAAGATAATCTTTGGAAACTGATGTATTTCTAAACAGTCTATGTCTTGAAGGAATTTGAAACTATGCAAAGCAATTCTGAAGGGAATAACTTTACAGTCATTGCAAAAAAAATGCATGGATTTCTCAGTTTTAAAAGTCCTTTTTTTATATATATCCTTTTGTAAGGATATGTCATTTGAAGTACATTATCTTAGAATGGTTTTTTTTCCACAATTTATCCTTTACTAGTTTGAACTGGTAGAATTTTAGCAAATTATTTTGAGGCTTGGAGAATTAATTCTGGCTTCTCTGGTGATGTTATGAGACAGATAGTATTCAAAATATCTTTTTCTATTACACTGTAAGTTTTGAAATTCATTTTGTGTATTTCTTCTTTAAACTTGGTCTTTGAGGAAAGTAACAAACTGCATATTTTACAGTTTGCTTTGGACAATGAATAGCATGCACTCCATTGACATAGAATATCATCAAATTTTAATTTGTTTTGTGTTTCATTTTTTATGATTATCAGTAAATATTGCAATGCTTCATACTACCATTTCCTATGTAAAATATGTGAACAGTTGCTATTTCTGAGAGGAACTCACCAATAAGCTAGAAAACCTATTTGACACAAACTATAAAGTTGAGACTTATGTAAGAACACAAATACATTTTGTCTAGCATCTTCTTCAAACTCCTCTTTTTCTTTTTGCCTAGTTTGAGCTTAATTAAAAAAAAAAAAAAAGTGCTGCCACTGTCATGGGGAAAAAAAACTGCAAAACACTCTTATTCTTCATTGACTTCATTTTTTAATTGATGTAGTTAATGAAGAATACCGTGATATTTCCAGCAGCCAAATATTCCGCAAGCCTTAAGGTCTTTCCTCCATGGTCCCTATAGCAGCTGAAGAAAAGGAACAGCTATGAGGCACTGGTAATCCTAAATTCACAGCCAAATTTTTTTCTAAGGAAACTGTATTAAATAAAGTTTGACTCTCTTTCATCAGGGCTGCTGTATCAGCCTGTCCTGGGGAGATGAATTTAGCTTCAGTTTTTTCATTCCATCAAGTTGGTAATAGCATCAGTTTAGAGTCATTTTAGCATCCTCTCTGTGTCACTTTTCACTGACTCCTTAAAACTGCTTTGAGGATTATTTTTTCTTTGTCCACTGATGATTAATTTCGTTTAATCCCAAATCTTCCAACTTTTGAAACACTTCAGATTTACAGAATTACTCTCTTTCTAAATTGCTCTTCTTCACACCTTCATATTCTGTCACTCTGTATATTTCACAAAAATAGGTTCTCATCCAGAAGCATACATTTCCACATTTCACACCGTTTATATATATGAAAGCGCTGAGAGCCTAACCTTTCTATAAGTGTAATTTCAGTGAAGAAGGTATTGACACAATGGGTTCAATTCATTTGCTCCTTTCTGACTCTTTGTTGACAAGAAGTCAACATCCATTTGAATTGCTTTAGGATATCCTGCCTGATGTCCATCTATGAGTCCAGAGTGGCACATATCTCCTGTAGGCTCTTTGTCAGATATGTCAGCCCCATTTAAATCTCTCAGGTCATCTCAGATGGCACCAGACACCTTTGTTTACCAGGCAGAATCAAACACTCCATTTCAGCACATCATTTTTCTGTGAGACCTAGATAAATTTTTAAAGTTAAACACAGCTTCAGGGTACCTCTGAATATGGAAGGTATCCCTGCACTGCTGGAGTCTGTTCAGTAAAACCCTTGATTTGTCCTCATACACCTGGTAAAATGAACCCCAAAATAGCCACTTGACACATTTTTCAGGAAATACAACAAACATTGTTCTCCTAAATCTACAATGCAGCAATAAAACCAACAAACCACTGGTCAGAAAAAACATTCAAAAGTAAGAAATGAGATTATATGGTCTGATAAACAAGGTACTACAATATTCAAAAATAGTCATTGGTTTTGTTCATTTCAAAATGTCAGTATAAGTAAGTACATAGGTATTCTGCTTTTAGAAATTCTCTCCTTTTCTATAATTGCTTAGCGAGATGGTGTTCTCTAGTGCTTTTCTTTTGGCACCTTTTTGTCTTTTTTTTTTTTTTAATTTGACGCGTTCTTCCCTGATTGAGGAGCAGGCTGGCTTCAAACTGGGGAAAAAATTCTTCAAGTATATTTCATTCACACTTTGTGGAGAAAGAATCATTTATTCCTGAACACATGTTGATCTCATTTTATGAGGAAATGCTGATAATTTTCAGTAAGAATGGTGGGATACAACCTCAGAATTTGTAACTTTGCTAATGCAGGCTTGTAAAGGTCTACACATGAACAGCAAGACTAAGTACTTGCCATGCTGCTGACCTAAATATATTTGATTTACATCAAAAGTAAGAAACTCATGTTCCTTTATTCGGCAGATAAACTTTCAAGGAGTACCTGTTGACATTTTCACTGGGCAGTCCTAATGAGTCAGAAACACAGGAGGAAATTAAATGAAAACACAAGAAAAAAAGAAAGAGAGAAATTTTTCCTCTGTAGTTAATTTACGAAAAGTTCATGTTTAGGCTTCCTGGAAGTTTAGCTTAGATAACGAAAAGATAAGGCCTTGCAGAAATCACTTCCTGTTAAAAAAAAATAGCATTTTAGATGAGCAGTATATTTATGTAGAAGTTTAACTCATACTATATTTTAAATGGGAAAACCAAAGCCTACAAGTTAAAATCAGAGTCCAGCTTTACCAAGAGAATCAGTAGTAGAATCTTCCTGGCTCTCCTCCACAGTAAGGAGGCAGGGGTGGGGGCACAGTGAGTGACAGGCTGTGTAGTACTTCATTACCAGATGGAATTAAAGCATGACATGGAACAACACATAGTTTTTAAAACTGTGCATATATAACTGCCTGAGTTTCCGTGAAGTTTTGCTTATACAGTGTCCTATAGTATCCTGTATAACATGCTTTGTTTCTCCTACTGAGAAAGCCGCATAATTTTAGTGCATTAATTTGATATTTCATCATTTCTAGGAGATTTAAATGTTCTGAAGTGTAAACTAAAGTCTTCTATTCCTTTGACCTCTTGGCAAAATTTTATGGTATTTCTAATATTTGCAGTGAGCTACATCAGAAAAATCACTGTGCATATCTAATTATCACCTTTAGGATTTTTGTTTTGTTTTCCCCAGACATCTTAGGAAAAGTGTTTAGCTTATTAAAGACTGCAATAAGAGCTTTACAGACTTAATTTTTTTTAAAAATAGGATGCTAAGCATGTTTGTAATGATGTTATTCTCAAGTCAAAAGCAATCACTGATTTAAAACTATTGCAATTTTTTTTTCTCAGAGTTCCACTCTGCCATGTGCCTATATTACAGTTATTAATTACACTTATGATTAGTACATCGCTTTATTAGTATTTCTGTTTGCTTGCCTCCATTTTGCTGCTCCCTTCTTTTCTCTACATCTCCATTTCATAAAGCATTCTCAGGTTTATTTTTTCTTTTTGCTCTGTTTTATTTAAAAACTCTCTTTAATTTTTCCCTTTTTCCCTATTTATTTATGTGCTTGGCTTCTTACAGTTAGTTGGGATCTACGTTACATATTATGTCTCCCACAGGCTTTGCACCGGAACAGAAGGAAGGTTTGAGGAGGAAGGAATGACAAACTACCACATACTGACCATAGGCCCCTCTTCCCGCGGCACTTGATTCCTTGCCGAAAGGACCGGGTGTGGCCAGTGGCAGCAGTAAGGTGGGGAGAAGACGAGGGTGGAGTGAAGGAGTGAAGATGACACTGGGAAAAGGGAGAAAAAAGGAAGTGATTTAATGTTTGGGTTTTTTGTTTCCCACTACCCAAATCTATAACAAAATATTTATTTTAGTTGACAGTAAATGCAGTCAATTTTCCTGAAGCCAAGTAATGGTAAGTTGTAAGTGATCTCCCCATTTTTGTCTCAACCCTTGAAATTTTTTATTCCTGTTCTCTCTGTTTTCTTCACTACTCCTCTCTTCCTTCTTGGAGGTGGGAGGAGGGCATCTGGATGGGAACTTGCCTGTTGGCCAAGACTAAGGAACCACACAATGTCAGATCAAGATGTGCATAAGCTTTCTCCTACAACCAGCAGAAGAAATCATACTAAACCTTCATCTCAGTTACAGCCTTTAAAATCAAGGGCTATCCTTCACTGTCTCTGAAAAATCTGGTGGAAATACCTGTCCTGTAAATGTTTGACTCTAAACGAGATAAGAACTGATCAAAATTCTAAATTTTATTTCCACTTTTTTAAAATTTTTCTCCTTTCTGCCTTCTTCCCATTCATATTCTCTTATTTTTTAGGTTTTTTTCTCCTACTCTCTCTCCTCAGTTACCTGTGTCTTTAGTACCCCCATGTACTATCATGGATAAGATTTTAGTCACATGTGCAATAAACTGCATTTTAAACAATGTATGTCTCTGTAGCTCCATTAGTGTTGCTGTAGCTATTACATAGCAACTAAGATCTGGTCCAAAATTCCTCATGGTGCTTAATGGAGCTGTTCTCTTCTTATGTAATCAACTGATAAATTAAATTATTGTATTCAGACTGAGGGCCTCTGAGTAATAAAGAGCCACTGGTTTTTTTACTACCCCATGATTTAATTTAATAAAATGTTATTAGTTTTGTCATGTTTGTGTTATCATAGCACACTAAGGTATAATTCTTTAGATAATTTTTAAAAGGAATAAGAAAAAATGAAAACTAACTTTTGCTGATTAGAGTAGTAGATTTTTTTCTTCCATTTTTTCCTTATGATATATGCTGCAATGTGTGAAATGACTTCTTTCCACTATTAAAATAGTAAACACAACAGAATATAACATATATTTACATAGAATATCAGCTGCTCTTTTACAGATTAATGAAAGAGGTGACAGTTTATTGTCAATGGCATTACCTGAATGGTTGTCTATGTCATTGCATGAACAATATGATTTAAGTATGCATGGGCATAATGTAATGGCAATTCTCAGAAGAGCAGTCTTCATTAAACCCCAATCAGAGATTACAATGTCAAATAATCATAAATCTTGATGAAGATTGGGAGACAATGATTTGTGTTTTAACAGGAGTATGCAAAAAAATTACAATTAATATTCACTGGATTCCATGAAAAGAAGCTAGAAATCTTTTGAAAAATAATAATCTACACACAGGTACCTGTCTCAGATGATTTGAAAGAAACTTAGGGTCCTACAAAATGAAATTTGCCATGAATCCATCAAAGGAACAGTTTGTGTGCCTGTAATTATTCAGGATAGATTTTTGTAATGAAGAGATATTTCAACCATCTTTTCTTTGTTCTTTTATGATTTGCAGTTTTCATTGTGTTATGTTTGTAACATGAATTTGTCCAGTCCTGAGATCTCACTATGGCAAATGTAAGCAGATACCTCTTAGGAATAATAAACTGAAACACAGTTGGAATAAACACATTTGGTGCTGACACCCAAATGAGTAGTGTGTGGGCAGCAATTTAAACACCAGCTTGCAAAGCAAAGTGGCAGTATAACAGAGCAGGAAGGTGATCATCTCTCTCCATATGGCTCTGCTGAGACCACACATACAACCCTGAATGCAGTAACTTTCTGAGTGTTTCAGTATGAGGGTGATACTGACTAATTGTATCTCTACTCTCAAACGTACTCACTGATATAATGTAAATTCTTCTGGAAATTTTCATGAGATATATTCTTCTTTATTTCTGTCACAGATATTCCATAGTATTATCCTTGTGCTTGTATTTCACAGTGTTTATTTTTAGTATTCCACTGAAGAATATATAATGAACATGTGTCAAAACAGTTCAAGCATTGTTTTCTTTTAGAAATGAACAAATTATTTCAGGAAATACACTTTGAATTAAAATAAGAACTAACTTTTTAAACATAATTCGTATTAAGCTTTTCACTAAACACAAACCTCTCTACCCTTTGTCCAACATGAAAGCATAAAGGTCCCACTTCTATTTATGTGTTTCTCTAAGTGCTATACATTCCAAAATGAGAGAAAGTTAAGGAAAGTGGTAATTCACCTATAGTGTTCTTTACTTTCAGAGTTCCAGAGTTGGGCTTATTATGTTTGTAAGTAGTTTTGAGTTTATTTTTAACCTATCTACAGTTGCTGTAAGTTTTCTTTCTAATGTGAGGTTATTAAAGTGGAGAAGTGAACTAATCCCTGTTCTGTTCTTGTGTTCTAGCCTAGTCTAATTTAGTTTCTATTCTTTTCTCGGGCCAAGAGCATGTGTAGTCACTACTCTAGCATCTTATCACCTCCTTGATGACTTGTGTCAGGATGCTTTGCACCATGAGAACAAAATAAGCAGCCACATTGCCGGGTATCCTCAGATAAGAATGAGAGCATTATTAAAGGTAATTACAGTAACAGTGTTGATGTTACAGTGTTATCTTAAAAAATAGTGAAATAAGACAGGCTTCTGTATTTTAGCTTTTACTTGAAATAGTTACTAGAGTCTAGTCACTTTAACCAGGTGGCATGGCTCCGTACTTCTCCAAGGAAGTATAATTTCCTATTGTGTTCAGAAATATTTTATTAGTTTAGCACTTATTTCTTCATTCATTGCTGCTCTTATTGGTATTTCACATTACTCCAAACAATTCATTGGTTTAGAATTGGTACTATTTTTTTTCCTGAGGAATATTTGCTTTTAGAAATAAATCTCCCCCTTTAAAATACATGCCATTTTATTTTCTAATAGTAAATCAAAACATCATTAATTATGATTAACCTATTGTCCTTAATAACCTAATATTAAGAAATAAATTGTCCTTAATAACCTGTTATTAAGAAATAAATTGAAAGATTGTGCATTCTTCTTAAATGTTAATGGAAAATACCAATATAAAAAATAATGTTTAAAAATTGAACACATTGATAGCATGTCTCAATCCTTTAATATTGTGCAAATCTAATATGTGGATGAAGTGACGCTAGCATGCAGCTTGGAGGATGTTACTCAGAACACACACTACCAAATGTATGTGAATGAATCCTGCACTTCACCAGTCGATGTCAAGATCCAAAGAAACAACTCTCCAAAGACTTAGGGCATGCAAATCACTGGTTCAACTTTTTAAAACGTTTTATTGAAAGGGAAGTACTAAGCTAGAAAATGTCATTATCTGGTGCAAATTACATTATTTGACAATGGGGTAAGCACGTGGTGGCAAGTTCTCAGCATTCAGTACCCTTTGGACTAGACTAGATCATCATCTAGTTACTTAGTATAAAATTCACAGCATTTGGAAAGAGAATGAAAATGTAGAAACATTTAAGTACTATATAATACATTAATTCAGATTTATGACTAAGATATCTTTTGGTTATGCCAGAGGTTTTTCTACAGCTGTCCTGACACAGAGGCACAAGTGCACACAAGGTCAATGTTGTAGTACAAAAACCCCTGAAAGAACAATTTCAGTTGTGTAATGTCGCTATGCAGGGTAAGAAGAGAGCCACATGCTAGATACTTGTAAAATTAGGTTGACACATTCAACACGGAAAGAACTCTATGACTCTGTTATGACAAATCAAAACTGTGTTTGGGGTGAGTTAGAAAGGTAGAATCATGTGCATCAACAGCACATTTCTAATACATTCATTGTCCTTTTGAGTCTGCTTACAACCAAAGCACAGTTACACAAACACAAAACCACAGTTACATTAGCTCAGGCTAAAAGTGACACAGACATGTTCTGAAACCTGCACTGCCACATCAATGCAAGTTTATGGACTTATGTTAGCAAGTCAAAATCTTACTTACTAGGTTAAATGCAGAACAGAATTTTAGCAAGTTAGAGAATAACAAAATAAATTCTCCACTAGGAAGGTAGTCGATCACTTGAACTGACTTCCCAGGGAAGTGGCCAAGGAGTCAGAGTTCAAGGAGTGTCTGGACTACACCCTTCAACATGTGATTTAATTTTAGGTAGTCCTGCAAGGAGCAGGGAGTTCCTTGATGATCCCAATGAGTCCCTTTCAAGTTGAGATATTCCATGAATCTATGAAAATTATTTAAATTAGAAAATTGAAAGTTTTTACTTCTCTATTCAACATTTTAAGTTCTCTATTGGGAAGCAAACCTTTCAGGCATTCAGAATACAGCTAAAGCAGATAATTTTTAAATAACAGGAAAAAATCACAATCTGGCATCATTCTTCTCCTTTCCTCTTCTATGAAGCGAAGCTGAGTACCTCTTCTTTGTAACCTAACATCCCATTCCTCATCTTCCTCCTTAGGGTTGCTCTGACATTCTCTTTTTGACAGAACACTGGATTTCTCTAGGTAACATTTCACATTAGAAGCTCTTTAGCTTTTCTCCCTATCATTTGTCTGCATTTTGCTCATCCATAAATAGTATTTACTACAGTTGTTTGTAGTGGGTTTACATGATTTTTGAGAGTGCAGCAATAACTAGACTATCTACAATTAGACCCAAATTTGTCTGGCAAGTGGCAACAAAAATATTCTTTTGGTTGGTCTCCATTTTGGCATATTTTTATTGTACCTGCAATATGCTTACCTGAGGATTAGAGGCAAGCAAAAAAATTAATTTGAAATATTACTCATGCTTATGCTGTAGACAGTGATACAGTGATTACCATATTGGGCAAACAGCCAAAACACTATGTTCCCTTCCTTGGTCATGTATTTTATGATAAATATCTTCCAGTTAATTCAATATGATTTTTTTTCTATAAATCTCGGGGTTTATGTCTGCACTACCAGTAAGTGCTGCAAAATCAAAGATCACTAATCTTTAATTTGGTTATTATTGCTAGAGAAGTAAGCTAAATTATCTAGAGCTTCTTGGAAGGATCTCTACATTACATGAATTAAAGGAATATACAAAAAACCTTTATTCATTCTCTTTTCTTTCTTATCTGTTCTACATCATTATTTAAAAACAATTATTATTTCATCATGCATATGTGATTTTAGATAGGACTGATATCTTCTGCAGTAGTTGAAATAATAAATAATAACAGCACAGAAAGGATCCAAAAGTTATCTGGTGGTTTTCATCATTTTGAAGGCCAGAACACTTTGTGAGACATAAAATTTCATCCAGCAATTTCCGTGGTATTTCTGACATTTAAGGTTTTACTTCAAACACTTCAAATGGTATCTTTTAAAAAAGACATATACTTTGAATTAAACATTTTGAGTAAGACCAAGCCCGTCATACAAGATTTGTTCCAGCAACTAATTCTGTGTGCTAAAGAGTTCAACTTTATTTCGTAAATCTGTCTAACTATAGTTCTTAAACTGCGGATTTTTATCTTCTGCAATCATGTAGCACCATAATATGAACAGACCATGATTAGATGTTCTTAACTTCCTGTTAATAAATTAAATAAATAAAATATCTCAAAACAAAAAAGCTTTTCAGAAATCATGTGTTTGGGTAGTTTCTTTTTTTTACATCCCTCAGTTTTCCTCATTCTCTATGAAGTCTGGGACACAATGCACTATTCCATTAATGACTTCACTGCTATGAGCAAAGCAGAGGTGTTACTACTTAACATCAGCATAAGGTGTTACTAATATTATTTTTCCTGGTCAGATTTTAAAGTACCTTATAAACCATTTTCATCATGGTATTGAAGTGAAAACTCACATCCATGATCCAGTTATTGCTCTCCTTGATACAGCTTGCCATTCCATAATATCATTCTTATTCTTTTTTATATTCTTTAATTCCAGCAGCAATTTGTCTTGTTTCCAATTATTTCAGTTTATTGAATGATGCTGATTGTTCCACTAGCCCTTAGGGACTGGCCCCTTCATATTTTTATGCTTTGTTTTCCTATTTACTAGGTAACAATAAGATAAACAACTCCTTAATACATAGGTGGTTTTAGTTACTATTTAAGATGAAGGAACAGGCTGCTTGCTCAGTTCTGAAGACTTTGGTTTTGAATATACTGACAGACAATGGAGATGTTGTTTACTCTGGAATTGAGGAATATTAGCCCACTGATATTCTTCATATGATACATACATACAGGTATAAATGACTGCAAAAATTGAAGGCAGGCACAGAATTAGACATTTTCAGTTTTATGTCGTCTTCTTCTACAGTTATATTTTTTTAATTTTTTGTTCAAAAAACATGTAATGAAATGAAATAAAATTACTAGAATTTTTTTAATAGCAAACCTCTTATTGTATTCACAAGCTTATGTGGAAGTATCATCCTTATGAAGTATTTATGGACATGTTTTATTTATAGAATGCTCTGACAGTTATATCACGCAGAGTATTGAAAAAATGGCAAGGAATTTTTATATTTTATAAAAAAGCAGCCCTGAGGACAAAGTCATTATATCTTTCTAAAATTGATAAAGAACATAATAAACTCCAGCACCTGCTCATTTTCTTAAAGAAACATCAATTTATCTCAATATTATTCAGTTATGCAAGTGAGAAATATGCATGTGGAGGACACGAGACAATCCTAACTGCACCGAACAGATGCTTCATGCTTCAGTGTTTTAAATTATGTATGATGCATGAATGTTTCTTTTCATTAATGTGCAAATTGGAACTGAAATTTTGCACAAGTTTTGTGTGTCCTGTATCCCAAGGAACATGGCCAATTAAAACGTGATTTTTTTTATCCATATAAACACAAATATGCATTGGATACTGTTCATTAGGATGTCAGTGCTTTCAGTAGATCACACTTTCACACACAGTAGATACTTTTAATGTGGCCATTCCTAATTTCTGTCTGAAATGTTGCTGCCTACTCACTCATAACCTAGGGCAATATTTAGTTTTCTGGAGCATCAACTTCAAGTTCCCTTCCTTCCTACCATTTTAAAGTCTGAGCCCAGTAAAGATCTGTTCCCTTGCAGAAAAAAGAAAGAAAAAACAAAACAAAAAACCCCAAACCTAACAAAAAAAAACCAAACCAGAAAAAAACCGCTCCATGCTAATTTTGTTAAAAGCAGTTCTTCTGAATGACATTCACAAAGAATATCAAAATTTCCTCCTGTGGTCTTGAACCCATTTAGGTCAGTGGTAAAAGCATTTGTCAGTAACAGATCATTCACACCTGCAGTTGCTATCTTGCAAGTAATTTAAAAATAACAATAAATTTTTATGAAGTTATCATAAATATTTTCAGCTAATAGAACATTTCTGCACATAGGCATATAGACATTTTTTTTAAATGGTAAAATAATTAGTTTGTGAAAGGGAAGACAGTTACCAAAAGCCAGTTCCTATCAAGTAGAAAACTTTTAACCCTAGTTTAACATTATTTCACAGCTATTTATCATTGCAAATTTTTGTACAATTTAGTAGCACCTCCATAACTTCCTGAAACTTGTTGAAGGCATGCCTCATGGTGACAGTTCTATTTTCACTGAAAAGGTAGTTATGGAATGAGAACTACCAAATAATTGCTGTTTTGTTCAGCTAGTATTTTCCTCTTTTGTAGTGAAAGTTTTTAGTACATATCTACATCCTAGCATTTACTCATTTCTGGAAAATATTTTTAATGTAATGGCCGTTCTCTAACATAAGTTTTGTTTTTAGGTAGATAAAATATAATAATTTTCATTTATATTTATTGCAAGCTGACAATAATAGTGACAGTATTTTAGTTTAATCATAAGTTAAAGATTTTGCAGAAAAATAATGATGAAAAGCATTTCTTTTTAGCATCAGTGGTCCCATAACAAACCATATAATACCAATATGTTTCAGGACTAAAATTCTAATTTGATTATGCCTATGTGACTTTCATAGTCAATATACACTATTTGGCTTTGAGATCTCAAAAACCTGCTATCTAAAAGAATAGATTATTCCTTCCGCACAAGAATTAAAGTATACTTTCTATTAGCTGAAATTAGAAAAGGAGAATGTGTTTTAAAAAGTCTAATATAAAGCCTATTAAAATCAATAAAAGAACATCCCAGAATTCCATGTGCCCTTGATCATGCCTCTGCTCTTTTTATATCTAGGGCTTTTACTTTCCTTGCCACCTAGCACAACCCACAACCTTGAGTTACACTTCTAGAAATAGTTATGCAATACACAGAAGTACTGAACATACAAAACAGAGGTTCATAAAGTGCAATACACACATTATTTAAATTAAAACGCAAATTAATGAATTGGGGATGGAAGGGGAAGGCAAGACAAAAAAAAACCTTGAACGTGTAACCTGGTGAATGACCAAGGTATGCTGAATGTTGTTGACTAAATTGACAAGTAGGAAATAGAGACCAGGAACAGAAAAAAACATATTTGTATATTCTGGTTTAGTAACAGACATAAATTTGCACGACACCCTTCACTCAGCCTTTACAGTTAGGAATGACTACTTGCATGCAGTGTGTTTGTTCTGGGTTTCTTTCATACATTGTATTCACTCTATTTTGCAGTTAGGAATAGTTATTTAAGCTACTCAAGATAAATCTATGGTCAAAGGCAGAATGCCAAAATAACTCTGCAGCTTCTCAGTTCAGTATTTATCTGCAAGGTTCAGATTTCACAGTAATTATAAGGATTGCATTCAAAATAATAGCTCTGAATAAACAATAAACCAGGTCTTAGGTAAGTGAAGGAAAGGAGCAAAGCAAGTGTTTGTATTCAAAGCCTGAAAACCTGAGTTTTGCCAGTGAAAATGTCATATTTAAACTGTGTGTCCCATAGGACTGCTTGGTGAGAAGGGACAGATGCTGATCTCAACATTGCAGTGACACAGGTAGGGTCCTTGATCCCATTTAAGAAAGTTTGGCCAACTCCCACATTATGAGTCTTTCTCATCTGTTGAATGTTGGACACTGAAATACCAGGCACAGTCAATTCCTAGAAATTATTCTGTGTACAACTCAGCAGTCATAGGCACTGAAAGAGTTTTCTAGCAACGAGAAAGACCTTTTTAATTTTTATTTTTTTCTATCAGTAGAGGTTAAATATTTGCTTAAACATAAGCAGACATTTAAATATTTGTTTAAATACAGAGGGGCATTTAGAAACCCATTTCATTCAAGAATCCCACTCCTCCAAGAATTTAGTCTTTGTTCCCATTATTTTTCTTGGCTTGTATATGAATATGTGAGATGATAAGGAGTTTTATCTGTGAATTCATGAAATCACTGTGATGGTTTCTGGTGGGATAGAGTTAATTTCCTTCACAGTGACTGGTATGGGGCAATGTTTTGGATCTGTGCTGAACACAATCTATTTTTATAAACTATATCTTCCAGAAAAAAATCTGGCCTAGAAAAGTATTTTTTAAAGGACAATCATTTTGCAAAGGAAAACAATTTTCTATACTAAAATTCAGGAGATCATTTAAGTTTTCAACACAATTTACTTCATTTTTGGAATGCACTCAAACTGAGCACTCATGCATGCTGGAAGTGAAGATGACAGGCAGGCCAGCAGGCTGACACACTGCACAGTATGCATTATCTTAGAGAGGATACAGAACTCACACTTACTTTGTGTAATCAGTGGTCCAGGATGTCCTGAAAAGGTCATGTATATATATGTGGAGAAAAAATAAGTACTTTAAAATTACAGTTATGAAAACACAAAATTAGAAAAAAGGCAGCAGGCTGATGAGCTGTGACTTGTGATATAAAAATGCTACAGCCAGCTAAGATTAAACCATGTCATGCTGAAACTTCCTGTGAAAATAGCACCTACCATTGCTCTAATTTTTTTCACTAGTTCATAGATGTTCCACAGGTACAAAGGTATAAAATTATCAAATAATAGCAACACATACTTTGCATGCAGGACAATATGATTAACAAATTTTGATAACAGAGATAAGAAAAATGTCTTCTTAGGCCTCAGAACTGTTGACTATCTTGTCCATCAACAGCTCAGTCCTGAAAGTGGCCTGTGGCTTACACAATCAACTCTAATACAGAAGGGCACACTTTGAAGCATAGTCATTCACGCCCCAGAAAGGTATTGATATTGTAGGAAATCATACATATATTTTCAGTTCATAAAAATGGTGGACTTCCATCAAACTTCAGAAAGAGTACATAGAAAACATGAAGATAGTGACCTGAATTTCACTTTAAGGTATTTTGTTGGCATTGTGTGCTATCAGAACCCTTTTGCATTATCTTCAGGAGGAGTAGTAATTTTTTATCAAAATCTTGGTTTTATTAAAAGTTGTTCAGAAGAAATATTGCACTTGTGTACCCTGTATACTTAATTGATTCTGAAGGTCCCATTAGGGAATAATATTACAGAAAGACTTTGTTGGGAAGATTTCAAGAAGAAAATATTATAGGAACTTTTCCTCAAAAATGCTAAAAAGTGGAGGTTGAGACATCGAATTGGCCTTGAACCTGTGAGTCTTACATCCAATATGAACATCCTAAAAACTGAGAAGTTGGGAAGATTGGACTCATGACAATCTGTTTTGCTTTCTGTGTAGTGATCCTGTTAATACTTTTCCTATCAAGCTAACTAGAACCGTCCAAGCAAATAAAAAGGAAGTCTGTGTCTAATCTGAAGTTCCTGAAGAAGCTTGTAGAGCACCGGGTACCTCACGTCTCATTGCTGTCAACGCCCCCTTTAGGTGTGCAGTGAGCGTGATGGAGAGCAGAGGGCATCTCCAGTTCCAGACATTTTATGCATATCAAATGTAGGGCAGAACCTGAATAAGAGTTCTTAGGATCTAAATTTTAAAATTCATTGTCAAAATGAAAATTAAATAATTCATTCACATAGTATTACAGGACCTAACAACTCATACATTTCAATAGGACAGAGTCACTATATATTTCAGGCACAATCTTCTGATTTTTTTGCACTAAGCTAGCTATATATTTGGGGAAAAACCACTTACTGCTTAATCTTTGTTGAGTCTTCATTTCTGGCCATTGCTAAATAGGCCTGAGGCCAAATGGCTCTTTGAACCCACGCTCAATATTTTTTCTCCTGGAATTTGTATTACTTCTATTATAATACTAGCATCTACATACTGTAGTGTTCTGCAGTTATTTACTAGTACATCTTCTTTGAACTAATAAATCAATATTTTAATAAGTTTATATGTATATGTGTATCTAATCTCCAAAATTAGAATGAATCACCATGGTTCATTTCTAAAAGGCACATTTATGCATGACATTCAGCTATTGTTTTTCAGCACAGCTCCTCAGAAAGCACATTTTTGATAATAACTCCTTTAATGTTTTCATATATTTCCATTGGTGCCAGGAGATTTTAGGGTTGCAAAATTTACAAAGATTTAGAAAATGTTTGGGGAGGACATTGTAACACATGGATTCCCCAAATACTGTAACAAGCTGCTGTGGAAAGATGAAATAAGAAAACCATTCAGTGAAAACATCTGGCCTAACTGTAAGGAAGAACACTGAAAAATTCCCCAAGGATTTCTGTGCTGGCTTACAGACTTCCAGTTAAAGTATGGGCTGTGATGAGATACACGCACGCACACAGATTTTACTCAAAACTCTCCACAGAAAACATAGTACCTTAGATAAAATAGTTATTAATCTTTTTGTTTCAATGAATATCTCTTCAAAGAGGAAAAAGGTATCTCTCATGTCCAGTGCATTCATCCTACAACTCTTCAGAACATAACCAAATGTACAAATTTGGCAAAGAAGTTAAATTCAATCATATCATGAACGTGCAACCTATTATTTACAAGGGAACCTTATTGTAAATTCATGTTGAGACAGCCTTCAAAGATGACTAGAAATTTAATTTAGGCCTGAGTTCATTTTAGTTCAAGGTGATACTTTTTAGATAATTTGCTTTATCTCCTTGTAACATGCATTTTTTTCTCCAGAACATGATAATGGTGCTATAATTTTAATTCTACAAGTGTTGAAATTTACCTCTATGTAAAGGGCTCAGCAAAAGAATAATTCACTTGAATTAAGTTTTATGAGTAATTTAAAAGGTTTTCATGTTATTTCTCTGAACAGTTACAATATTCATCTCTTTTTCTGTGTGTTCTGGTTAGTATGTATATTCATAATTACTATTGGCATTTGCAGTAATTATAATACTAATTAAAAGAAAGACTACATAGCATTTAACATAAAATAATGGGTTTCAGTAATTTTTTTTTTTTTGGAGTCCTGTACCTTTGTAATGACATTCTTATTTTTTATCATGGCATGTAATAGAACAATGCTCTTGACAAGGTTATTCTTCCCTCTTTTTCTATGTTTCAATTCCTTCAACTTGACATAAGCCTCCTTGCAGAATACCACATAGTGGAAGTGCTAGACTGGGATTTGACACATGGCATCACATAATAAGTGCGTTCATGAGCATCAGGCATTTGAAAGCCATATCCTCCTAGAAATGTTGAGTTTTATCACAAGAACGTTTGTCTGCAACATGGCAACTTGGAGGTATTTACATGACGTGAAGCTTATTCTCTTAAAGATTACTTTCTACAGTGTTTCATCAAAATCAAGTTTTACAAGAATGTAATCACTAGAAACAAAACCCAAAATACACAAGTATGGCATTCATGCATGTGAAGAAAAGGAGTATTTCAGCTACAGTTATGCTTACACATGTCAGTGAAGTGAACTGAAAACTGTTGCCCTGGTTTTGGCCAGGACAGGGTTAATTTTTGCAGTATCTGGGAGTGTGTGTGGCTAAGGCCTGCATGTTCTTCTATACTACCTCACTCTGGTGCCGGGGGCAGGGACTCTTCAGTTCCAAGGAGAAAGGGCTCCCTCCGGTCAAGCAGGAGTGGTGGACAGAGCGGTGCGGTGGCGCTGGGTTGGGGGTGTGGCTGCAGTCAGGCCGAGCTCGGCACTCTGTTTCGTTCGCTTTTATTATTAATATCATTGCTGTTACTGTTTGCTTTCTTATCTCGTCGACGCCTCCAATAAATTGCTCTTATCTCAACCTGTGATTACTGTCTTTTGTGCTTCCAATTCTCCTCTCCATTCCACTGCAGCAGGGAGGGGGAGAGGAAAGGCGGAGGGAGGGGAGCGAGCGGCATGTGGTTTGGAAAGTCTCGGTGGGAGCACTGGATTGGGGAGTACCATTCCTAAACCATAACAACTGTTGAGGTTAAAAAGTCATTTCTGAACTGCATTTAGGAAGCCAGAAGGTAAAGATTTAACAAAAATACCTTCGACTTTGGTTTCATGTTTTAGTATGGAAAGTCTTTAACCTAATAGCATTCAAATCTTTCCTTGATTCAAACTTTTACTGAGTTTTCATGTCTCATCTTTGATCAGCCAGGCTCCAGTCTATCTGCTAGGTAGGTTGAGGTATAGTGTGAGACAGAATGAAGCATACAGTATCAGACAAAAGATTTATTTCTATGATCCCAAAGAAGGTGTAATTTGCATATGAAAGGAAAAATAAGGCAAGTTTTATGTTACTTACTCCTTGTTTCCTTTTTGAATGCCCAGAGAGAGTTGATTTTCAGAAGATCTTTACCACTTATATTGGTTGTAATCTGACTGTGTAAATAATAAGGTAGCTCAGAAAAAAAACCCATAAAACAGCTGTGTTACTTGAGTAAGAGAAGAATAATTTATTAACTGTAACATCATGCTTCATGCATTGCATATCTGAAAGACTTAAATCTATGCAATGTATGTAACAAAATCCTTTAAATACAGAAGTGGGAAACATCCTTGAAGGACACAGGAAAATCATAGTAAAAAAAAAATAGAGCAGGAAGTGTGCCAGATATGGCCATTTAAATCCAACAGAAATGGAAGGTATAATTTTCTCATAACAATGTGAAGCTTTCTACTCATTCCATGTTATAAGAGCAAAAGTAAAGTGATAGCCAAGAAATTGGCAGCCAGCTACACAAATCAAGATTTTTTTGGCTTAAGCCTTGGCTTAACTCAAGGACTATTTGGCCCTTCAGGGGACTATGGTGACAGCTGCAATGGCAATCTGTGAATAGCAATCTTCTACCTTTCAGCAAGATTTCCAATTTTACTGCAAAAAACCTTTCACAATTGTACTATAAAAGAAAATTCCTCTTCCATTTCAAGAACCAAATCACTGTGTCCAGTTACTTTGAAAGTTGGCACTGAAGTTGTGGCATCCCAGCAAAGAATATATAAAGGAGACCATAAAGTGACTCTGTACTGTGAACAGACACCATATTTGCTCCCTGTGGTACACAGAAATACTCCTGGACACCTCAGTATGCCTTTGCTTGTATATCAAAACCAGATGGACAGAAGACCAGACTTTTTACTTAAGTACTTCTTCCTGTATATTAAAGAATTTTGCCCTCAGCATAATGTTCTGGAAGAAACAAATGCCATTAAAAGAAAAACGTGCAGTATACAGCCCTACTTTTGAGAAAGGTTGTGTCTGCAACACAAACTTTCTACTTATTTTCAATCAGTTTACACAGACAACAATAGTGGCAATAGCATGGGACAGAAGTTAAACTGTAATGCAACCGAAAAATAAGTATAAAACAGAGGCATTTTTAACCAGTTGAGAAGAAGGAAATATAATGCATCAACTATCTTGTGAATAACTAGAAAATCATATACAGGTAGATCTTACAACATGGAGCTTAATAACTGATTCCCTGAGACATCAAGTCACTAAGGGAACTGGGGCAGAGGTCCCGAAAAGATAATTAGGAAATTGGAGAGTATTGGTAAGAACGTGTCCCTGACTCAGTAAGTGCAGGATCAGGCCACGCTGGAGAGTGAACAGGAGTCTGACAATATGAAGAAAAGGCTACCCTGAAACAAAAGACTTCCAACATTACAGGTCAGAGTTAAAAAAAAATAAGAAATCTTGGATTTACAGTGATTGCCAACACTGTATATTGACAATAGATGGAAGAAATGCAATGGATTCTACAATCTTGCAAGAGTTTGCAAATCCTCAAAGAGTGTGTGAAGCAGGGATTATGAAAATAGGTTATGCTTTGAGTGCACTCAGCAAGCATAAGCCAAAGGGACTGTGAATGTGCTTATAAATCATTAGGGATTTCCATAGGAATCCTAGCAGAAGGTTTGTAATACAGTGTGCTTAACATCAATCTTGTTGTTTTACAGTGTAAGCTTGCAATATTTCCTTTAATAATTTTAATGTGACTTTTAAGAAGGCTGAATAAAATTAAAAAGCATGTATTGGATGGCTTGACTTTATCTCTTTCTCTCATACTAAGAAAAAGAAATAGAATTTGAAATGTTCTTTAGAAACTCAAGAAATCAATAAAATGAAGCAAAATGAAGATAAAAGTAAAACTATTAACACACTCCAGGAGAAAAATCACATACATATACAGTAAAAGTGAAATATTTTGCATGATATAAGTACTGAAAAAAAGACTGAGGAAAGATGTGGAAAATTGCTATTAGAATCTACATCACCTTTATAGTGACTTAGGGCAAAAGTCATTTTAGTGGGATTTAACAGAGGTGTAAAATGTAAGACGCAGACGGTAATTATTCTGCTCTACTTGGCACTGGTGAGGTTTCAGTTGGAATGATGTTTTTTTGGTCACTGAACTATAAGAAAAAATGTAGACAAAATTGGAATTCAGGACATGGTGGCAGAAATATTTAGCTTTGAAAATTATTCACAAAGCAAACATAAACCAAAAAAAAAGGCTCAATTAGGTCTTAAAAAGACTGCTTAAAAACAGATACCAGCCTTCAGATATTTTAAAGGGAGTATATCCTATGTCCACAGAGAGTATATGGAGAATAGCATGCCTAAATGACAACAAGGTGTTCTTCCTGTATATGTCCAAAAAAGTTTTCACGTGGGTCAAAAATATTTTAGTGTATTGCTAAAATATTCAATAGGAAAATAAAAGAAGTTTTGATTCTGCATGTCTACAATTACATATATATCAGTTCTAATGAGAGGGTTGAAATTCTAAGTGAGTGAAGGTTCAAAAGGATCAATGTCTGTTTCCAACAGTGTTCCTCCAGGCTATATCAATATTTCACTTCCACTGCTAGTAAGCCTGAAATGGTCAACTGATGACTATAAAGTGATATTGGCATGAGAGTTACTCTGGTCTTATCTGCTAACCTATGGCAAGGCTGCTTTTCTATTTTTTTTAAATCATACTAAAACAAGAAATTCCTATAAAAATCCAAGTTCTATTCACCATCACAACATCTTTGAATTTGTTTCTTAGCTGCTAAATTGTAAGCAAAATGCCAAAATTTTGCAAAAGGTTTTCATAGCCCGTCATTCTGTGATTCATTACACTAATGAAAGTGACAGTGAAATATTTGCTTCAGCTTTTTGCATGAGTATAGAGTGCCAATATTTTTCAGCCACACTGTTTGAAAGGTTTTAGATGTGTCAAAGCAGTTTCAAAGTTGTTTTCTCTTTCAACCTGGAGTTGAAGCTTAAGGATAAAACTCTAAATTGTTTTTCAGCTGTATTATAAACCACTGCACCGTTTTCTTGCTCTACTATATCAAGGTTATTAAGTAACAAGAAAATGCCAGAGATGTAAGGAAACCTGTTAAGCAGGGTTAGACTTTCATGTGATGTTTTAATAAAACATTCTTGTGATAGTTTTAACAAAAGTTCAGGAAAGTGACTTGCATTTCTGAACACTTAAAAAAAAGTAAGTATTTTTGATAGCTAATTCTTGCAAGAATGCAAGCTACCATGTTCACAATCCATATCATCACAGAAAGTTGAAAAAGTATGTAACTTCATCTGTCAAGCTTTGATAAGGCCAATTATTTTCATGGCAGCATTCAAAACACTTTTTATGTAGCCTGGGGTTTTCTGGTTGCCTGTGGGTGAGTTACTTCGTGAATGCTACAAAGTTCTTCGGAAATACTAGTGACCATCTTTTTAATACAGAAAGACTTTTTGTCACTGACTACTCCTAGTCCATATATTTCTGTACAAAAATTATCCACATTGTGTTATGAACGGAGTGAGAGCTTTAGACAGGCCCTGCCTTCACTCAGATTTCTGGCAGTAGTTCTGTTGAGGCGACCCGCACCCCAAAATCGCTCTCGCTCACAAGTTCTTAAGAATAGCCAATTAGGTCTATTACAAAATGAGTTATTTATTGAATAGACACAAGATTAACAGACAAAAGACCTTGAACAGACTACCTACTACACAGGATAAACAAGTAACTACTAATAGGTTACATAAAACAGTGCACGATATAAAGGTACCTGTGTTACAACTAGTGAAAAAATAGTACAGATGAGGATTTAAATGTATTTTACCACAAATTGATGGTGGTGTACACAGAACCCTTTCACCCAACGCTCGGGTGAGAAGATTACCGTGAAAAACCAGTGTCCCAGCTTTTCGGGGAGAAGCTACACGTTTCCAGGGGTGTGCAGAAAACTCCTGCTTTGTGAGGGTTTAGTGAATCTTGTATAGTCTATAACGTTGAAGGGCTGTCAGTCACAAATTCCAGTTTATGCTTTCAGTCTTGCTTTCAAGGCAAGATGTTTATTGTTAGCTGAGAGCGGCACCCTTGTGGCACCGAGTAACTCATCAGGAGCCAGGTGGTCCTGAGTGAGCCATCTCAGCAGTTAGCAGGTGCTCGTGAGGGCGGATGCCTTGGGCTATCGAACCAGCTAACAAGCAACAGGTTAGCTTTCTGTGGCAGGGGGGAAGTCCTGCTACACATCGTATATAGATATACCTATATCTGTAGAACAAGGGTGACAAAACAAACAATTTCCAATGGTTTGCATTCTAATTTTTATTTAAAATAATGCAAAAAATTATTGTCAGTAAAACCTCTATAGTCTCATCTAGCTGCAAAGTAGAGTAGAGTTTATTTTAACAGTAACTAAAGTCAATGTAGTTTTGGCCAGGTTTTGAAAATATTTTATCTTTGTATTATCTGCAAGAGCTATTAATTTAGCTTGCTTGAATACAATTCATCGACCATAGGAATTTCTTCTTTTCTCCTGCAAGGTAGTTTCTGGTCTCCTGTGCTTTTGTGATTTTTTTCTAATATTCATAATTTGGTGGCTCATACAAAGAGATTATTTTAGCACATCTGTATTCACAGGAGCAGCTGAATAGAAAATTTTATTTCCTGTTTTCATTTTTTTCTAGTTAATTTATGCTTGAAGGAATTCTCCCTATTGACTTTGAAATGAAGGTGCCTTCTTTCAAGGTGGTGTCAAAGATTAAATGGTTTCATTTTTCCATTAGCAAATACTTTGTAACACAGCTTTGAAACTATTGTTCAGCAGTTGACACAGTCTGAGTAAAGCCCATTTAAACATATTTTGGTCTGTATGAGCTAGTTTTCTTCTAGGGTTCTCATACCATTCATCCTTTTGCTTTTAATGATAATAGAATTTGAGACATTAATTCAAGGGTTTTTTTCTGAATAGTACTTATAGCTAAGAGTTCATTGCTCAAGATAGTAAAAGCGATTTTTGTCCTTCACTGTTCCTTTCTTTAGGCACTGGCCCAGTTTTAGTCACAAGTGGCATAAGCACTGTTTTTGGTAGTTAAGCTACTGGACATGACTTAAAGTTGACAGCCTTGTTATAATAACAGGAAATTTATAATTATGTATTGGAATACAAGGAATTATGTCCACTTCAGTCATGTCATTGATGCCAGCCAAATAAAAAAAATAGCTGAAGGTGTAGAAAACCATGGCTATGGACTCTTTGGGTCTAAGTAATTCCTTAACTGTACCTCAAACATGGAGCAAAATTGTGGTCTAAACTCAAATGTCTGGTAACTGGGTGACAAAAGAAGGAACTCCTTTTCTTATCACTACTGGAATTGAGCTGTTCCACTGACTTGTCCTTTCCCCTCATTTATCCCAGTAGTCGTCTTTTTCTTAAACCAAAAGTAATTGACTACAGTTTGGACATCTCTTCTGAACCACAGAGAAACATAAAGGGTCATTTTTAAAATTGCAGGAGATATTTATACAAGTCTTAGATGTGATTGAACAGCAGAAGTATAGAACACCTTGTACAATTTCAGATAGCTAAATTTTTTTTAATCTTCTATAGATTCTTAAGAAATAGCCCATGGATTTTCTAGATTGGTTAACAACTGTTTGAAAACTACAGGACTGTAGGAATCTTTAAAGTACCCTTCAAGTCTACTGTTTTATAACTCTACTTTTAATGTTCCCCTAAGGTAGCTTTACTGGATGATGTTATAGCAAAAAAAAGTGACTGCCTGCAAGTCAAAACTGGTTTTGCATTATATGACAGGTTTAATATAATAATGTCTAAGAATGAGCTGTTGATTACTCAACATAACTTCAAATAATATGCCATGAAGTCTGGGCTTAGACATATAACCTACATAGTATGGGCTACTGGAAATCAGTGTCAAAATAATAAACATGTATTGAAAGCCTGCAGGGTGAAGTAGTAAGGTATTTAGAATCATTACTTTGCAGGAAGAGCACCAAAGATTCATTGATTGACACCTACCGATATTTTATTTAACAGACTTTAGAGATCAAGGATATCTGTAATGTGAAAAATTGTGTTAGCTGCACTGGAAAATTACAGATATTTAAAAACACAACTGAAGACAAACAGAAGTGTCATTACAACATGAAATGCCAGAAGCTGCCACATACATGGTTTATAGTCAGTATGAGGCACAACGTCAGTATTGCCATATGAAATTGTACAGCTGCCTCATGAAATGACCACCAAAAGAGCACATGATGAGCGTGCTGAGTGCCTGTATTGTGTACCACTTGTTTTTCTTGGGCTTTATCTTTCTTTATTCCTTTTATTAGTATGACTTTTATTTAAACCTTGTTTCAATCGTTAAACTGTTGTTATCTCAACACATGAGTTTCACCTTTTTTTTTTTTTTCACTTGATTCTCCTTCCTGTCCCACTGGGATGGGGAATAAGTAAGGAAGCAGCTGCATGGTACTTAGTTGCCAGTTGAGGCTAAGCCACAACAGTGCTTCAGTTTCCAAGAAGCAGGAAAAAAATCTCCTGGTAATGGCAGGATCACATCTGTTGCCATATATTCTTACAGCAATCCATAAAAATAATACAGCTTGTATTATGCAAGTGGTTGTTATTCTACAATACAGCAGAAATCCATTAAATAATTCTATGATTACTATGTATTACTCAAATCATAGCTGTGCAGCCAATTGTATAGTTTCTTCCTATGAAGAAACACTTATGTGGGACTAATACTTTCTTCTGCAGTTCTAATATATAGAAAAATTCAACAATTATTATTTGTAGAAGACACGCTCTGATTTCTTAGGACTACTCAGTACAAAAAACTACTTGAACAATTTTATAACCAAATTATTTATCTGTGAAACTCGTGTTGCAAACATCAACCTATGTGAAGTTCCAGGCACCATATCTACGTATACAGATATATATTTAGGTATACATATAAACATATCTGACAAAATTATGTGTGTATATATATTATCCACGTGTACCTCATATATACAGTTTTACACCTATATTTGTAAATTTTAAGAACTTGCCAGTTTAGTAAGAAGCAATAAAGGAATTAAATTATTTCTATCTCAAATTTCTAAATTATTTCACTATGCCATGCAATGTACAGACTGTAATTATCAGTGGCACCCAGAATATTTTCTAGTCACTGCAAAATAGTCACCTTTATGATTTTTGAAATAAATCAAGGTCAAGAACAAATTGGAATCTCTCAAGGCCTAAGATAGTTATACTAGCATGGTGGCAGCTTAGGGAATTCTTACTCACCTCAGTAGTTTAAGAAGCACCATTTCATGTACCATAGAGTGTAGTAGGTACATCCCACCCCTGAGAAAAAGTCACGGTGAAGAAAGTAGCTTGAATTTCATAGGTTAGGATATCTATGTGCAATAGAGAACAGGGAAGTGCAGGAAGACGGAGTTTTGTCCCAGGATTAACCAAAATACAATGGAATTATTATTTCCTTGGGACTCATCCCTTATCATTTCAGGTCTGCACTCTGCTGTACTTCGTACTGTGTCTCTGCTTCTCCAGGCCTCTGCTATCACACCAGGTCTACATTTCTCTGTGTTACATCAATATTTTAAAGTCATAAATATCAATTTTATATAGAATAAATGCTTTATCTTTACAAAACTATGGTTGTACTATAAAAAGAGAAATAAAGTTGAAACAAATTAGCTGTGGACCTTGTCAATTCGATAAATTGCTTTTTCAGAGAAATCAAGTAAAACAAAGCTACAGGCAGGTCAAGAAAACTTCAGACAGAACAAGTCTGACAAGACTGAGGCTATGTCCTGAGGCTCTCAAATATCAGTAAAAAGTTTATGGTCTGTTTCTAGGAATGGCAATATGGCCCTGGATTCTGTAACACAGAATTTTGTTCAACTCTCTGCTTGTTTATTTCTGTTTCTATCCATTCGCCAAGTCTGTTTTATCTGATCCTTTTTCTCATGAATCATACATTGAGTAGGGGTAGCAATTTGCAGAAAGAATGTCATGATGTATAAATATTTGTTTTTATCAACAAAGCTTATGGGTGTAACAATGTCAATCCAACATTTATTATGTTTGGTAGCACACTTTTAAAGCTATGTGCCATATGTTCCCCTCCATTAAAAAGACAGGGAAATTCCACTAATCCAATGCAAATCAGAGTAGGGTATAATCATAGCAGCCCGCAAAAAGAAGCAAGTGACACCAGGTGAGAAGCAATTGCCATTAATATGTTGTATTCTCACCAGTATTCATCCCATGGTAATAGCTCCTGGTGGGTTGTCTAAAGAAGAAAATGGAGAAGGAAAAAGGCATAAAATACCCCTTGAGAGGCCAAAGTCTGTTATGCTAGTTTTACTGTCAGTGTTGGAAAGACAGGAAAGGACAGAAATGTAGAGCTTTTTTACAGGTTAAACAAGCAATACTGAAATTTCTTTTGTTTATTTCCTTGCAACTCATTTCTTGAGTACTTTTCCTTCTATGGGATTCTTCAGCTGTAGGTCTACTATAGTAAAATTCCAAGAAGATTCACCACAGGAGTTCTTAGTCTGGACTCAAATTATACAAAACCTCAACTTGACTTTGAAGAAGTACAGAAATTTGCATGTGCTTTCAGTGACATTTTCTTGAAACAAATAAAATACATTTCTCCTGTAAATTAAAACTTTATTTGAAGTTTGAAGTATTAACTTCACAAATTAGTTACTTGGAGTGTTTTCCTATTATATAATTTTAGTTGTTTACTTTACTTTCACTTTTTTCTTATGTTTTTTGTGGGACCATTGAGGTAGTTATTCCTCGCTATCATGTTTTCCATTTTGTAAAATTGCAGCCATACTTTATATCATTTTTGTCTTATCTAGACTCAACAAATGAAATTCTTCTTTTGATTCTTATAAATCCAAGTTTCTTTTCATACTGCCACACTACTCTAGGCTATTTTTTGGTGTTATTGCATTGGTAATATCTTAAATGGTATTCTATAAAAAGCATATTTTACGCTTAAAACAATAAAATAATATCTTCCTGCTATCATATATAAGATTTTTTTTCTCCAAAATATTTCATATTGTGAAGAAAATGTGCAGTTTTACTGGAAAACCTGCTCACTCAATATGGTTTAAATCAAATTTACAGACCAGTCTGTTCCTATGTGCTGAAAGACAAGATGATGGGGAAGCAGGCCAGCCTGGCTGAACAGAGAGATTTAACTGAAAATCAAGGAAAAAAATAAGAGAGTTTATGACCTATGAAAGAAGAGGCAGGATGACTCAGAAGAACTCAGGAGGGCTTACTAGGATGTCATGAGGTTATGCAGGGAAAAAATTACAAGGATGAAAGCCCAAATAGAATTTAGTCTGGCTACTGCCATAAAAGATAATAAAAATGTTACTCTAAATAGTTTCACAGCAAAAGGGGGCCTCAGGACAATCTCCATCCTTTATAGAGTGGAGGAGGAAATATTGTGACAAAGAGTGAGGAAAAGGCTGAGGTACTTAATGCCTTCTTTGCCTGTCTTTAATACTAATACTAGTTGTCATTGAGGTACCCAGCACCCTGAGCTGGAAGATAGGGACAGGGAGCAGAATGAAGCCTCCATAATCTAGGAGGGAGTGCTCAGCCACCTGCTACACCACTTAGGCATGCACAAGTCCATGGGGCCAGATGGGATCCAGTAAGGCTACTAAGGAGCTCACACATGTGCTCACTGATTCACTTCCCATGGCCAGAAGGAAGGTGAAGGGAACTGCACGCTGGGGAACCCCTTGAGGGTCATCACACAACACATGCAGGATAACCATAGAATCAGGCCCAACCAGCACAGGCTTATGAAAGGCAGGTACTGCTTGACCAACCTGATCTCCTTCTATGACACAGTGGCCCACTTAGGGGATCAGGGAAGGGCTGTGCATATATATTGTCTACCTGGACTTGGTAATGCTTTTGAAATTGTTTTCCATGGCACTCTCCTGAAGAAACTGGCTGTTCACGGCTTGATGTCCAGGCCCAGAGAGTGGTGGTGAATAGAGTTAAATCCAGTTAGTGGCCGGTCACTAGTGGTGGTCCCCAAGGCTCAGTATTGGGTCCAGTCCTGTCTAATATCTTTATCAGCAATATGGATGAGAGGATCAAATGCACTCTCAGAGTTCTCAGATGACACCAAGCTGGATGGGAGTGTTGATCTGCTGGAGGGTAGGAAGGTTCCACAGAGGGATCTGGACAGGCTGGATCAATGGGCAGAGGCTAAGTACACGAGCTTTAATACGGTGAAGTGCCAGTCCTGCACTTTGGTCACAAGAACCCCAGGCATCTCTACAGGCTGGGGACACAGTACCTGGAAAGCTGATCAGTGGAAAAGGACCTGGGGTCGCTGGTCAACTGTTGGCTCAACTTGAGCAGAGGTCATGGTGCCCCAGAGAGACTCTGACAGCACCAAAACATGTTATTAATGCTGCTCTGTTTTCCATCCTCTCTCGACACTATTAAACATTTTTCTGCTTCTGGTTTGTTGGTTTTTGGAATTTTCTTAGCTGATTCCTTCGTTATTTATAACATCCCCTGATAACTCCATGTTACTCTATCCTTGTGTCATAGTAATTTATAGCTTCTTTCTTAGCATCATTCACTTTTGACAAACACCATAAGAACAGAAAGCTTTGGGCATGGCGTACAAATGAGATGTGTAGACTTGCATTCTCACTGTATCATCTGTTGTTTTCCAGGCCATTTTACCAAGGGAGGATGTTCCAGCAGCATGAACAGTCTGAGCTGCTGTCTCATAGGTGGCTCATGGTCCTTTTCAGGCTTGTTTTTCTCCAACTCATACTTTTCATTTTATTTGTCTTGATATATTTCTCTTTTTGGTACTGTTATTACTTTTTCTTTTAATTTTAGACCAGCCTTTTAGTTTGTCAAGGTCATTGGACATTTTGGTCCTGCTTTGCTTCTTGCATTGGTGTGTAAAGAGACAGAGCTAGCTTAGTGTTATCCACAAATTTTATATAGAGCCTCCAACGTACCCTCTCTGAAATGTCCAATTGACTTAATCAGAAAGTGTTGAAAAAGAACAATTTTTCAACCAAATGTACATCCTTCTCCAATTAGCTTTACTTCTAGTTCTTATTTCCATAATCTCAGGCAATTAACATATAATTTCATATCCAGTTTCTATATTTGCATCCATGCAGTTTTCCACAGAACTGTTTTATATAATACGTTAATTTTCTTCAATGCTATTTTTCTAACAATGTATAAAAAATTTTTACTGAAAGAACTGACTGATTAGAAAGTGCATATTTTGTTTGGGCTCTAACTGTACCATATATGAATTAGAACAGCCTTTTTCACTAGCAGAAAATCTCATTACTGAATTCTCTAATATTTTTCCATAAATCAGGATGTGCAATTGATGCCGATATGAAAGTAGAGATTGAGCGTCATTAAAGCTCTTGCTAAGAAATCTGGGAAGAGCTTAATTATTTTCATTCAGGTTCCCTGAATAATAAAATCTGTCCAGATCATATTTCTCTTAAAAATTTCAAATTCTGAGAAATGGACCTGCTGTAATTTTTAATCTTAATTAGTAATTGGGGGATATTTTATTTTGTTCCTGGTTCAGAAATTTTTTTTTTTTAGCTGCAAAATGGAATTATTTTTTTTATTTACATGTATGTGGAAAACTATAAAATATTTGAATAAATATAAAAGGATTAGTGATGCTATAAAATTAGCATCAGTGTTGTGTTATCATTCAAACTATCATTTGTTATTCTGGCATACAATTTCCATAATAAGAATAGAGCTGAAAAAGAAATTGAAGCTTTTACTAATCTTCTGTTACCTACATTATGAACTAAATATAAATCTTCATCATGTTTTTTTAAAATAAGACTTTTCAAACATACATAAACAAGAAATAATAACTTATAATATAATTTCACTTGTAGCTGAATGCAGTACAGAAAAAATAGATGAAGACATAGCTAATAACCTAAGACCAGAAATGTGATAGTACAAAATTCGGATAGCAATTTTCTGTATCAAACTAAATACTGATTTATATAGTCACATCTTCACATCTCTAACTGGCATTTCATTTGCTTCAGTGGAATATGGATGCAATTATTATAAAAATAATTCTTAGAGTACATAAAGTTAGTTTTACAAAAAATGCTATGTATAATTTAAGTAGTATGTAAGTTTATCTATCTTTGCAATCACATTGTGTTAATATGTCTATATTTATATACTTTATAATTGTTTCTTTGTATAACTTTCATTCTTAAATACCAGGTATAGTATTGAGAAGAATAACACAAAAGAAGAAAGGTAAATCAAGTTTGCATTAGAAGTCATGTAAGAACAAGAGGTGAATGATAAGTTATTATATCCCATGAATTAGTCTAGATGAGCAGTAAAAATTTGTAATGAAATTTCCCATTCACTGCATTCATTATCTGAGATTTTGAGGATGATGTTAAAAAACTTATCTTTTTTTAGTTTAACTTAATTTCTTATTTATTATGATATTTTAAGTGTCATTGCTGTTAATTATTTCATCTCCAAGAAATTGCAACCTGTAAAAGGATAGTATTCTGGGTTGTGACTTGCACTTATCATATAGGCAACATGTTGCCTATAACATCAATGCAAGTTTAGTTAGTTGAACTAAAATTTGTGTAAAGGCAGGATGAGTCAGGAACATAGCCATTGAATGAATTTGAGAGAAAAAGAGTCTCCCACCCAGATACTTCACTTGTGTAAGAATGTTTATACCCACCAATCAATATATAAACTGGGGAGTTACCCCTCAGGTGGGCTAATTGTGGCTCAGGGATGGGTTTGGCATTGGTCAGCAAGTGGTGAGCAATTGTATTGTGCATCACTTGTTTTTCTTGGGTTTTGTCTTTCTCTCACTCTCCTTTTTTTTTTTTTCTTTGTTCCAGTTATTAAACTCTTCTTACCTCAACTCAGAAGTTTTACTTTTTATTCTCCTCCCAATCCTACCAGTGTAGTAGGTAAGTGAGCAAGCAGCTGCCTTCTGCTTAGTTATCAGCTGGGCTTAAACTACAAGAGAAACCTACTTTCTAAAGTACCCAAATTAGCCTACTCATAATTTCTTTTGATATTTCCTATCAGTTTGTAAAAGGAAACTGATTTATCACCTTTTCCCACTCAACCCATTTTACTTTTGGACTGTAAAAAAAAAAAGACAACCTCTACTTTCTTCTGTCTTCAACTAACCACGCCCCCCAAAACTGTTTAACATTTATCTCCTTCTGGTATTTCTTGCATCAGAAAAATTATATTCTTGGGAAGTTCTTGTTTTAAATAATAGCACACATTGTTTCAGACAGCGGTATGAGGAGGAGGTGAATAAAAAGCATGAGTTTGGAAATGTTTAAGACATGCTACAACAAAATAAGTCTACCTTGTTTTGTAAATACACCTAAAGTATTTAAAAAAAAATAGGTGCTTCCAAAGCTAAATGGTGCTTCCAATTTAATACTGGAAGTGTGTTAAGAACATCAGATTGACATTAAGATCACTGTTTTGAAAATACCTTTTATTGTATTGTAAATGAGAACTAAAAAGTTCTATCCTCCTGTCAATAATGAAGAATTGAGTGTCACTGGCCTTGGTAAGAATATGACTGGAAATTCTATTTGAAAGAGAAGAGGAAATCAGTCCTTACTGACAGAGAAAAAGTGTTGAAATTTACCAGAACTTTGACTAAGAGGATAAACTTTTGAACACTTAATGAAGTACATTATTTTCACTAGCTCCAGATTATCATGTCCTCATCAAACTCATAGTTACTGCAAAGAGATAATTTTCTTCTTTCAGAAAAAGTTGGGAAAACTCTTCAAAGTTTCTCCCTTTCCTTTAATTTCATTTGGCATATGCTTAACAGATAGTTATAACATGCAGCAGAAAGCAACAGATTGAAGAAAAATCAGGGAGCAGCAATAGTTCTTTTCTTTCAATGAGAAATGTGAATATTTCCTGCACTTTTTTCATGTTGAAATACATACTAAATCATTAATTGTACATTCTTGTTTCTTTATGGCAAATTACCCAATGGTGTAACAGAGTGCAAAATGAGCTATGTATATGCAACATATACCAAATATCACTAAACAGACACTTAGACTGAGACTGATAAACTGAGATGTAGGTCACTGCAAAGAGATAAACTGTGAGAACTCAACCTCTGATTTCCCATTTACCCTATAAACTAATGTTTAAAAATTGGCTGAATATATTTACCTGAAACAAAATTTCTAATGTGTAAGAAAGAGGGTGGGGGAAATATTAAAATTATTAACTGTGCATTGTGAAAATTATTTTGGTACCTCTAAGTTTGGTATTGAGCAGGTTTTGGCCTGACCTTTCAGAATCCCTCCCATTCATGTTGGATATTACTGCAATAGCCTTCCAAATCTAACAAGTAATTGTCAGTCAAATGTTTTCAGTGGTTAGTGGCCTGGGATTTGGTTGGTTTTTTTTTTTTTGTTTAATTTGAAGTAGACACAGGATAATCAACTTGGGGTGGGACTTGAGTGACCTATCGTTGATTTAAAATATCTCCTTGCTGATCTAAAATGGGCACTGTTCTGTTAGGTGATTATAATTTTTTTTTTCAAAAACTTTTGCAACACTTAGTAAATGTTACGCATCTGGAGAGGAAGAACTAAAAAAATTAGTGCAGAAATTATCAGAATTAATTAGATAAATTCGGCATACCACTGCAGAAAAATTTCCCAGAAAGAGTACCTTCAAAAAGATTCTCTTGTCAAGATACTTATTTTTCTGCTTCCACTCATACACCTGAAAATTCAATTCCTTGGCATCCTGAAACCTTGAAGTAGTTTAATATTTTCTGTTCTTTGCCTTTCTGCACTCATTCCTTTCCAGCTTCTCTGAAGTGTATGACCTGGCTTGCCACTGCAAGTTCCATTACCACTGCAAAGCCTCATTATTATTTATGTTAAATTCCAAAATTTACATATCTGTTCATAAGTACTCAATGAGGTATTTTTCTCCTATTCACATGTCTATTCACCACATCCCATGTGTGATTGTATATTTCCCTTTTTTTGCACAGTATCTGGGAATAAATATGCATTTGTGAAGACTCATAATTCAGAGATTTCATATTGGATATGTAGGTTTAACAGATTAAATTATTATAACCTGGATACACTCATGGGAGAAAAGAATTAAGAGGTCTTTAGGTTCACCATTAGTTTCTCTCCCATTTCCTTACTATTGTGCTTGTACTTTGAGGAATGGAAGTGAGGGTGCGTCTGCAACGGCTCGGGAGTGGTGCTGCCTCTCTGTTTCAGCAGTCCTCCAGTTCACCCAAGCCTGGTGTTGCCATGCAGTACAGACAATAATCCCTGCACTGAGAAGTCTGCCCTCTTCTAAGTCACGCTTGGGCTGCATTTGGCCTCAAAGATATTTTTCATAGAAAAGGTGTTTCCAGAAATGTTTTAATGTTAAAAGTTGTCCCTTTTAACAACTAAAACTGGATAGATTATCAGTTTGTTTAAAAGAACTGCCAGAGAGAGTACACAGAATAATCCAGAAAAGAAATCTTCAAGAAAAGTAGAAAGAAGTCCATGACTGATATCTACTGTCAGCAAATGGTAGTAGACAGGAAAATTTTTCAATTGAAATTCAGAGATCATTTAGTGCTGCCTACGTCAAATGCAATTATTTGAACTTCTTTTTGTAGTAAATAGCTGGCACAAATGGATTTGTAAAAATATAACGTACTAATGTGCCAAGCAAAAAGTCCAATTTTTAGGCAGATGGTGCAGCAAGTATAATTGCAGTTATCTGATGGTACCCTGGTGTACATATACTTTCTATCCAAAATTTATGTGATGATACTGTTAGGCACTACCATTAGCATACAACAATTCATTGTAAGGTATCACAATCAAAAGAGAGAAATAAAAAGAAAAAAACTCCTGTCTTTTTTCGTACTGTGATGAAGAATGGATGTAGAATGTTCTGTTTATTAGAGATCTTTGCCACTACAATGAATTTTAAAGGGATATGTAAAAGTGTTTTCTTGATCTGCCAGCACATTTTTAGATTTAATGGCAATCACTAAGATAATTTACCCAGCAAATAAATAAAGCTAAAATTATAAATTATCTGTCAGGCAATAGAGAGATCACTAGTGTCTCTCTGAGATCATTTCAGATGTTTTGTTTAAACTACCCTCTCATTCTGAAGTTATTGGATGTGTATTATATAGGTAAGTACAAAGCAGTCCTTCATAGATACATACAACTAGCAAGTACTGAACTGAACTGACAAATATTTGATAAAGTTGCTTAAGGTATATCTATTTATCAAGATACATTTTTTCCTGTATTTTCAAGAGCTTGCTATTCTTCTTCTCCCTATATTTTCTTTGCTCTTAGTGATTATGAGTACAAAATAACTAATCTTAAAATCATAAAATTTAAATGTCTAGTAATTCAAATATGGACTTAAATGAGAGGTAATTTTAAAGCCCCTCTTGGGAAAAAATTTTAGTTACTATTACTTATCTCTCAGAAAAAATAGTTTAGACATATCATATATCATAGCATATCATATCATCTCATATCATCTTTCATGATGAACCTAAATTAAATAAAAGCATCATTTAGCACATTGATTTAACCATCTAATTCAATTATAGATCAGAGCATAAGAGACAGTAGAAGACAGTGTGGCAGTCAATGGATAGTACAGAAAAAAGGTTTTATAAGGTATGGTGTGTTGGTTTCAGCTGGGGTAGAGTTAATTTTCTTCACAGTTGGTATGGGGCCATGTTTTGGATTATCAACAGGGTTGATAATATAGAGATGTTTTTGTTATTGTTGAGCAGGGCTTACACAGAGCCAAGACCTTCTCTGCTTTTTGCACTGCCACGCTGGCAAGGAAGCTGGGGGTGCCTGGGATGTTAGGAGGAGACACAGCCAGGACAGGTGACCCAAGCTGACCAGAGGGATATTCCAGACCATATGACATCATTCTCTGTATATAAAGAGGGAGGAGGAAGGAGGAAGGGAATCTCAACCCATGAGTTCTTTACCTTTTACCCTTCCAATTTTCTCCCTGATCTCACTGGTGTGAGTGTGGCTGCGTGGGGCTTGGCTGCTGGCTGGGGTTAAACCACGGCGTATGGGGACTGAAGATATATTTTATGTATTTCTATGGTGAGTTATGAATACAGGAAGTAGAAGGGTAGACAGTATTTTGAATCTGATTGTGTGATAAGACAGGAGCTAGTAGTTTTCCAGTGAATGTTTCTGCTACAAGAATGTAGCATGGATAAAATTGCAAGTAAAACAAGAAAGACATCAACAGCACTTAACAGTAGAGAAGCTAGAGATATTGTAACAACAAATTGAGATTAATCTTCCATGGTAGGTAACAGCACTATAAGCAGAGCATTAAAATATGTTATATATAGGGCCTTAAGGATGTTTTTCTGGGAAAGCATATAAATAGCAAAATTACAGAGGTCTACTTTTTGTTTTAATTGGAAGTCCTTCATTTTTCTTTCCTGTTCTGTCTGACACCCTTTGTATCAGCATGAGAAATCCATTTCAGTGCTCTTAGTTCCACTATGTTGTGTTGTTTTTTCACTGGAAACGTTTTACAACAGAAGAATTTGCATGACTGTTCAAAAAGAATCAATCCAAATCACCAGGAAACTGAACTCATTTAAACAAGTGATGAAATCAAATTATCTATTGTTCTTCACGTATCTGTGTTCCAGTAATAGTGTTGTTGAGCTTCTATTTTTTGCTAGTACATTTAGGTTCATTTCAATTAATCAGTTAAATATCATCTATAATAATTTGAAATGCTTCCAGCTAAACTGAAAAAACTCCTGTTAAATCAAGAACTCTTGAAGTGCTTTCTCCTTTCTTTCCTAATATGGACTTGCCAGATACATATTCTGTTTAATTCACCAGTACATGATGTTACAAATTCATAGATTGTATTTTAAAATCCAATTCTCTTTAACCTTTTAATTTTTTACTACCTAGATATATATCACTACCAGATGTAACATCCCAAGCTCTCAAGGATGAGCACTGCTGACTGCACGTATTCTAAGACAAAACGCATAGCGCACAGTATGTATCGTTCATTCTGAAATTAAGTATAAAAATTAGGAACAGATTTTACTGTCATTGAACAAAAATATAGAACTGGATTTGTGAAAGAGATATTCAATTAGCAGTCTGGTAGATCCTTCTTTGAAGGAAGGGTATGGCCATTTCTATTCTTAAGGTTTCTTGGATTACATACACTGGCCAAATAGAGATGGCCAGTCTCAAACAGAATGCACATAAACCCATATCAGCATCACATAAAATTACAAAGAAAGAAGATGATACAACTGGAGTTGTTTTCTACCAGTTTTATGTCTCTCTGGGTGAAACAACTGCCAAGACAGAAAACCCATGAGGTGTGAGACGACACAGTGGAACAGGGTTTTGAGGGAGAGAGAAATCGAATATTCCACAACTGACAGCAGAAAACAGTGTGCTTGTGAGGCCTCCACATTCTTCAAATGTGGATAACTACAGATCTGAGACACACTACAAAAATAAATTTAGGGAAATTAACAGGGATAGTGATTTATACAACAGTAGTTAAAAGGATAATTGGAAGATAAATTACTTGGAGGGGTAATTTTTTCTTTAAGCAATTGATACAGTTGGAAAAATGAACAAATTTCTGCTATACAAAACTAAAATATTACTACTCTCCAGAAAACATTTCTTTCAGATAATATCATAGAATCATACAATGGTTTGGATTGGAAGGGTCTTTAAGGATCATAGAGTTCTAATTCCCCTCCCAAGGGCAGGGACAGTTTTCACTAGACTGGTTGCTCAGATATGTGGAAATTTAGTTAATTACTTGGTTTTGAAATAAGAATAGATGATACAGAACATCTCAAATTTATTTGTAATATACCATAACATTTTATTTAGGCACACTTGAACACACAGGTATAATAGAGCCATTTAAAATAGTCTTGTGACACACAAGAATTAGAATTGTGGTAGCTCTCCTAATCAATATACCTTATGATAAAAACATCACTCATGATGCATTACTCTGTATTTAAGAAAGCGTTAGAATAAAAAGGAGCAAGAAGTACATACCTAAGTCCTAAATATTTCATCTTTGATTAAAAATATTTACTAGGGCTGTCTCTTTTAAATATACATTAGAGGAGCCTGTGGTAGAAGAGGCTGTGGTCTCTGTGCTGCCTGCTGCTGATAACCTATGTTATAGGTGATAAAAACTTATGATATTAGTAGGAAATGTCTATGTGGAGAAACTCTTGAATAGATCATATCATCTTTTATGATACCAGTGTAGAAATTCAGGTAACTATCAGCTGCAAAAAGAAGTCATAGGAATTGTTTTAAATAATTTACTGTGAAAACTTGTTTAGAAATAAATCAGATCAGCAAAATCACATGATCTTTGTCTTTCTGAATTATACGGCCTCTTTTTATTCAGGCTATGCTCAGTTATAACCTTTAGTGATTCTAAGTAAACAGTATAATGAAAGAATATAGATATGGTATTCGCTTTCAAACTGATGAAAATATATACTTATTTTCACTAACTTGCCTCAATATATTTTGCAAAAATAATATAAAACTGGACTTTCGATTCTTTGTTTTCCCCAAATCTGAGGTTCTTTATTTATCTTTAAATTCTAAATAATTCACATAATTCACAACAACCTCAAAAATACTTAACCAGGAGTGTCTTAAATTGCTTTGAGTGAATTACAATTTCAACTCTATTTACTCAGAAAATTCAGCAAAGTGGCTGCAGATATAAACACAGTTCCTTAAAACAGACAAAGCGATCAAGTGCACCCTCAGCAAGTTTGCAGACAGCTCCAAGCTGAGCGTTGCAGTTGAGACACTTGAAGGATGGGATGCCACCAGAGGGATCTGGACAAACTCAAGAACTGGGCCCATGGGAATTTAATGAGGTTTAACAAGACCAAGTTCAGGATGCTGCTCCTGGGTCAGGACAACCTGGTATGAACACAGACTGGGGGATGAACAGGTCGAGAGCAGCCCTGCTGAGAAGAACTGTGGGGTGCTAGTGGAGGAGAGGCTGGACATGACCCGGCAATGTGTGCTCACAGCTCTGAAAGCCTGGGCTGCATCAATATCACCGTGGCCAGCAGGGCAACGGAGGTGATTCTGCCCATTTGCACCACTCTCCTGAGCTCTCACCTGGAGTGCTGCATCCAGCTCCGGAGTCTTCTGCATAGGAAGGAGATTGAGCTATCGAAGTAAGTGCAGGGGAGGGCCACAAAGACGATCAGAAGGATAGAGCACCTCTCCTATGAAAGAGGCTGAGAAAGTTGGCGGTATTCAGCCTGGAGAAGGCTCTGGTGAGACCTTGTAGCATCCCTTCAGTACCTAAAGGGGGCCTGCAGGTAAGCAGGGAGGATTTTTGACTAAGGCATGTAGTGGTAGGACATGGAGAAATGGCTTTAAACTGAAAGAGAGTAGGTTTAGATTTCAGATGTTCTTTCCTGGAACAGGTTGCCCAGAGAAGTTGTGGATTCCCTGTCCCTGAAAGTTGTGTTCTGTCACTGTAACTCGTGTTGAGTGAAACTTTTGTTTTGTTTAATTTTGCTAAGGGTAAAAATTATAATAACAACGAAGAAATGAAAACTTGTGTTTGATGGACCTATAAAATTACTATTTAATTCACAATGTGTTTTAATAGCGTATAAACTGTGGTTTCATGACACAGGAATTTTACCAGTTATAGATCTGAATACAAAATAAGACTTTTTATTTTTATTTTATTTAGATAATATTAATATTCTTTTGTGTTTAACAGTCCAGCAGAAAATGTATCCTTTTTATAAAATGCAGAGAGAAGAGAAAATAAATTTATCATGTTTGATATTATTATGGATGAATCTGTATAACTACAGTTTTAAATCTGTCAGTCCTGCACTAATGAGACAAAAGACTGTTTGCAACCAAGATGCTGTTAAAAGCAAAATGAGTGCTGCTATGGTCTTTCAGCTCTAATTGTATTGTGCTGACATTTGGTGTAATTATATGCAGTTGAGTATAATTCTATCTTTCATGCCGCTCTAAGAAATTCTGGAGTAAATTGAGGTAGCTATCTGTTTTCAGATGAATTTGATCGCTTTATTTTACCCCAGTCTCAGAATTTAGTCAGAGAGGTCTGAAACCCAGTATTTATCATAATCTGCTTCGTTTGTTCAGTCCCCATGCGGCAATTCCAATTAGAATTTTATCAAAGTCATCCTTACAGCAATAATGATAATCCTTTAGCATCTATCTGGATTAGGTCTCTGTTTTATTCTACTAATGAATACTCTAGAGGGGTCTGGGCAATTTTACAGAACAAATTAACCTTAGAGCATAGCCATTTAAAGTGTTCATTATACTGGACACCTGCAAAGTGTACTGGGCTTAAACGCAATTTAATAGACCCTTCTAGGCCTGTTTTAAAGTATCCTGAAGAGAGTATGAATAAGATGGTATTTAAATTATGATGGTTAGAATGGAGTTTTTTCTAGCATTTTCAATAAATATCAGATGTGCTATGTATGAAGTATCACTCTTGGAATACATCATCATGTAATTGCAGCTTTTGAAATTTAAAATGAAAAGTTTCAAAACACTGAAATCTGAAATGCATGTCTCTTCAATTCCACCTTTGTATATAGCATGCTCAAAATGAATGTCCTACATGTGATACATTTTGTTTCTGATTCAAATACTGCTATTATTGCAAAAAATATGAACTGTAATTCTTAAATAGGCTATAATGGAAAGAAACTGGGGAAGAGAGGGCACAAGAGCAGAGAGAAATGGAAAAGCTAATTGGTATTCTCTGTTTTCAACTGTTCATATCCCCAAGCCTCTCTCTCTCTCTTTTTCTTTTTTTTTTTTTAGTTTAAAGTCAGAGTCTCTTCATTACCTCATTATACTACAGTTATAACATATTCCAGTGCCTTGGACCAAGAGTGATTCATTTACATTGTTCATCAATCAAAACCTTGCCACTAGAACTGAATGCAAGCTCAATCTGAACACATCAGACACTGCTTGCACATCTATTGTTATGACACTAATTCAATAGGCAAATAATTTGGCCTGTACTAACGGTTACAAGGGTTAGATAAATAGGCTTTATACTTTAATATTTTAAGCCAGCTTCTAAAAACATGAACAGCTTTTTTCATACATGACCAAATTTTTGTAATTCTGTATTACAAATCTTACTGGCAACACTACATTGCAGGAAGACTTGCTGCATCCTTGGATAGAATGAGACATCCAAACAAAACTCAAAAGCATCCAGCTTTGCATATTTTCTTAGTTTCTCTTGGAGCAGAAAAACTTAATTAAAACCAGAAGTATATACTTAGTGTGTCGAAGCATATGTGTAAAATCAAGTCAGTAAGTGTTTCCCTCATTGAAATCCCTAATAGCCTACTGTGGTAGAAGACAGTGACAGAACTGAAAACACAGAGGAGGCTGGGTTTTCTAAATTCGTAACGCACTGGTGGGCAAACAACAGAGTTCCAGGACTGAGAATTTCTGAAAAAAACTTGGTTACTCTAGAATCTCTGCTGGCAATTTTGCTTAGGCCTGAAAAAACCTACTGTGAATCTCTGAAAGTTTTTATTCAGTCTTAAGAAATTCTTAAACTTTGGTTTATATAAACAATATAAATTTTCTCCATGTTATCTTTTTCTTTTTTTCAATATGCTATGTATTTTTAAGTATATTTTAGCTATTTTTTGATATCTATTAATCTGCACCTAGCAGATTACAGGGGTTTTTTTCAGTACCTTCTGAAAGATTGTTTGCATCTTCTGCTGCTGCTGAAGTAATGAAACTGTTCATACTGCTTTTATGCACCCAGCTCACATGATATACCAGCCACTATTCTGCAAATCAAGAGTGTACTGAAATCTGTTGCTAAGAAGATCTGAGTGTCAGTCAAGATTATAGTTATATGTAATGTGGGGGGTTTTCTGTGACTAATGTGATATACATGTAGAGTCCTAATATAGACACAGCAGAGTTAGCTCAGGTACTGTGACATGTAAATTAGACTAGCATGAAGATGAGACTGCTGTGAGTGTTCTGTAGACATGTCACGGGGGGACTTACAGTGGAGTTACAGCAAGAAAACAACCACGTCACTCAGTGACATAATCTGAAATTTATTTACTAAGCAGGATGGTTTTAGCAGGTGAATAGCAATGTCTATTATGAAGCTTTTAATAAAAGATTTCTATTCCATGGCACTCACATACAAACTGACAAGGATAATGTCTCTCGAGCCCAGTTTAGATAGTCAGCATTGATCCAGGCAGACAGCTCTTACTGATCAACATGTTTGAGTCCTAGATAGGATTCTGGCCCCTACCTATTGCCCATGTCCATGCACGGACCCTTTCCCCCCCATCCCTGAGGGCTATGGTCTTAACAGTATATTTCTTTTAAAATTAGATAATCTGAATAAGTCACTGATGGTCTTGCTAGTTTTATAGCTCCAGGCCAATTTCATTGTCTTTCCCTATATTTAAAACCAATTAGTCATTGTTTTCAAAGTTATTATCACCTTCTGGTTTCCTATACCAGATGGGCTAAAGAGATGTTAAGTCCTTGTTTCATTGTTAGCTCAGCTCATACCAGAGTACAGCATGTCTTTAGAGGTAGAAATCAGCAGAGGATATCTTGGCCTCATTTTATTACATTAAACTTTCAGGACGTTTTTAGTCCATAACAAAGCTATAATCAAAAGCAGAAAACAACTAAACACATCTTTATACCACAGTTGACCTATAGATCAATATTCAATAGATGTAGTCTCATGGACATACATAGAGGAATTTGTAAAGTTAACACAGCTGTGAGATTTTTTCTCTTTCTAGGAAAATTGCTAAGACTTTTTGCTATTTGAGCATGCAGGCTGCTGTTTCAGGGCCACATCATCACACCACAATAACTGAGAGTAAACCAGAAAATTTATTGTGTCAAAAAGGTTTGACACAATATTTGAATTTGTCCAGGCTAGGGTTGTGCTGTTGTTGATTGTTTTTCATTTAAATTAAATTAAAAGTATCATCATTTCCATGTTACTTTGACCAAACCATCTTTCCTATTTTTTTTTTTTGTTCAGAAACACTGTTTAAAAAAACCTAAAAACTCAAAACCCACACTGCTTTCCCAGCTGCAGATAATACCTTAAGATAAATTTCTTATTAATTAAATATACAAAAATATTATATAAATCTGACTAATAGCATTTGAAAGGTTCCGGTTTTCTGAGGAGTATGCAATTAATGGGAAGTCAGTTACCATCCCTTCCTTGGTTCTGATCTTAGTACACTCTAGAAATACATTCAGCCAACTCAAGAAAGTGGTGCAATATCTACAACAGCAGTACAAAGTTAGGCAAATCTCACTTTTCTTACACATTTCCTTTCATTTCTCTTTACACTAGGCGTTCCTTCTTTTATCTTCTGCAGGGCATGGATCTTCATCAGGGCATGGATTGTTATCCTTATGAATTTTTCTTGAGCGTGAATGTATTTCACTACCCACATGATAGTTTCTTGGTGATCCTTTTATGGAATACAATGGCTTTAGCTGACATTAGAACTTGTCCAATTTCCACAGTTTCTCCAGGTGGCAAATAAGTTCTATCTTTTTATTCTCATTTCAAACAACTCACTCACTGTCTCTGGGCCGTGCCTTGACTATAAATCCTTGCTCCCTAGTGCAACAAAGAGAAAAAAAAAAAAAAAAAGACATTTTGGAAGGACTTATACTGCTATGCTGTGCCCTGTTTTCAGCAAAAGAGTATAGCTTTCAACTGATGGGCCCTGAGTGTAGAATTCAATTTTGTAAATATAGATTATATGAGATGCTAAAGGGTATCTGAAACGAGATCAGAAGGTATGACACAAGACCTACAGGATAACCATGCTTTGCTAAAGTAACAGATGAAAGCCTGATGGATCTGAAACCTCTGCATTTTGCACTAGTTGCCTGTGTTTAGGCAGCTGACTGCCACACTCACATGATCTGAAAAGCCTGTGCTTGACAATTGTTCTCCTCTAAATGAGTCGTAAAAAATCATGAATAAAACTTCTAAGTATTCAGACCAGTGGTTTTATTTAGTTTTTATTTTTCTTTTAATAAGGAAACAATATTAAATATAAAAATCACAGAAAATATACCTTTATTATGAGTATGCTGGAATAGTATTTCTTTCAAGTTTCTTCACTTACACCTTCAGTTTTCTTAGGCAGTCTGGCAGGTACAGCACTAAGATCCTCTGTCACTGCATTTCATCAGTGACTTATTAAATAATCCCATTTGCCTGAAGCAATAACTACTACAGGAATAAAGCGATTTTCTATTGTTACCTGATTTGCACTTCCTCTAAATCTAATGAATTTAAACACACTTTACTTGGTGTAAAATATCACCATAACATTAAGAAGCTGTCATTTAAATATGTTAATACAATATCTACAATTCAAACTAATATGTTCTGTGATATAAAACCTGGTCACTTAATGCAGCATGGAAAAGCAATTTGAACTAAAATGAGGGAAAAAAATTAAAACATTGATTCTAAACTGACTTGAAGGTACAGAGAGTAGGCAAAATATGAGAACATACTTGCTGCTGGTCTAAAAGCTATTTCATATGGTGCATTTATAGCGATGGTGAGCCTAAAGCACAGACAAAATCACTATTAAAATCATATAGTAAAAATAGACAATTAGATTGGAGCTTGAGGCCTATAATACTGAGAAGTCTAGATTCCTAGAAACAGGAAAAGTTAAATGACCTTTCAGTCATCTGACTTGCAATTGCATGAAAGTTAAGTGAATTTATTCAGTCATTGGATTACATGTTCATTCCAGAGGCCAGTTTGAAAATCCAAGGGTTTTTTTTTTATTATTCTTACCTTGTGGTAGAGAAAAATAATTAATATTCCTAGAGGATGGAGGGCTTGGCTATGCTTACATAATTTCTTGGTTTACACATCAGATGGGCCCAGCTCCAGCCATATCCCCCTAACTGCTTCTACACACACATTTTGTGATCCAGCAAGCATCACTCTCTGTCCAAAGACAAGTTTTAGGAGGAACAGTCAAAGTTCAAAGTGTTCAGGTCTCTAGACTGTGGAGTGAAAAAATATATGTACACTGCAGCAGTGCACATGAAGTGCAGTAGCAAGGCATGTTTGGCAATGTCCATACGTGAGAGACAACGGATACATATCTGACCTCTGTAGGACAAGAGTGACATGGGGCAGAACTTGTCATTATTTAACACTACTTTCACTCTTGTTCTTATTCACTCTCAGCTCTGAAAATAATGTTCAATATAATGAATTGCCATTTAATACTAAGCAGCTACTTAGATAACCACTGGCTGTATTCAATATAACAGCAACTAAAGTTGAGGTAAACCATTTTCATAAACTCCAGTAAATGAAATATGTGCACAAAATATTTGCTAAGCACAAATGCAAAAGGAATGCGAGAACCTTGTTCAGCATCAGACTGAACACTATAGATGAACCCAGGAAGAAAAGATTTAGGTGTCAGTAAGATGTCTATTTTACACATTGAAATATGCCAGAAAATTTACCAAACCCTCGTGGGACAAAACCCTGGAAAAGGCAGTAGAAGAAAGAGCAGAAACTAAGCACCAGTACAGATATCACTATTTTTTATTCCAAGGGCAAGGATCTTGCCTACCTCTAGCATACCTATTATATATACTACTAGTAATGAAAACACTATAAAAACAACTTAACCCACTATATATAGTGCTTCAGAAGCTACAATGAAAAAACAAGAGGTGAATGGTATTAGTCATCTGGCTCAGTATTTCACAGGAAGGTTTTCAGATCCTTCTGTTATTAACTGTAGAATAGGCTACACAGATAACAAATAAACTAAACACAAGTAACTTTCTGAAGATAATTCTTTGGATGATTCATAAAGTCCAAGAGCTTTGACATGTCTGTCTGTCTGTCTCTCTCTATTTTAATGGAAAACTTTTCAGTTTCATCTTAATTTTGTCTGAGACATTCTGACTGTTTCTTGTCATGCTGATTCAAAGGCTACTACAGGAGTAGTCTACAGCAGGGTAAAAAAGAAAATGTTCACAACAAATTACACAATATTTCTTTTCTGAATCCACCTATGAAACTTTTACTAAATAGTCTCTCCAACATAATTCCAGGAGATTTATAATTACATTTCAGTCAATGTTCCAAGCAGTGCCTGAAAACAGTAATTTACATTTTCTTATCTCTGGCTTTGGGTCTTGATTTTAGGCAATTCTTACATAGCAGCAGATGCACTTCTGAAGCCAGAATAAGATCTCTGACCAAAACACAAACTTCTTCAAAGTTATTTAATATACAAGAGAACTTTGTCAACCCTAGACAGACACAACAGAACCTTGTATTTGAGAAGAACTAAAATTTTAAAGGAAAACAGTCTATCAGCTATCAGTCTTAAGAAATACTATTTATTTGGTCTATGTTCTGTTTTCAGCAAATAAATGGTAATCGAAAGATGAAGTAGATAAATGCTTTATTTATAAGATAACATTTTGACTTTCAGCAGCTGCTTTCCTTATATTGCACTCTAGAGTTGGCAAAAACAGTAGTGTTACAGCATAAATAAAATGTTTCTTCAGCCTGCAGAGAACTTTGAATAGCAATTTTTCTGCTAAACAATGGTACACGTGATAATATTACTTGCAGAAAATGAACTTGCTGCAGTGGAATTTCAGACACCAATCTTCTCTACAAAAGGGAGAGAAGGGAAAAAAATTAATATGTATTTTCATTATATGCATAGAAAAACAGACAAAGAGGAGCCAAGATGAGGCAGTTAAAATTACACATTGAAAAATACGCATTACTTTCACAATCATATTTTGCAGTAAACCCTGGATTAAACTAGTTTGACAGTGCCAGAAGCTAGTGCTTAGTGCCAGCATCTGTGGATGTCTCAGCCCAGCACAACTGCTGTTTCCATTCCTTTTAAGTTTACTGTGTATTAGTATTAGGTGCTTTACAGTTCTTCTGCTTTCCTGATATCATCATCTTTTTGGTCACTAGACTGCACACATTGTGGCTTGACATGGCCAATTGCAGTTGACATTTCCAGTCGCCCAGGGTTAGTCCAATATTAATTAAAACGACGTTCTAGACTATTATCATTTTTCTTCATTATTGTAATGGATCTTATGCTATTTTTAAAATTCTGCTTCTTTCAGATAGAAATAAATCCTAATCTTACATTCCTAAGCAGAAATAGCAGGTTGAATTAGAAATCTTGGTGCCACTTAATGAAGTCCTTACATTAATCTTCCCTCTCCAATTCCATTTTCAAAACACCTAAAGCTAACATCTATACAGAAATAGCTTTTGCAAATCTAAGTCTGATTAAAACCCTAGTTGATCATTCAGTGCACTCAGAAGACACCTGGAATGGCTGTTATTTCTCACAAGCTCATGTGTCTCATTACCAACCAACATATACTTCTAATAAAATTCCCATGATAAAGAGCAGATTTACTGTGAAAATCTGCTTCTCAGTGATTGTACATTCTGATATACCCCACTTAATTCCCTAGCCATCAGATCAAGGTCATGCTTGCTTATCTTCATGAGAATAATTAGAGTTAATTGCTTATTGCCTCAATTACAACACCAAACCAGCTGAGAGCTAGTATTGGAACTTATTCCATCTGGTACCTCAGTCCCTTAACTGTGCCTATGCAGAAACAGAGGAGATGTTCTTACATGTGTCAGTGATGCCATGATTTGAAGACACTGAACCAAAGCCCCCTCACTTTATGTCCTATAATCTGAATTTCTTCATTGTTAGTGAAAATCCATTATCCTGTAAAAGAAAGGTGTTTGAGAGGTTTCGGTGGGCCAAGAGGTAAGGCAGACTATCGCACAGTTGTCTAGATTTCAGGGATAGGCATGTATTGTTTTTTGCATTCTGAGTAACTGAAAATCTCTTGGAGAAAATAAAACCTAGGGTTTCTAAGCCCATAATATCATTCCTTAGCAAAAACCAGAATTTAAATCTGTATTTTTCATGTTTGTTTGTAGAGAAGGCAAAAGAAGATAGTATGTGAGTTAGGACCACTGAGTCTTTAGAGCACACTTTATTCCACCCTCGAAAAACTTATGCATTTGTTCAAACATTTTTGTATGTCTAGGCACTAGCAATATGGAATTTGCAATCTTGCAAATAGAAGATTTACTAATATCACCACATAATCAAAAGGAAATCATTGACCTTTTTTTTGAGTAATTAATCCTGCAGGGCTGAAATTCACTGCAAAATGTCCACTTTAGCAGGTTATATAATCATTCTCTCAAACATCAGTATCTCAGAAAGACTTCAAGTGTGACTGCTTTACAGTACCTGCCTTCAAACTAGGTTATCATGAATTAGCTGCAGAATGATGTTATGTACCTTGCTTAGTACAGAACATTAAATTGTTTAAGTATTGTTTAGTTCAGGCTAAATCAATTTTGCCATTACCAATTTTTATAACATAAATGGAAGAAAAAATGTCTGACTTCAAATCAGTTCTTCTGCAAGAAAGATATTCTGAGTTTCTTTTGCAAAATCTTATGAAACTTTTTTCCCGTAAAATTCACACTAAAACAGACCTTAGCCTAGCATTTCTGTGCTATGGAGCTCAGCTGGAAATGGTTATTATTTAGAACTGCAAGCATTACTTTAGAAATCATCTAATGTGCTAGTCATTTTAACAGATTTTTCACATAATTTCATCTCCTCAAGCTATGTTTTTGCTACTAGTTCTAACAAATTTTGCTATACCCCACACAAAACAAACAAAAAAATTATTTTAATGCCAGTTCCCTACAGTACTAATTCAAGTTTTGAGCTTCTTCTTTTAATGTGATTTTTTATAAATTAACAATAATGGTAGTTCAGAGTAATTTTTTCATTTTTCCTAATGAAAAAGAAGTTGCTTGAAAGTTAATTTTTTTCATAAAAACAAAGAAATAATATTTAATATTTATCCTGATTCTAAATATGTATAAGCCTAATAGTTAGTACTTATGCTTGGAAATGTAAAACTTTTCAAGAGATATTATTAATTAAATCAAATTAGTTTTACTAACTGACAATAATGTTTTCAATTTCTACTCCAAAAATGAGGTTGCATTCATTCTGGTTGCCACGACAACAATATGGATTAGTTGTCATCCAACAGAACCCTCTTGGAGCCTTTCATAATTTTGCAGTTTGAGTTTACTTGATAGAAAGAGTCCGTATTTTAAATTCCTTAGTTATTAAATTTGTTTTTGAAGAAACTATTTTTATATCCTCTTGGGAAAATGTAGTTTGATGGGAAGAACCTAGTGGAAGATGGAGATAGTTTGTGACACACACCCCCTAAACAGAACTGTTGTGTTCTAAAACTATTGAGTTCTAGTAATCTTGCATAATTATTGCCATATCTTTTAAATTGTGGCAAAAGAGGCACGTTCAGTGTCATACTCATTTTAATAAGATTAGTTAGAGAAGTTAGACTGTAAACATCGTATTTATCTTCCTAATTGAAGCAACCAGAACCGAACATTACATAGGCATCAAGAGAAGTGCTCATAAAAATTTGACCAAATAAAGGAAAAACTAGTGTGTCTCTCTAAATTAGAGGTTTAATGTGATATATAATTTAAGAGGATTTAATACATTATTTCAGAAAATAGAAAAGTTGTTACTTTCAGTGTGCTTATTCTTTACTCAGAAGGCCAGATTTAGATGCATTGACTGTACAGGTATTAAGAAATTTTAGACTCAAGAAGTAGACCCACAGATGTGTTGACATGGTGGTGTTAGAAATTGTGCAGAATATGGTGCATGCTGAAGGGTATATATTAAATATATTACATGCAAGTTTTAATCAGAACTTTAGAGATTTACAAGAGATTCCACCTTGAATTGGTCAACAGAAAATGAGAAATCAGAATGGACCCAAAGCCCTATGCATTTCATGATCTATAAATTTAATTCTGAGCTGTAAGAAGTTATTGTCAGATTTGGATTACATCCTGAGATCCTCTTCTCAGGTTAGATGTGTAACCTTTTTTGTACAATGAGAAGAGTCTCTCTTTTTCTTTTAATACTGTTGGTGGTTGTGCCCATCTTTTTATGTATCATATCAGAGATTAGACCAGTGAACCAAGAAGTAAAAAGTCTGGATTCTGTACAATTATTAGCTTTAGAGAATTTTTACCCATTGTTCTCAAATCCTTGAAGAGGATTTAGCCTACTCATGGTGTCTTCCCTGTGCTGCTGAACTGTGCCATCCTGGGATGCATTTCAAGACTTAAGGGATCAGAGGCAGAAAAGTATGAGGATGAAAGAGCCTAGAGATCTGAGACACAGGCTTGGCAGAATGGATCCTCTGGCTCCAGCTCTGTCAAGGGGCCCTACAATAAAGATGCAGAGGGACTTCTTACAAGGGCAGGTAGTGATAGCACAAGGGATAATGGCTTTAACTGAAAGAGGGTAGATTTGGGTGAGAAATTGGAATGAAATTCTTCACCGAGGGTGGCAAGACACTGAAATATATTGCCCAGAAAAGTTTTGGATGCACCATTCCTGAAAGTGTTCAAGGCCAGGTTAGATGTTATTTTGAGCAATCTGATCTAGTAGAAGATTACCCATGGCAGTGGGATTGGAAATAGGTGATCTTTAAGGTCCGTTCCAGCTCAAACCATTCTATGATTCTATGATTTCATGTATTTCCTTCAATAACTGCTTAAATTCAATGGCATTATCTGGAACTTCAGTACTCATGGATAGTTTCTACAATAAACTATCATATCAGGGTTTTCACTGTGCTTAGAGGCCAGATTAAAAATATCAGAATTAATTTTTAGCAGGATCAATAAGAAATATAAGTACAGAATACAAGAACTATTAAAAAAAACAAGAAGGG
>WBMZ01013701.1:0-41740 GCA_013400975.1 Atrichornis clamosus
GCCCGCCCGCCCCGCCCCGCCGCGCGTCAGCCCCGCCGCCGCCGCCACACGTGACCGCCCCTCGCCATGGCAACCGGCCGGCGCCGCGCTGCGCCCGGGGACGGCAGCGGGGAGGGAAGGGAGGGAGCGGGGAAGGGAGAGGGGGCCGCCCCGCCCCGCGCCCCCACACAAAGAGCCGCTCGCCCCGGGAGTGCGGGGCGTCCGCCGGCCCCCGCGGCGGAACAGCCCGGGCTGTTCGGCGGCCCCTGCTCGGCGCAGGCACAAAGCGCCGGGGCACCCCCCACGTACGCCCCGGCCCCGCACGGCGGTGCCGCCGCCCCCGCCCGTGTCCCTGCATCCGTGGGCGGCACAGAAACGCGGCCTCTCCCGTGCGGGCACCGCGCCGCGCCCCTGCCCGCCGCCGCCCGTGACAAGGGCAGCCGCGTGTGCGCCCGGGTTCTACGAGACCAGCCGCGGCCTCGAAGCCCCATGCCTCATCATCACCCTCCGTGCCCCGGTACCTCAGCATCATCCGCCTTTTCCCCACACCAAGGAGCGCTGTGGGGCTCAAGCTCCTTCTTTTGAAGGAGCCCCCGCAGCGGGCGGCTCGGTTACACACCGCCCCGCCGCAGCAGGGAACACCGCCCAGCTCTTCGCAGCATCTTCGCTCGGTGCGGGTGTGCCTGGGGCTATTGCCATCCCCACCGCACAAAGCTCGCCTGCACCGGCTGCAGCTCGCAAGAATCATTGAATGGGTTTTATGTTTCACATGATAAACGCTTTATTAACAAAAAAGTACATAAATACTAAGTTACATGAGAATGCAAGAATGTCAAAAATCATGGACTCCTACCTAATAATAAAAAAAGCATACGAAGGTCTAGGTTTTTTTATGCTCTTCTTTCCTGCTTCCTGTGTCTGCTACTCCACCTGCATTTCCACCCCAAGCACCAGGATATTCAAGTTACCAAGCTCTGCAACCCTGCTTACAGCTTCGCTGGAGAGCACAGTACACCACCTGTCAAGCTGCATTGCACAGTTCCAGCATTCTCCTGCTCTCAGACTTACACAAAAAAACCCATTTGATGGCACATCCTTTAAAATCTTGCTTGGATCAGAAACAAAAAGGGAAAAAACCTGCCAATGCAGTAGCACTGAACTTCTGGCCCTGCTAGCATCACCAATCACACAACCCTCATCTCTGCCTCCCCTTCATCTAAAAGGGTTTTTTATCCTCCTGAGTCCATTTCCCTCTGCACACCTCTATGATTTCTGCAAATCTCCACTTGCCTAAATGGCAATGCCCTTCAAAGTTTGACATTAGCCCCAGATCAATGCTGGTCATCCTGAGGAGCAGATCTGAACTTCACTGTGGTCAAACCTATCATCATGTCCTAAAAGTGCATCAAAATGCACACTTTTACCACAGTAAAAAAACCCAAACTATCCAACTATTGACAAATTGTTTTCTCTAAGCAAAAACCAACAAGGGTGACTGGGGGCATAGTCTCTAAACAGCTCTATATGACCTCAAAGCTGTTAGATACAAAATATTTGGGATGATCTATCAACATCTTAAAAAATAATACAAACCTCCAAATCCAACTCTCTTTTAAAAGGAGTTTTAAGATGGCAGGTCAAACAAAAGCCGTGTGAATATTTCTAATATGTTCTCAGAGACACATGGCGATATTTTAACTCAAAAGTTCTGAAGGATGGGTTTCATCAGGTGTATACTTCACATTTTTTCTGCACAAAGAAAGTGATTTAATGATATTTTAACTAATCTTTATCTAACCTTTCAGACTTTATGTGATTATGTTCATAATATAAACTCTGCATTCACAGACAGCTCATAAGGTGAATACAATCAGTAACACCAACTGCGCAGCACTTGGACTGCTGAGAAACTCCTTGGATTTAAATCAGATGTTAGAGATTGCTCTAAAATGTGTGTGTGTTAATGTATACAAAGCTCAAATTAGTCTGTCAATTTGCCACTGTCCTCTGAACACCAAGGGGGGGGTCTTATTTACTCTTTCTGCTAGGTTTTCAAATATACTCAAATTCACCTTTCAGTAACCAATCTATGGACATTTGCAGTTGGCACACTTTATTGAAAAATGTTCCATTCATCTGTCAACTGGAGGAAGCTACCCTTGAGTCTTTTTGAAAACAACAAAATACATTCTGCTAAAAAGGCCACTAAGTGTCTTATCAACACTCAAGAACATGGAAAAGCCAGAAATTCTACATGGTGACAGGATATAAAAATAATCTATAGCAGGGCTTTATCTGCCAGACATAACCCTACCTGCTCTTCTAGCCAGAAAGCAGTAAAACACTCCGCAACCCTAACTTGTAAAAATATTTTTATTTCTTCACCAGTGGCAAAGAACAGAAGTTTCTTTACTGAAGTCTCTAAAACTGTTTAAAACATGTACCGACAAAGCTACAGAAAAGTACAGGTGAGGAGAGCATGGCAGCCTCACTTCAGACCTCTTCTTACCTCTGCATTATGATTCAAGGTCAGAAAAACACACACTGGCTCAACACAGTACTTTACCTGAATGGAGGCTGAGCCAGGCCTCAGCAAAAGGAGCTTGGTACTGGCTTTCAGAGAGCACATGTTTCTTCAGTTGATCTAACACAGTCGGGGGGACTCTGGGTGCAGTATGGATTCCACATGCACGGCACTCCCTCTACTTACATCTCTGTTTCTGGGCACTGCGTGGCCCACAAACGCAACTCTTATCTTTACATGCCAGGAGCCACCAGCATCTTCTTCCCACTTCCATCATTCTGAGCTCAGAGGTCTTGCAAGAAAGAGGAAACCTGTTGCTGTTTTTAGGTGTGTCCCTACATCTGTGCTGCATTTACAGATTTTTACATGCAGTAGGAACACAAATAGAGAAGTGATCTGAAGAATAAAAGGTCAGCATTGATGCTGATAAAAAAGCCCCACCTGAAAGTATCAAAATCTAGTACTCACAAGTGATATACAGACTAAGCAAAGCAAAGAGCCAGGAAAGCAATTAATGCTGAAGGGTGGAATTACAAAACCTGATGTAATAGATCTTCAGCACTGAGACCACAGAAGCAGTGACTGAAGGGACCTATGGGGGTCATCCAGTCCAATCTCCCACTGAGAGCAGGATCATCACCAACACGAGATCAGGTCACTTTTGGTGACATGATCGTAATCGACCAAAATCTTGAAAATCTCCAAGGATGGAGACGTCACATTCTCTCAGGGCCACCTGCTCCCGTGTCACGTTAGCCACACAGCAAGGCTCAGGTGTGCTGCTGATGTGAAAAGCACCACCCTACCACATCACATGCATTCCAGCACTTTGATTTCTGCTGTGGTGAACCAGGTAGAGAGAACACTAGTAAGTACTGGAACAGATCTAAACATCATTTTCCAAAATCTGGTTGCTTCTTCCTCTTTAGAGCTTTTGTTTTCAGTTCCTTTCTCTTTACTTGCTCTAAGCCTCACTTACATGGCAGTAGAAAGGCCATGCAGCCTCATTTATAGTGCTTGAGAGTAAAAGCCCAAAATGCAGTGTTAAAAAGGCCTCAGGCATGCTTGAGCCAGAATTTTATATTAGGCAGCTAATGTGGAAATAAATTATAAATATTTTAATACTGATAAGAAGAGATCAATGTACAGCCTCTGACAACAGGGGTGATGGCCATGCTAGAGACTTCTGCTGATATATTTGTGAGTAGATTAAAAAAAAATCCCCACACACAGTTTTAGGGAGTATTTCATATGGCACAGCCAAACTATAAATACAATTAATGATTGCAGAAATTCCCCACCACTTGGATAACTTTGGGGTGGTGGGAGCAATAGGGAGTGAGACTAAGAAAAACACATTTAACCCTAGAGTGGCCAACAAGCATCCCTCATCTCTGACACCTCTGTTCATTCTCAAGCTCATAAAAGGTGTGATACTGCTTACACTGTTCTCAGAATACAGCCCAGCTACAGCTTCAAACTGTAGCAAACACCGTGCAAGTATAATTTATTTCGGGCCATGTACATTGCTTTTCTGAGGAATTTCATGAACATTCTTGTCACAAGTGCAGTTTTTTCCACTGGGGAAAAAAAACCTGAGAAAACTGGATTTCAGAAAACAGTTGGAAGATAGCAACAACTTTTGGAAAGCAGCAGTCCTGAGCAATGTAGTCTGCTTGTCTAATTTAACTATTCTCGTAGTCTTCCTTTATCACAATGAAGAGTAACAGAATTCTGCAAAGCCACAGATTACACACTGTAGATTAAAATCAGTTCATTCTCGCACTCAAATGTGTGTGTTTATCAGAAACCCATGCAGAAACAGGCTCTTCCCCCTGAAGGAATTGGCCAACAGTGTTTAGATGTGAAAATGAATAAAGCAAATCAGGAAGAAAGTTTGGGAAGAGCTAAAAGAAGTTACTTGGTTGAGTATTGAGCACACCTTGATTGCTAAAGGAAGTCCCAATTCCTTAAGGTACATAGACATACTTTATTCCCAGCATGAGGAGATTCAGTAAGATGGGTATAACCATGAGCATACTTAATTAGGCTGCATCATAATCAGCCTAATTTCTAAAGTTGCATTTCGTAGATTAGGAGCAGAAGGCTTAAGAGATCCAGACTTGCGTGTTATCTGTGAGAAGTACGAGTGAGGTCTCTGCACCTGGATGTCTATTAGAGAGCACAGGCTTGTGCCAGCCTAAACTAGTGCACAGTTCTAATCTACAGTGATAACATATTGCACAGAAACATCCACAAAGGGATCAGCAACCGCAGTGCTACTAACACGGTAAACGTACATCAGACGTGATGTGGGCATGGTGAGTTTCAAGCTGACCTGGGTTACACAGAACTCAGGTTTCCCCTTTTGCTGACATGCTGTCAACAGCACTGATCAGCCCAAAGGAAAACTCCCACTGTGGCATAAAATCCCTTTGGGTGAAAATTCAAAACCGTAACTTTACAGACTTTCTTTGTTTACAAAGCGCTGAATAAATTCTCCCACCTCCATCCGGCTACCTCATTGTATTTCTCCCGCTACAATACCTTGTATTTCTGGGCATGCTGCATTTAAACTCACTATACCGAACAGCAAATAATAATTTTGTCAGGACAAAGAAACACTGCATGAGTTGTATTAAAACAGCTACTTATCACTCCAGACATCCTGTAGACAAAGAATGAGCTTCCCACCCTTGGGATTCTAGTGTTGCCACTTTAAGCAGAGTCTTGATTATTTGCCTTCCCTGGAGAGACACAGATAAAGAGGAAAAAAAGAAAGAGAGGGCTGTCCCAATTACACAATGTGCATGGACCACATCCCTATGAGGTAATTCAAGTCTATTTTTAAATATACAGACATATTTATATTTCAGAGGTCGCATTTAACATTTTAAGAAGTGTTCTGTGCCTCTGAGGAAGAGTAACACAAATCTTGGAGTCTTTGTCAGCTAAGCATTCTTGAAAATTTGGTCTTATGAGCTGCAAATCCAATCTGACCATAAGTATATGAACTGATTGCTAAAGAGAGATATCTTGTAGAGCCACATGCTGTGGGTGTTTTCCTTTAGAAAGACTGCAGTCACCTTTTATAGTTACTGTAGAAATCAAACAGAAATCAGAGAATTAATTCAAGATTCAAATATTGTCTACAAAACAAGGACTTACGTTCACAGGAACATGATTTCAAAAACCCTTGAATAAGGTATTTTAAGACTAGTTATATACTTTTAATATTAATTCTTAGATTAAAATTAATAAATTGGTTTAGTGGACATTTATTAAATCCAATTAGCTAAATCCAGCTGCTTTAAAGAATAAACCCCCAAATTCCTATTTAGAAAGAAATACTCTTCAGTGTACATCAAAGGATTCCTTACTTAAAACATAAGAAGTTCACACTGAATAGCAGGAACATTTTTATCCAGTGCTTTCTACATAACAAAAAGCTCCCATGAGAGCAGCAAATACTTCAGTGAGGGAAGGTTCCAAAGAGAAGAAATTTTTACTTCCATTAACTCCAGACTAACCCAAAATTTGGAATTCTTTAGTGTCTGTTACATTTCAGTGATACCCACTGGACTATATCAGACTTTCAGACACACCTTGGGGAGCTGCTCTCATCTAAAAACCTGTAAACAGAGGCTGTGATCAATAAATACTTGGAGTAAGGATTCATCTGTCTCACTCTGTCTTTAATACTGATTGAAAGGAATTGAGACAGGAGACTGACTCATGGCTCATTCACATGCGTTTACTTGGAATTCTTTGGCTGGAGCTGTTCTAGATTACCACTTTCATTAGCACCAGAGTGTTAACTAGTTTTCTAGGCTTGTTTTGTCAGAGTTCAGATGTAAAGACCATGGAAAGCCAAAAAAACCCATTAAAAATGTTCAGGTAATCTGGATTCCTACACTTTTTCAGAGAGTAACAAAATTTGAATTAAATGAAAGTGAGATTAGTGTTCTAGAAGAGAGGGATTTGGTATTTTCATGTTTTCATACAGTACAGTTTATGACTGTAACCACTGGGAAAAGTAAGAGCCTCAAACATTCATATCTTAAACAAAACCAATAAAACAAGTTACAAATGGTAAAAGCCAGGAAGTGCTTGGAATTGTGAGAGACTAAGTCTAGCATTTCTTTACATATTTTCATCTTTTGAGGAGCCTTTGGCTTTCTTGGGGCTAAGGAGGGGTGTCTGGAAAAATGCAAAAATATGACAAAATCCATCTCTGATGTACCTTCTTACTGCTCCACACTGAAAATATCGGCAATACACTTTGAAGGCATTCCAGGCTATTGATTTAGACCTGTCCAACCTGTCCAAGATGCTCACCAATGCTAAAGAGGAAAAGGGAAGGCTAGCACAAGAAAGTAATGATTCCAGCAGATTGTCTATTAAATTTTACTGGATCAAGAATGTTTCAACCAAGTGACAGAAAGACTGGATATTTACAAACCAGGATTTGAAGGGGTTACTTTGTCCCAGGAAACTGTTAATTAAGTGTCTGTCCTCCCACACCCAGCAAAAAGCCAATACAAACAGTATTACATGCTCTAGCTAATGTGAAAGAAATACAGAGCGCATTCATGCCTGACCAGGATCAAAATCACACTGCCAAGTCATTCAGTAGTGTGTGAGTGTTTCTATGATTGCAAACCCCGGCCCAAGAACCCAGTACCTAGCTGCAAAATACTCTCCACTTTCCTCAGGACCTTATAGCATGCTACAAATGATTCTCTTTGAGAGCCAAGGTGTCTCATTGCCCATCAAATTAGTGAATGCCAAGAAGTTACACAGAAAGTGGTGTACTTTTCTGTTTGTAGGCCACCTTCCCCTTTCTCTTGATAACTGCTTTTTATCTGGGACATTCATAGCATTTTACAGAAACGGGTTTCTGTCAGCTTTCCTCATTTTACAAGCACAGAAACAGGCCCTGCTGTTACGACCAGCTTCCTCAAAACACTGTCACAAGTCTGTGCGAGCTTCACCCTCAGCACCACTATGGTGAGTCCCCATCCTTTCTTCCATGGGTTGCTTCTAATCTTTGCAGTACTTCCAGCTCTGCAGCCAAACAAACCCAATGCCTCTTCTCCATTGCTACAACTTAAGTGAGTGCCTCCTCCTTTTTATCTCAGTATTTCTTCACACCTGAGGTTTCTCCATTGTTCTTTCTCCCATTCTTTCCCACTCTTCCTTTGTCAGGCATAATCCTTTATAGGCTTGGGCAATTTCCACTTCCCTTCCTCAACCACCCGCAGTGAACCGGGGTCAAATTGGTTTCCTTCCCTCAGACAAGTCCCCAGCATACTTATTGTGCAGCTAACATACTGTCATTAGCTAATTACGCCTCATTTCACCCAGGCCCAGAGGAATGGGCTGCAGTTCTTGCCTGCTGCGGTGCATGCATGGTCACACCTGTATTTAAGGGCTGCATAACAGCCAGAATTCACACACCTCGTGTGACACATTGCTGCCATTAACACACCAAAGAGCCGGAATCCCTGAGGCACCTCGGTGCCTCTGAAAAACTAGGTTGGGAGGATTTGCTTGTGATCTCCAGCTCGCAGAGAAATCAGGGAGTGCCTCCTCTTCGGGCTAGAGCAAATATATGTATTACATACAAAATTTTTCACCAGAAATTTGTCTTCCCATTCAAATAGTGTTGCTTTTAGCTATTCCAGGCTCCTTCTGGGCCAAATGCAAGCATCTGAGGCATTCTGCTCTTTGCTTTCTGAGAATTTCTTACACACATGCTTTTTAACTTGCTGTTAAGAATTTAGACCTGGAACACACTTGTAAAGTAATAGTTTCTATTTGCAAATACTAGAGCATTTGGAAGGAGGAAACTGTTCAGTGAGTATAATTTAATTGCTTCTTAACACAATGCTTTTACTAATCTGAAAGTTTTTGTTTTCTCACTTTTTGATGGAAAACAGACATTTTCCCCTGGCAAGTCAATGCTCATTATCATCTTAGAGTTTATGCTAAGTCTTTATTAATAAAATAGCTTTCAAATGAAGAGGAAAAATAATTTTCATAGACAGCTTTAATCATGTTACACTTATATGAGTAGTCTGAATTAAAAAAAAAATTAGAATACTTGAAAACTGTGTCAAGAAACTTATGTTGCAGACAGACGCTCCCTAAGAGTACTTTTGGAGCTTGACCTATTAGACCAAGTTTCCATTAATACTTTGAGCACTTTATTAATCTAGTGCTGAAAGTGCTTTATTTAGACACTAGGACCCTACAGAAGGCTTACATAGCAATTTCTGAAACTGTGAAATTTCAAATTACCCAAAAAATGTTAAGAGTTAAAGCTAGCTGGGAGAAAGCTACTGCTGGTCTGCTTTAGTGGAAGGTACATTTCTTAAGAGCAACACAGAGAAATACTGTGGAGTTGGGTAGCAGAAATAAAGAATCAAGAAAACTTTCAAGCAATACAACAGTAAATTTTCCTTACAAAGTCAAATTAACAACTTTTAAAAAAACATACATAGTAATTAAATTAATAGTTCCACAACTGCTGCCGGTGGGATGCCAGCTGAAGTCATACTGTGACTTTATTTTATTTAAATGTAGGAAAGAGATGAAATACAATATAAAGCTCATGCCACTACTCTGAAATAGAGGGAAGGCCATTAAAAATGTACACATCTCCATTCTGAGCAGACGAGCATACAGAAAGTGCATGATCTTATGGAAAAGATAAACAGCTGGATTTACTTACTTCCATTAACCAATGACCCACTTGTCAAACATAAGCTGTAGATTTAAAAGAGTGATTATGTGAAGCCTCTTACATTACACAAAAAAGATCCTAGCTATGAAATCAGATCAAGTCTGAAAATACTTGAGCGCAGTCAATATTGTTCTTTTATACAGACACAAGACAAGAATTAGTTATTTGTTTAAAAACCTACAACATAATGTAAGGGTAGTTTTCTGTTCAGAAGGGCATTTATCCCACACGTTCCGGTCAGGTCATTAGTGCTGTGCCAAATCCAGACTTTTTGTAAGAGGATGAAGCTCTAATGGAAGCCACTGCATAAACCTGACCATGGGGGCTTTGCCAGCTTCCTTCTATGAGGTACTTATGGAGACGTACAACTGGTGCTCCCGCACTAAATGGTACCCACGACATGTACCTGGCCTGTCTAATCACTCAGAGAGGATTTTTAACAGGGGTTGCAGCTGTGCACACTTTGGTGGCAGATCTCCAGCTGAGGCTTTTAAGGCTCAAGCCAGCTGCCATCGACTTTGCCCCTGTGCCACATGCCTGTTTCTGTACCTGCTCCAGGCTCAGGTAGGAACAAACACGCAAGATGCTACAGATGATTACATTTGGATTTGAGTGCAAACCCTAAATTAACAACAGTGCAAATGTATTACGGACAACAGATTACTAGGTCCCAAGACCTGAAAACCTCTAATTTTACCACCTTGTATTGTAGCACAACAGCATTGTCCACAACAGTGACCTTCCCACACTTGACCTAGAGCTAAACAAGTCTCTGAGAAGGTTGAAGAAGCCATTATTATAAGGAACATTTTTGCTGTAAGGACAATTTACGTGTTGCTTCCACCTGACCTCATTAGTGTGCTGCGCGTTACCAGTGACTCCCACTTTACTGTGACTCAGTATATAGGGTGATTTTCTGCAAGCTGCAGATCATGGAGCAACTGAACTGTATAAGAATCCCAGCAGTCAGCTAATAAAAACTAAAGTTTTCAGCTCCAGTGATTGCAAAGAAATATTGGAAAATGCTGATACTTGGAGCCGGTCCACCTCTGAATTTTACTGTGCTGCTGGGGGCCCTGAGCACTGCAGCTCAGCATCCCAGTGCCTGATGTGGAGATGCAGGCTTTAGCAGCAGCATGGGAGAAGAGGTCAGGAAAGCTACACAACGCCTACCACACCACAGGACAGGGGCACATGCACTTCACAGAAGAGAAGGTACAGGTGGGAAGACAGCCATGGTACTCCAGGCTCCACAGCTCATCCTGCAACAGCATTTTGGTTTCAGCTCAGTTTTTTGTCATATTCCTTAGCAGCACTTGAGGGTCACCACAGGGTACAGTTCCCACTGTGCCAGGCCAGCCTTCTCTTCCCATCTCCCTTCTACATTTCTTTCTCCATCTCTCTTGCCTTGGTCTTCTCTTTCTTAGAGGAAATATAGGGCTATTTATCACTTTCCTGATGGCACCTTCTGGACTTTAAAGTGATCAGCAAGTGATGACACTTGCAGACAGCACTGCAAACAGCTTAGCAAGACACACACTACCAGAAAAAGGTCCTCTAACAGATTCAGCCTGATGTCAGACTTGGGATGGCTGGGCAGGATCAGGGTAGGTCCTGCACACATATGCAAGATTATATTTATAAAATCTAGAAACCGCTTTGAAAAATTACACCGTTATTTTTATAGCATCTGAATGCACTATAAATACTTAACATATCTGACAAGGATTAATATTTTTCAAGGTCCTTAAATTTTGTGGGGTTTTTTTCTGCTGGAACAAAACTGAAATCATTACTTGAATCATCCTTTAATGAACGTTCTCCAACTTCTAAATGAAGTACTATTGATGGAGAAGATGCAGAAGGCAATAAAAGATGACTCGAAACAAAGATATCTTTTTTTATATATTATTGTTTATTATCATGGCTTCAGCAGTCATGGCATTAAGTGGCACCATTTTGTAACCTCTGAACAGTCATATTGTGTATAAAATAATAATTTTAAAAGGCTTCTAACACTTTGAGCACAAAAGGTACAAGTAGCAAGAAAACAGTGCCTTTTCCTCATTACAGTAGAAAATGAGGTTTCTATTTAATAAAAACCCCAACCACAAGGCTATGTGTTTTTGGAACTCTAAGTATATGTCAGTGCTGTTGACAGCTTCTGCATTGGAAAAGATCTCATTAACTCTGAATAAAACCACACGTTATCTTTTTGAAAAGCAAAGTTACGTTCCTGATGAATCATCAGCTGCTTTGCTGAGCTCCTGTGGGATAATTTTTGGTATTGGGTACTGGAAAAATAAATATCACCCCAAAGTTCAGAATATTTTCAGACAGCACCATAAAAGGCTATCCAAGCTACCCAATTCCTAAGTTAAGAAGGGAATGGGGCTGGTGAGCACACAGCCATAAACAAACATTCCATTTGGTTAACTTTGCTCCCTCAGGTTCAGGCTTTAGGGCTCTGGTTTTCTCATGTTGGATCAAAATCAACTATAAAGCATCTGTGTTTTATGCAGGACTGAGTTGTTAACACATGTCCTCCACTGCATTTTGGGGGACCTTGTGGTGTTTCTACAGAATGAACATGCCCTAAAAACACTCTGCTCAGCCCAGAAGTTCACCTATTTCACAATTCTTCAGTCTTTTGGCTGAAGGTGCAAGGAATCCTGCAGGGAAGTCAGGTCTTCGGTGATGTTGTGGGCAGCAGTTGGGGGAAAAAAGCAGCAGGGAACTGAGTGGGAAACAAAATGCCCTCATCTAGAAATAGTGTTTTATTCTGCAGCAGTGCTGGTGCTGGGAGGTAAGGGGAAAGAAGTGAGAAGAAGCACTTCTTTAATCTTCTGGTTTAGGTCACTACATGCACCTTTCTCACAAATGACCAGAGAATAATTGTGGCTGCAAGGAATTCGAAAAAACTCATACAGGCCTTTGTTCAGATCTCCCCTGAACACTTCATGAATTAGTAGCCCATCATATAAACATACTTTATATACATGTATGTGTGTATATACACACACACTTTTAATGTATTTTCTTTCTCTTCCCCTATTTCAAAATAAATGAAATCTAACCAGTAATTCTTGAACTAATGTTCCAGTAGAAACCAGCCTTGCTTTCTAATGTTAGGGTGTATTGCAATTGCTTTGGTGATAATATACCAAGCAAGGAATTGTTACTGCCAAAAGGCCCCTTATTGGTGTGTTGCACATAAGAGCACCTAATACAAGAACTGTAAAATTCCTTGAATGTTCCAATATTCATCCCTCATGTTGTTGTCCATATAACTTAACTTCATGAAAAAATACAGCCATTTGTCAGGCACAAAGCCACTGAAACCTGACCAGAAGGTTTCCTGAGCAAAGACTGGTATATAATAGCATGTTAAATGGATTTGGCTTTTGGAATTGTAATAGCTCAGCTAATTCTCTAGCAATATAATGAATCTCTGGTATTAGAAGGCTGATAGCTAGATCTTCATTTTGACATATAATAGGCCATAAGGACTAAGGGATTTGAAAAGGAAAGGCTACACAGTGAGCAGCAATCCATGGGGAATACACACTGGAAAACTGTCTGTTGCTTTACAGAGAGGGTTACACATTGCAGGAAATCTGCACATGTCAGATAAGTTTCTATTAGACAGGTAGGATGCAGTCTGCTTTTATAAATGTCCACTTGGTGGTTGTGCACTATCTCCAGGCTCACAGTTTTCTTTAGATTTCCTGTTGTTTCCAAGTGCTTGTGACAATGCCAGTATGACCACAGTGATGAAGCTTGACTTTAAGCAGCAGCATTTACTCCATGCCAGAGCGGAAAGCAACAGATCAAAGCCTCCGTGGCTCAGCACAGGACGTTGTCCCGCTGCACTTCCATCTGCACCTTCCTGGGAATGGTTGCGTCCGTGGGGAATGACAGTACACGTTCCTAGTTCTTGCTGTCAGATGTCTCCTGTAGTCTAGATTTATTGCTTCAACCTTGAGGCATACAAGCCTCTTTCCACTAAATTATAGGCTGATTCTCCTGAAAAATCTCCAAGTACACTTGAGCCCTGCATGTCTGCTAATTGCTGTCAAAGTTACTCCTGCAATCTGATGAATCTGGACTGTGTGACTCCTCATTTAACTGCCCGTCTCCTGCCTACCTATGTCTGTGCTGGTGAATTGCTGGTGGCAATTCTTGTATTTCTCATAGAACTTACCCTGAATAATTTCTCACGTCTGTCATGTATCTAGAGAAATCTTTCTGCAAACATATTTAAGTTGTTTGGGTTTTATTTCAGGGCATTACATAACCTGGAGCAAACCCCTAGTTTCACAGTGAAGCAAGTCTTTTCACTTTAAGCCATTAAGCACAACCAAAGCATCACTGCAAACTGAGATGCCTCCTACATCCAAAGTTAGCATTTATTTACATACTGTAACAGCTTTTCAAACATTAGCAAAAATGCAGCAGTATATTATAAAAATGAAAGTTCTTCAGTACACAGCCCAAGCACCATTTCAGCGCCATACACGTGCTTATCACTAGCTATGAATAAAGAAACCTCGCACTGTATTGCAAGCCGCTAATGCTGCAGCACATTCCTTCCAAGGGAAAAGGCAGGAACGGTATCCAGCACAGTGCAGTGAGCACTGTCAATGGTGGATCTATTCAAACGGGAGGTTTAGTACCAGCTGTCCAACGCTCCATTTTGGCAACACTGAAATTTCTTGTTTAACAGCACAGATGCAGCAGCAATGATACAAGGTCAGCAAGTGATGGCAGCCGCAGGAAACACGGATCTGTTCCAGGCACATCCCTTCTGAAGGCTTTCTAAACATTGCCACCTTGTGGGCCTCCTGTCTGATATCACTGGTCCTTCCACTCTGCCCAGGTGACTCCCTGAGCAGATTTCACAGATGCCAAGCTGGAGGCTGAACAGCTGATGTTAACGTCAGTTTGGGTGGGGTGCGAGTCAAATTCCCAAAGTTGGGGATTAAAAAAGGGACAGCACCCTACAAATTCTGTGACATTAATTACTAACCCCATACATATGCTTTGGATAATTTACTCTTTTTCCACTTAGCATTATGATGGCAGCACTAATAATGTGCAGAAGAGCTAACATTTAACAAAACAAAAGCAAGGAAGGATAAAATTTCTCAAAGCTCCCAAACAGAAGGAAAGGGAGAAGTTAGATCCATTGTCCACCTTTAGTTTTCTTTTTTTAAAAATTTATTTCTGCCACCATTTCCTTCTTACTCCAGTCAAAAAACCACCCAAATTATTTATTCTATTTATTATAATATTATGTATAAGATGTCTGTGGCATCTAGTTTAGCTTTTGTCAGTTTTGTTTCATGAGTGAACAATTTCTGATGACCTGAATCTATTACACAGTCAAAGACAATGGAAAGTAATACCACTTGCTATTGATACCTAACTTATCTAGTTACTGCCTCATAGACATCAAACACAGGATCTTGGGTAAAAAAAACACATATGCACAAACATACTTACTTTGAGCATCCAAACACTTTCCCTGGTTGCCGGCTTGAATTATTCCTTGCAGCAATTTGGTACTGAAAAGAAAATATGAAACATTTAGTTCAACTACCAAAATAGGAGGGGGGAAAAAAAGAAATTCACAGATTCACTGGATCGTCTTTGTCTGCACTGGTTGAGCAGTGATGCAATAGTCGTATGCTAAAAATGAAATGAGTAGAAATCCTTCATTACAATGCCCTAATTCAGCTGCATTCACAATGGCTCAGTGTCTAACACATCTGCACAACAATCAGATATCCCCCGATATAGTAGCAGGTCTATGAGCTCCCTTATGCAGTGCTACATTTAGAGTTTATTCATAATTCCCGGGCACACTGTCTTTCTTCGTCCAACAGGCTTCTTCTGAGCACAGGCAATCAGTTATGACTGTTGTGTCATGCAACTGGAGCCTTGCTGCACTTGCCTGAACAGCTTTTCAGAGTAAAAAAAAACATCTGCCATTGACAAGCACAGTAACTGATAGCCAGGAAAGCCTGTGTTTTTGCCAATACAGCACAAAAACGCTGGCAATCCTTCGAAGTGTCTCACTTAACAATGAAATCATGGTGCTGCCCCCTTGTAGCAGCCACATTAAGGCCCATTCCCTTCTATGTTCCTAGATGGAATTGCCTATGAATGTTAAATTTCTCCTCACATCCATTCTCTCAAGTGCTACATTACAGACTACAGAAACATATGGAGCAACCATATATGGGTTTCAATTTGTGCCCTGAATTACATGCTATGGTTACATGGTTAAGTTTCTTAATTTGACTCCTCAGTCAGCAGGAAATATCATTCCTAGCAGGTAAATAATGGTTTACAGTCAGACCAGGGCTCTGGTTATTGCTTGTTTTGCATTCCTAGTCAACCAGTTGAGACAGCCCAGCAGGGAGTATTCCAAAGGCATCTATGTCTTCATAACAGCACAAAACTACACCAAACAGGATCCCAGGGGTACTTGGACTGCATCAGGGACTGAGGGATGTAAGAATCTCCCACAAGTGAATTCATGTTCATCAAAAATCCTGTTTCAAGAGGTGGAAAACATAAAGCAATTGTCACTATAATTCACTGTCAACTGGAAAAGGTAAACAGACCTTTAAAGATAGCTTGTCTAAAGGACTGGATACTAGCTCCAGAAGCTGTGACTCATCCTGGCAGATAACTTACAAAGGCTGCTAGCAAACTGGAAGGCTGAAGCCACCTTGAAGCCAAACCAGAATGGGAATTAGCTATTAAACATGTTATTGTTTCATTTCTTTGAATCTCTCCAAGCCTCTTAAGCTTGGCTTTTCAATGTACTCTTTTTCCTCCATTTGTTTAATGTGGAAAGTGATTGCAGCACAGCTGACAAACCTCAGACATCCTATTGGCAAAGAAACAGCAAATCCATCGCAGTATGTTGGCTTTTGCTCAAGTAGTACCCCTGTGAACTTCAGCTGGGATCTGACAGCACCACTCCAATAAGTGTCCCATTCTTGCAAGTTGAGATGATGGTTAGAAGTAGTCATCTCCCACCAGAAGGTGTTGACCAGAACTTCTAACAGGCAACAGCAGTGGCGAGACACAGCGATTCCCTTAGAAATATGACACTTAATTTACTCCTGGAATGTTCTCCATACTATACTTTTTGAAGAGTGTGCTATTTATGGCATATTGAAGACAGAGGTAACTACTTATTTGTCTTCAGTGTGTAGACCTCAGTTTGAGAGGGATTCGAGTGACACTACCACACTGAACTTCATTCATACAGTCTTAAGCAAAAAGAGAAGTTCTCCTAGTGCAGGTTCCTAAAGCTTGGAAATTGATTGTAATGATGCTTGCACAGGTCAAAGCAAAGAGGTACATCTCCAACAGCTCCTGCCTTTTTGCCTGCACACAGGTGCTTAGCTGAGCTGCAGGGAGCAGCGCGGGCGCTGTGGCCAGATGAGATAATTGGCACTTGCTGCTGTGTGCAGCAGCACTGCCAGGTCTCCACCTGCTCCGTAAGCCATGCCAACACCTCAACCCGTCCTTCTGGCTTGAGATGCCACGGCAGCACCCAGGCAAGGGAGTGGTAGGAAACACTGGATCATTAAGGTGGAATTTAATTTAGGTGGACAAAGGAATGCAGGAGAGGTCCTAGTTAGTGGGTGTGAGGAGGGTGAGGAGGGTAAGGAGGGAGAGCTGGAGTCTTCTTTGGAAGGGTGGAAGGACAAAGAAGTGCAATGAAGGCAAGGAGAAGAGGATACTATGTCCTTCTACTTCATGGCAGGCCATGCACAGCTCTCAGCCGCAGACACCGGCATCACATCACCGCTCTACGTAAGCCAGAGAGCACGATTCCATTCCTCAAAACTCCCCAACACACAGAGGCAGCACTGGTTTTAAAACAGGTTCCCATCTTCTAAAATGTCACCTGCCAAGACACCTAAAGAAATTACTTCCTCCACACTACCAAACATAGGAAAAAGGGGTAAAACACAAGAGGATAAAGATGTAGAGGATCAGAAAAATGGAGAAGACTTTAGGATACAGAAAAAAAGAGTAATTTGAAGAGTAATTTCAGAAAATCCTATGTAATAAAACAGGTAAAAAAGATTGTAGGGGTTTTTTTCAGGACAGAAACTTAAATTTGTTCAATGGTTGCGTGACGCAAATGTTTGCAGCTTTGCGTAAAGTTACACATAGCTGCAAATTCCCCATATTAAACTATCGATTTCCCTGATGAGCTAATTACATTGGGTGAAACAGACCAATGTTTATTATAAAATGCTTTTGAACTAAGCTCTTATTAACAGAATTGAGTAGATTTTATTAGTATCCAGTGATATTCACATAGAGCATTCAGTTCCACAGTCTCCACTCCCACAACCCCTGGTGTCATCCCGCTACAGCTACAGTCGGGAGGCAAAGCCCAGGCAGGGGGGTCAGACTGGTGGGCCCTGGCTTCCAGGGGGCATTCAGAGAGTTCCTCAGGGGTCCCTTCCCTTGCTTCGCCAGGTGTGTGCACAGCCCTGTAGCCTACATTTGCCACTTGCTCAGATACAGCTGGGTTACATACCCGGATGGATGCTAGTGAGTACTGAGGGAGGCCTTGGGCAGGTTTGGCAAACTTTTGCTGTTCAGAGTTAATGGAATCTTGGGATGTCTAGTGGATTCAGCAGGACTGCTGCTCTTCAGGGCTTACCTAGTCTCAGGAGGCTTTCCACCTGTTCCCTCTCACCACATACTTTTTCTCCCTGTGCACAATAGCTATTGCTGCACCCACAAACTTTACCTGCTGAACCTGCTGACACAAACTCACACAGAAGGGGTTTCTATAATAATATCCCCTGAAATGCTGTAAAGCATTAAACTTAATTTGGATGAATATTGACAAAAACAAAACAAAAAACCACCTCATACAAAACAAGAATTGGGCAAGAGACATATGAGAAAGCAAGCAGAAAGCAAAGCAACTAAATGGAAAAAGAAAGTACAGCAGAGAATCTGGAGTAAACAACATTCACCAGTGTCTAGAAGCAAATCCTACAATTGTAATAAGAAAAAGTAGTACCCATAGTTGTTAGTTTGAAGGACCAAGAAGGAAAAGCTAGGACAGAATGTAATTAAAGTGATTTAAATCAAATGCCTTCTAGTACATTTGATGATGTATTTTCAAAACTTTGTCTCCAGAAACTGTGTTTCCCCTGCAGGCACAGAGCCCTGTCTTGTGCTACTGTCTCTCTGTGCACTGGATGCTTTCTTCCATACTGCACAGATCTGCTTTCCTCCCCCTGCCAAGGACTGGAAATGTGATGTTGCATGAAAACAATTTGTAGTATAGGCTGACAGTCACTGATTATTGCCTCAAATATCCTCAGCAGTTACAGCAAAAAAACTTCAAAAGCAACTTATTTTTAGCAACTGAAAGAATTCAAGCAACCCCATGTGGCTGCTATCCAGGCATTTACTGAGTGGAGAATAACTTGACAAATTACAGAAATGGACAAACTCAGACTGTAAATCAGAAAACTATGTATATCACTATTTACATATGCTTTCCTGTTGAAAAGATGAACAGAAACATTAATTTTAAGGCTTGCAGTGTCAAAGGAAAGAACGACTGTTTTTATGAGCCGTGCATGAATCACAAAAACCAAAACATAAACCCCCGTATACTTCACAGCTTGGCAGATTTCTCAACTTGCTGGTAACTAATAGCCCAACCCTATTGTGTCTCACTCTTCCTGAGTCAGTCCTCTGCATCTACGCAGGACTGGGCTCTGCAGCACTGCAGGGAAGGCACAAAGGCAAAGACCCAAAGCAAAGACCTCAAGCAACAGAGCTGAGTTTAGTACTATCTCCAGCTCCAAAACTGCAAGAAACCTGGTTTGATCCAGAATGCTTCACAAGGAAGGCAGTCCCAGAAGATGTGAGATGCTGCTACCGAGCGCACAACAGAGCTTCCCACCTCTTTTGCTCTTCCCATTCCGAACACAGATTTGTTCCAGCAATTCTGCTTCTCTCCAGTGCTCTGATTTCAAGTTGTCTACTGGCATGAAAAAAGTCCTAGAGACTTCTTATAAAACTCTGTTCTCTCCCTCTCATTTACAAAGCAAAGAAATTTTTTTTGGTCATTTACATATAAATAAATCCAAGCATGTCCTACTTAGAAACTTTGAAGGAAAGAACATGCATCCTTTCTCAGGAAGACTTCTACTCTGCTTGGGAAGCCTCTAGATTTTTCTCCCTATAGAGCAATGAACCAATTTGTGTCATTTCTCCTGTCCCTCCTCAACTTCTTGTAAACTGGAATTTCCAAGATCCGGATGCCTTGGAGACAATGCTGGGTTCAAAGCTGCAGTGTGACACCTACATTTCTGCAGCAGCCTACTTGTCCTTCTCCTATTAGCAAATACCTTCACTGCCTTCCCGCCCAGTAACTCTGAGATGCAGTAATTATCTTCCAACTTGGAAAGGGTGTAACAGAGCTCAGTTTGTGTGATTTTACTTAGCTAGTGTGACAGATTTGGCAAACCTAGTTCTCGTATGTCAAGCAATGCCAAACCAGTATATCAAGCAGTAGGTGGCAGACCTAATAGGATGAACAGATGAGACTGTGCATTTATCATACTTTGTATGTAGCAGCAGGCTGCCACATCTCAGTTATCTCCAAAAAAAGTTTCTTTCTTTGCTCCATTTGGAGAAAACAATCTTCCTTGTTATTTGAGCCATCCTTTTCTTTAAAGTTTAGTTCAGAGTCATTGGTGTCTGCTTTTCAGTTTCTATCGCACAACTAAAAGTCTGTCCTACTTGGCACTATCAGTGCCTGGGTCTGTTGGCTTCTACATCCAGCACAACCACCAATTTTGTTCGGTGCATGTCTGTGGTTTACACACTGGAAACTACAGCACACTGTAGTTTGCTATTGATGCACTTCTGTATGTGCTCGTATTATGTTTTGGTTTTTTTTTTTCTGGTAGACACTATATCATCTTACAGAAAGCACTTGGTTTAAAAATAACTAGAGTTGATCAGGTTTCTGCTTAGTTTCATGCACTAGAATATTTCCTCATAAACAAAGTTATGCTGTGATGATGCATGTTTTATAGTGAGGCGAGAAAAGCCAGCACTGACTAAGTTTCCCATTATGAAGAATTTGGCAATAATATTGCCTTAAGGCATTCCAGCCTTAACTGTTTGCTCATTATTTATGTCTCTGGGCTGCCCCTCAGTTTTGCTAGAACTCTGAATCCAACCTGCTCTGAAGGAGATGCAGAAAAGTAGCTAATTTCAAAGTTACTTCTTTTTTTTTCTTTTTCAGATTTAGAAAAGTAAATATGGGACAGTTCACTGTTTCACAGTACACAGCACAGCCCCATCAACACTTGGGTTATCACAACTGGGAGGACAGGATCTCTCTCACTGGCTGGTATTTCTGGCCAGAAACAGGTATAGGGAGCAACTCCACTGAGTGGGATGGAAAAACAAGCTTTAAAAGCAGACACAAACTCCTCAGGTATGGTCTAAAGACTAGTGGATACACAGAGACAGAACACACATCAGCTTTCCCCTGTTCAAGATGGCAGGACTCAGAGACACATGAAAGAGAGCTAGCAGCAACTGCTTTGGTCCATGTCAACCCATCACCAGTTTTCCAGATTTATCATTTCCTATACCCAGTTTTAGGCTTCATTTTGTAGCTGAATCTTATAGACTAATCAACAATTTAGAATTAAAAAGAAGGATCAAGGGAAAAGCATTAAAATATACATTCAAAAGTCAAAAAACCAAAACCTGCCTTTGCATTCTGACCTGAGACGTTTTCTGAAGTTCTTTTAAAACAGCAAAGCCTGAAGTTCAACATGAGGAGTCCTGATGGCATAATAATATTCTGAATTACTCAGGCTGACATTCTTTGAAAACAAGCCTGCTGAACAAGTGCAGTAGGAAGTGGGCAAAGATAACTTCCATGGCAGTGTTACACAGGCAACTGCAGCATCTGCGAGACTCTCATAATTGCTTCAGGGTTATAAAATGTACGAGCTTCAGGACCAGGACAACATTTAGAAGAGTAAGTTGGTTTAAAAGACAGATGTTTTAACTCAAAAAGTAACTTAAATGTAAGTGGCTCTCTAGTATGACGGCTGACAGCTGGTCTGAAGGCCATACCAACTTCGATATGGACGCAGTGAGCGTCTATTCCTAAGGAAAGAGCCCTGAGAAAGTGAGATTTTGTTGTGGAAATAGTCTGTCAACAGAGTTAAGAAATCCAAAACAAGGAGAGAGCTATGTAACAACATTCAAGCACCTGATGTTTTTCTGAAATGCATAAGAGCTGATGTTATATTCAACCAATGGATAACAATGGCGCAGTTAAATAACAGCCAATATTATAGTGTAGCAGTTAGATGACCAATAATCTTGTAGAACAACTGATAAGATATAGAAAGTATAAATGGAGACTGATCATTTATTAAAACACAGCATTTGCCTAGAACCTTTTGTACTGTCCATTTTGCGTGTCGTGTCCGCCTCAACGGTGACAGTCTTCGCTGTCAGCCATACACTTCCAGATATACCTGAATAAAATGCAGGTAACTCAGTTAGGGTGCCTGAGATTAGATGGGCTGAATCTCCCACTACTGTGGGATTAGTTTTTCTGATCTATCTTTATAATGAGTGATGAAAAGCTAGCACATCAGAGAACATTCAGCAAAAATGATTTAGGTGGCTACACAGAGGAGGATAAATGCTCCTACCAACCCTGTATTTTAACCTAGTGCTTTACTATGAGCACTGTGCATGCAAATTGTCTAAACTTACTCACTGGTAGTCTTTGCTAAGTTACAGAATTCAGTAGCTTTCTTTAAAAAGTAAAAACCATCTCCACAACTGTGCAACATTCACTACCTATCCCTATTTCAGACCAGGAAAGGGATGATGACAGGTCTGGAAAGCAAGCATGCAAATTCTTGCTCCCAGGAAGGAAGTGACCTTGCGGGGTGCCAGCTAGCTAGAGAAAAACTTCAGAGAAGAAGGAAGGACCCAGGGGTTTTGGGGGACAAGAAGTTGAAAGATGCTCAGCAGTGTGTCCACACAGAAAAGGAGGGCAGCTCTACACTGGGCTGGGCTTGCAGACCCAGAGCAGTAATTACTGCCCTGTACTCAGGGCTTGCGAAAGTGAAGTTCTTGGGTGCTGGGGAGCCACAAACCAGCGACAGACATGCTGGAGCCCAGCCTACTGTACCAAGATAGTTAAGGAGATGGAGCACATGATGCAGGAGTCTGAGAGAGCTGGGCTTGTCCGGCCTGAAGAAGAGAAGGCTTAGGGTGTGGGGGTATGTATGACTGCAGCCCTCAGCTACTTAAGGAGAGAGTGTAGAGAAGATGGAGCCAGGATCTTCTCAAAGGCACACAGACATAGCAAGAGGCAACAGGCAAGTTTCAACAGGGAAAATCCTGATTACATGTTAGGAAAAGTGTTTTCATCGTGAGAGTGGTTGAACATTGGGTCCAGTGAGGGTGGAAAATATGAATGTTTGAGATATTCAAAACTCAACAAGTTTCTGAGCAACTTGATCTTGTTGGGGATAGCTTTGAACAGGAGTGGACAAGATTATCTCTTTCAACTAATATCACCCAGTGATTCCATGTAGAAGTGTCATCACTGCAGGCTGCTTGTTGCCTGCTTGCCTTACCCAGGAAAGAGAGTCTTAGTTAGGGTATGAATTGCCATCTCAGCCCTTTCCACTGTTCTGGCATGTCTTTCTCTGCCTCAGCTTCCTAAACAGGAAGTGGGCAAGATTCCAGTATTTGTGGCAATAGTTAAAAACAGCTCAAGCCTTGTAACTTGATTTTTATTTTAGTCCATAGGAATCTAAAGGTATAATACATAAATATATTTATAATAAATAACATTTAATATATAAATCAAAACAAGAAAAATTTTGCTTTTACAGCACCAGTGAAGCAGGTAAGAGTTCTTGGACTCCTGTCTTGTGTGAGCAGAATGGATTACTTACAGTCAATTATGTGTGTGCAAACCTATGAAGGCTTTAAGGCTATAATTTGTAGAAATGTCCTGTGAACCCCTGATAAGGTGCTCACCTGACAGTTGAAGGGACATCGAAGGGTGTAGCATCACCTCATTAGTCCTGCACAATCACCACAGGTGCTCCCATAAACCAAAAGCCAAAGAAGTTTGAGTGGTTTCCTCTCTCCTTTTCATCTAATCAATCCTAACCATTCAGTTTTCCTAGGTGGAATGTAAGTGTCACTTTTCCATAGATCCACAGTGTGACAATCATCCCTGGGTTCCAAACTCTGTTGAAAGGACCATGTTAATCTTCCACACTACTTAATCAATGGAGAAAGGTTGTCAGGTGGTCCCAGTGACATAATCACAGCCCAGTGACCATGAAACCCTGGAGGAGCGTGTTTTAGGCCTTCTCCAAGCTGCTGAGGGGAGATCCCCTTTAGCACCTCATATTTTGAGTCAGTCCTTCAACCTTCCTCGTCTACAAGGTGGAGGAACAGCACACCAACACTTCACACCCTTCCACGCATATTTTGACTGAAAGCGGCCAGTGATTACTGTGCTTGGCACAGGTAGCAGGATCGGGGATGATAGCATTGGATCTCTTGGGGGAGTAGACAGAGGAATACTACTTGGTGTTTATTCATGTTTCAAAGCAGTGAGTGCTGATTTGCTTACCCTACCCAGGTGGCAGTACCTCTTATCACTAAGAGAAGCAGAACTTCACTGACAAAAATAACAGCTACCTGTGTTCTCTGTAAGGATCAGAAACCTGCACTTGCAAAAGGTCTTTCAGAAACTGGGCACCTCCTGCCTGTAAAATGGGAAAGCTAAAATGCACTGAAGCTTGAGGACACTTGCATTGTGGTAATGGTCCCACACAAGTAATTAGAGCTAAAACTGCAAACCCTGTATATTTGACAAAGAGAGCACCGAACCACCTGAGCTTTTTTGGGATTTTGAGTGTATGTAGAACTGGAAGTTTCCCCATTAAGGGAAACTACAAACAGTCATGGAGGGGTTCTTCAGAGTAGGACTGTATTTGAAAGCTGCATAAATACCTTTTACTCCTTCAGTTACAATAACATGGCTACCTGATCACAGCTTGTGAACTTCAAGTTGAAGGAAAAATATTCCTGTCTGCGAGATAAGAGTGACAGCTTATCTCACTTAAGTACTCCATGATACTACACAATAAAGCAAGTCATATGGGAGGGGGTTCAAAAGATGGGCTGCTAAACTTCAACCCCACAAGTTAATGTTGCTTTGTTCTGAAAGAATAGTCTGCATTTGAATTCTACCATATGAGAAGCTTTTGGGCTGCCTTATTGAGCTGCCGTAATTCCTCCAAGAAGCTGCAGTACAAAACACACATGAAGTGTTTCTTTATGTTGTTCTGCAGACAAGAGCCACAGAACAGTGGACCAGTCCACTAATTTGAACACATGTGCATCACTTACTCATTAGAAAAAAAGCTTCTTGGGAGATTTCCAAGTTATGCTACATCAGATGCTATGTATCAGATTGAATTTAAACTCCCACAGCATTCTATTCTGCAAGGTTTTTCCTTCAGCACACTGCCTGTAAGCACTGATTTGTAGGAGCACTAAACTAATTTCAGTAGTATACACAATTTAAGTGTAGGTACTTTTCTCACTGCCTTTCCCAGACACTCGTGGTTTTTGTTTGTTGTCCAAACCAATCAAGAAAAATCACCACTTAACTGAAGAAACAGTTGCTTTGGATTGATTTGCCATTTACATGCACACTATTTCCCTTATAGACTTACATGTAAGAGCCAATTTTTCGCATTTAGAAGACAATGGCTTAGATTAACAAAACTCTAGCAGTTTTAGTGTTTGGGAGGGTTGGGGTTCTTTTTATGTGTATCCTTCTTTCATAAAGCTGTCAGTACAGCAGATTCTGTGCAGAATAACAAGACTTACTGTTTCTTCTCAGGCACATGCAATCTGCCCTCGAGAACCCAGCCCCTGTTAATGTTGTAGATAAGCTCTCTTCAAACTGTGGCACCTTCTGTAGCAGCAGCTTCCCAGTAGCTGTTTTTCTTTGGAATGACCAGAGTGTCCTTCAGCTGAGCCTGAAAGAACACTTGGCACATCTCCTGTCTTGCATAAAAACTCACTTTCTTTGCAAAGGCTCCTGAGATGGCAACTATAAGATATTTTCAGGCATGACTGCATTAGTAAACAGTGCTAGATATAAAATACAAGTACAAAAGGTGAACATGCATTTTGGGGCTCTAAATAAAACTTCTGAAAACACAATCCTTATTTCCCAGGCATGAACTCATTTAACAAAGCCCTTCTCTTTTCAGCAAGATTAGTCAGCTATTGAAAGTCCCTGTAACAAGATATTACTGAACTGAACATGCCCAAGGTGAATCAAGGTAGTAACTTGTGGAACAAATGAGCAGCTGCATAGTGTCTGCAGCTGAAGCATCTAACATCAGCTGAAAGCAGTTTTGTCTCTCCCAAGCCAGTGAGCAGTTTTATGTGTGCTTGTGGTATAAGTCCAATTTTCCTCCCTTTCTCATAGTCAGATTGCTTATTAACTAATGCAGCAAAAATCCAAGATTCAACCTACGCTTTCCCATAAGATTGATTTCCCTGCAGGGCCTATCTCACAGTCTGCTGCACTCTGCTGCAACTCTCTTACGCCTCTCCATTCCTGGTCAAAACATGCCACACCTTCCACATGAGTCAACAGAGCAGGGCAGCATCTCCTGCAGCAAGTGAGGAGGCAGCCGAGGGGGGAGCCTGGCCGGGAAAACACAGTCCTTCCCTTCAGCAGTGGGCAGGATGCTCAGAGACATGCAGCCTTGGTCAAAAATATTACCAGGAGCACGCAACAACCTGCACTTGAGCTTGAATTCAGTGGATCTGTCAAGGTCACTTGTGGTGAAATACTCACAGGGATAAATTCCAAATCACCCAGATATTTAGTTAGCATAGGCAAGACAGCTGGAAGTCTTTACAACACTCTCAAATGACACTGTTTGGCACCTTATCAAACTGAATGCCTTTTGCCTGTCGAGAGCATGAGCACATCATTTTACTTCAGCGTTATTCTGTTTTCCCTCAGTGTGACGTGTCGGTGAAACTGCTGTATCCAAGACAGATGTCAGGGTTCAGCTCTCCTCCTCCTTTTTGATGACAAATTGATGTTGAAGTTTAATTTCTAGAATATGAAAATTATCAAGATAATATACTTTGATGTACAAGATGTGTAAAGAAAAATACAACTGAAGCTGTCCCAACTTTAACCAGGTGACATGATGCTACTCTGGGAAGTGCAGTATTTTTAATCCCAGCAATACTCCTCCTTTCCTTAGTCAGTAGAGATGCTTACAGCCTTTCTTGTTTGAAGTGCTGTGTTCTTTCCCATACTATTCCATGGAGGAAAACAGGATGTTCAAGCCAATGTAACAGTTCTCTGACACTAAGAACTCAATAGGTCCAGGAACACAAGTTACTGCTTCTTTTACAGTAATTTTTAAAATCTGGAATAAAGCCACACATTTTGTCAGTCCACATCCCAGAAGAAATGGCCCTGTCTGTGCTTGATACCAACAGAAAGGCATCCAGTAGCGTGGCAAGAGAATCCAACTCAAAGAGTTTTTATGTTTATACACACACAGAGCTATTTATTTAACTTCTCTGAGTATACTCCATGGGTGAGCTGGGAGTGAAACCCCTCCGTGTTCAACATGACGTGCAAGTGGACAATGGGAGATGCCTGAGCAAAGTTCTGGGCTCATGCCGGGGACTTGAACCAAAAGGCAAACCCAACAAGAAGTGAAAATAAACTGCCCTGGGGGCAGCACAGAATTTCTTCAACATCAGAAGCACAAAATTAGACAGCTAGAAAAAATAGGAGGGAAGGACCCTACCACACAGGATACATAGGACCTGGAAGGTATATATATTGTTAAAGCACTTTTTTCTCACCTACCAGACTTCTCTCCTGTTGGTAAGTGCTTTTACTTCTTACATGTATTTTCAAGTTCTAATTAAATCAGCTTTGTGGACTGGAAGCCCCTAACACCTCACGCTCAGATGAAAGAGTGGGTGGTTCCCCCATGCAGCTCAGGCCCTGCTGCAGCACCCTGCAAGCACCCAGGCTGATACCCAGCTCCTGCTGGATACTTCTGAGTGGGCTCTCCGGCACATTCCAGGACCAGCCTGTATGCTTAGGGTTATGAGAAAAGCAGAAATGCCTTTTGGTTTTACCTCACACATCATTCCAAGCAAACCTTTACCTGCAATTTCAAGTTTTAAACAGGTCATCATAGAAAAAAACCCCATGAACACCACACTGTACAGCAGGACATATACAGGAAATAACTCAGAGACCCTATATCCTGTACCACCAATCTTAGTGGATTTATATGGATACAGTTAGGCTACTGCAGAACATACACATTTTATTTATGATTTCTTATGTATCACTGAAACCAGTAAAACCTGAAATAAGATCTTCACAAAGATCAGAAGTCAAGACATCAAATTTCTTGCAGTAGAACACAATGAATGCTGTAAAAAAACAGCATCAATCCCTCTGTGCCACATTGTTTTAGTGGACAGAACTGTACCAGTAACATTGCTTCCCTTTCAGAGGCAGACAAGATATCACTGCCACTGGTCAGACAAACGTTTCTTGTTGGTTTGTTTCACAGCTACATAATAAGTTCTCTGTCATCTGACAAGCCCATCATAGGATTTCTCTATCTGGTTTTCTACCATGATCACATGTTGCCTGTAGTCCCTGCATCCCAATGAAAGATTATTGCTGCAGCAGAGACAAGACATCATCCCAAAGTCATACACAGCACGCCAAGAACATCCCTTACCTGATGTGGCCTTCAAGCATTTTACAAAAACACCTCAAAAGCATTGTTTCAGGCCAAGTGACATCTGACTGGCAGTTATATTTCTTTCTCAATTTCTTATTTAGATCTCAGTTATCTAAGGAGAGTTTTCATTGTATACCACATTCTTTGCAACTCCCCTTCCAGCTTGCACAAAAGAGCTGAATTTCAGGCTTCTTCCTTGTGATAGAAACTGCTGCCTCTGTGCATGACTCTTAGGTGGACAAAAACTGAAAAACTGCAAGTCTACAAGACTTACTGTTTAAACTCAGCAACTTGATGTGACTGCAACTAAACTGGGACAACAAAAGCCAGCTGACTGTCCTCTGACAGCACTGCCCTGAGAAAAAATACATTATTTAAGGACATCAAATAATGTCAAAGAAACAGGAGTTATTTTAGGATCTGTAGAACCCTTCTGATTTCAGGATTCCACAGTCTAAATAGATGACAGCTGAACAGAAGAATCTATAAAGCAATAAGGCACCCAGCTGAGCAGGGTCAGCTTGGGTCTTCTCAGCAGTACAGGTAAAATGGACTTCGGCTGACCCAGGAACATAGAGCAAAATGCATTTCTATTCTCATCCAGGAGTCAGAAGACTCACTTTCTTGGTGGTAGTGGAAGAGATGACTGTGCAGGGCCAGCAAGGTTTAAAGGCTGGGCCCAGACTCAGAAGCTGCTGTTGTGAGAGGACCTCTCCCCTTCTGCTCCGCCCTCCCCATCCTGCTGGGAACCTACATCCTCCCTTTGAACCCTCTCAAGCCACCCACAGCAGACTCTTCTCCACAACCACCCCTGCACCCATCCTGACAGAACCTGCAAGCCACCCCACATCCCTCCTCTAGCTCGGCTCGAACACACTTGTGTTGCCATGCATGAATTAAAGCAGGAGAATCCAGAGCCAGACTTAATTTTAGCATCCACCTACATATGCTGAATTTTTCTGCTTAAATATTCTGAAACCAGAAGTTTTGGAATGTGAAGGGACTAACAGAATACCATGTCAAGGCAATCCCACTGTCAGTGTCAGTCTTCATGTACTGCCTCAAAGAAGGAAGTTAGAAAATTGCCATTGGCCATCTGCCCCTTCATTACTCAGCTCCCCACCAAGAAGTCATCTTTATGGACTTCTTACATTTATAACATAAGTGGCTCCAAAAACCAAATCAGAAAAGGAAAATGCCACCCAAAGACTTGAAGTTTGGCTACTCAAAAGTAGCCTTTTGAAGATCTATCTACATTTATCAAATAAAATAAGTAATCATACATACAATAGTCAGTGTCCCTTGAGTCATTTGCGTTGAATAGCAGGTTAGTGTCAGAATTATGCTAGATAAGTATTCCATAAGTATTACTTTCCAAGTCACTTTAATCCCTGCATAGAAGAGTGGCCAAATTTACAAATATGTTAAGATATGCAATGATGTCAAAAAGTAACTCTACATTACCCACTTGAAAAAGCTTCAACTTTCTCCCTGATTCAGAAAATCCCTCCAAAAGTATCCAAGAGTAGAGACACCTAAGACTCTCTGCCAGTATTGACAGTATTTTCCTCCTCTTTCATCTCCCCAATCTACTGTACTAATACAAAAAGAGATATTAGCAAATACTTTTTAACAGTTGGATCAACATAAGGTACTTAAAATAAATGCAATGCATTTAAAAATACCTACAAACAATCCAACTGCAGCATGTTAACCTCCCGGAAGAATGGCAGTGGATAAAACCAAGGCCCCTCCCTTGCAGGAGATGCCATGCTGTCAAACAAGACTCTTCTCACCACAATCCAGCACAGCCACAATTTCTTACATATCAGTAAAAACATATGGCAGACAGCAGAAATGACCACACTGCTCAAGTTAAGCATCCTACAAGTTTAACATTGACAGCAAAAGCTCCAAAGGAAAACCACAGCATTATCAAGGTGGAAAATGTGTCTATTTAGATGTAAGATGCATTAATTTTCTTATGTCTATTAATCACACAGAACCTGCAAGCTGCTCTGACAGCCTCTCCAGCTTGCATCATGAGGTTTTGCCCAAGAGGCCATCAGTCAGCTTTTACCAATACATTAATTCACAGTTTTGCTTACAGTTTGAAAAAGAGAACCCGTCCACACCACCAGTGTTGCAGAAAATATTACTTTGGTTATTTCTGTAGCCTGTGGTAGTTATTCCAGAATATTCTGAGAACACTAGTAGACTAGTGACCCTCAAATATTCCCATGTTTTGGATGCAGTTAGTAACAAAAAATATTAGTGATTCTACTCCTTCTATATTGAAGGCTTATCAAAGAAAACTTACTACTCTTCTCTGATCTAGTTAAGTACAGATAAAGTAATTAGGGGAAAAAGTTAACTTTTAAGACACTTGTATCTAGTTGCTTATTAAGTTTTCAAAGAAATTAATGCTTTCTTCGATTTTCCCAGAGGCCTGAGAGGAGCTCCCAGAAAGTACTTTTAAGGTTCAGCCCCCTCTCTCCAATTCCTCACAGTTCTGCTTTACCATCACACAGCAACGAGCCCAGAACCAGGTTTCCAGTGTAATGAGATAGGTATTTTCTATGCTGACCAGTGTTCTTGCCACATCCATGCTACCCACCCTGCATTGTTGTGATCACTTTTTGATACACTGCATTTGACTTCAGTTGATGGCTATGAAAGACTTCACCCAGACACCTGGTAAACTGATGTAGACCTGTCCTCAGAATGACAAACACCTGTGTTCTAGAGGAAACAAACTTTTATAGCACCTGATCTCATTGAGGGACATCCACAGTCACTCATGAGACCTAAGCTGAACATGAGTAACTCATAAGCAATCCTGTGCATGTATATATAAGGAAACTGTGATACAGTAGAAACCAAAAATTATAGCAGGATTTTTGGGTGTATCAAAAAGTCATGACTAAGCCGCAGCAATTGTGCAATAAAGCATAGCATATCTTTTATTTGTGTGCTTGAGAAATTAATATTGGTATGACTGACAAACAGCAGCACAATTACAACAGCCACATTAACCTCAGTGTTGTGGGCAGGTGGTGCAAATTAGCCCTCAAAGTCACCAGTCTTGAAAGCATAAACCACCCTATAACAAACAACAACCTCGCCAAGTTTGGGGGTGCTATTTTAAGGTTGGTTTTTCTCCATTTGAGTTAGTGATACAGGAATACAAAGCTATAGAGAACAAAACTCCAATTACACATCAGAGAAAACACAGACCTTTGAAATGACACTAATACTCCATTCTCTGCCACAGAAATATTAGGTGTAAAAAAATAAATTAAAGAAGTAAAGCAGACTTCATGACTTACCTTACCTTGCTGTTTCAAAGGTTCATTTAGAGGAGTATCCCCTGTATGGGAACTTTTATGAAGCCTTGACATGGTAGGATTTTTTGGTGTTTGGTTTTAAGATAAAAACCAGTTAAATTAAACTGCCTGTTGTCATAGACTGGTAGAAAAGAGCTTCCCTTAGATAACTTCCCTTTATAAACCTTACCATGGGTGTGGTTAAGTGACTAGCTCCACCCTTCATCCTATTTAGAAACCCTACCAAGAAAAACCCAACCAAATTCTCTGAAGCAATATAATAATTTTGTCAACTTGTCATGTGCTCTGTTCATTTTTTTTTAAAGTAGATAAATAGTTGATAATTTCACAAGCTAATGGGAAAAATGCAGATAAATAAAATTAAATTTATCTCCCATATTTGTGCTTCCTGCAACGTGGTCTGCAAATATTTGGTGAGTGAACTTGCTCAGTTGTTTGCTTTTTAAAAGCAGTGTTGTAACAACCAGGGGGAAGTCTATCAGCTTTTAGAGTTTATTGGTATTAGAGATGCATTATATTGAAAAGCAACATATCTATGAACTTGCAGCAATTTCCACTTGCATCACCTGAAGACAAGCTTCCACCACCAGTGAAGGCTCTTATTTTCATCACGTACAGAATGACGACGATGCAACATCAAAGCCCTTTGCATGACTCCCTAAATCACACACATGTCCTCACTGTGGAGAGGGATCACCAATAAAAACCAGAATCTGTTGGTTTGTCCTCTAAGTAATCTATATTTTAAAACCCCTCAACTTTCTTTTCTCTCAAGGTCTCATTCAAGAGGATGGGGAGAAGGTTTAGGGCATTGCCACTAAGGCAATATTGCCTGCAGAGTTACATATTGCCTTGGTGTGTAATACAAACGCATGTAGGTGGCTGCACTCTGGTCTCTCAATGTTTTGTTTTATCCCAAGTGATAGTTTTTGTATTCAAGGGTACAAGTATGAAGAACTATAAACATAGGGCTTAAGTTTGGGTTGCCTTTTTTTTTTTCATTAAATAGTTGAGGTTATCCTGGCACTCCTGCAGGAGCCTGGGTGTGAAATTGGAGTTGTTGAGGTGTTTGGCAGGAGCTCAACTATGCTTCTATCATCTGGGTTTGCTTTCAAGGGAGTGATTAGGAAATTATGTTCTTGTTAACAAGATCTGTGCAAGTAATGACTATTATACCCAACATTTCCTGTATTTAAGCTGAAGTGATTGTTCCATCTTGATATGGAAAGCTGAGGTATTTTCTTGAGAATTAGTGACTTGGGCCAGATCTTAACTTTAAAGAGTATTACAGTAAGGAAGTTCATCCCTTTTCACAGTACCAGGCCATTTCTGACTGAAAATGCTAACTGTGTTTAAAAAATATACATTCATGTGGAATTTTTACTATAATATTAGACACTCCCAGAGTGTCAGATGGAGGAAGAAAGTTGCCTTTTTTGCAACAAGAAAAGTTGCATAATAAATAACAGCATTCATTTTTCACTGCTTTTGTACCTCTGCAGGCAGGATAAAGCATCTCTTACTTTAAAATCCATATTTAAAGGACAGATACTCCTGTCTCTTGCTGTGGCTGGAAGTCTGTAATCTCATGCTCTACATGAATACAAAAATTCTGCATCATTCTCCAAGGCTAATAAAACCATTTCACTCTTTAGAGAAAGTCTGATGATTGTGGGGAAAAGAGAACATCTTGGTGAGTTCAAAAATTAAACATAGCATGCAAGAGAAATGAAGGCAGTTCTGTTTAAATGCAGAGTTGAGAAAAATTGAGACAAGCTCATTTTCTTTCCTACCCCTGTGAGGTCCTCTAGCAGAGGTGCTCACTGTGGGCCGCCCTCCCTCTCTTTTCACTTCAGCAAAAACTGACTAAACAGGTCAGCTCTGACTTTCTTGGTTATCACTTCTTTTGAATTGATGTACCCTGACAGAATGGGGAAATCCACAGGTGTGGGTGAAAGGAGGAGGAATATCGCTGGACATGAGCAAGACCAGAAATCAGGATAGGAATGCTAGGGTGTTGTGCTCAGTGCACAGCATTTCCCGACTCCACTGTGCAGCTGGGCTAAGGCTAACCTGTGGTACCCCTTTCCTGGTGCCTTGCCTTTCCTACTGAACTCAGGGCCAGGCTGGAAAACGAGAGGGAGCTGTCAAACAGCAATCACGACTCTTCCTGGTGAAAGGCGGGGTTTAGGGTGCACAGCAGCCCCAGTGGGGAGTCTCTGTGGTGCAACCGGTCAGTGTGTTCTGCTGTTACCTAAAAGGTTGGTGGTCCAAGACCACCCAGGAATGGGGGCTTGGAACTACGTAACTTTTAAAGGTGCCTCCCACCCCAAACCAATCTATGATCTCTTCTATGTTCCTACAAAAAATGGGGGATCCTTTCAGGCAAAGGCTAGAGGAAGGAATAAAGCAAACTGACAGAATAGAATTACTGCCAATTTTGTGGTGAAGTCAGGATGCAGCTCAGGGGAAGAGACACATCACAGATGAAGAACGTGAGAAATCTCACAAGATCATCTTGTAAGATGAGAAAGAAAGGGACACTCCACAGGAGCAGCCTAAGAGCAGCAGTGCATGGATGTGAGGTCCTTTCCAGGCACAAACCCAACTATCCTGAAGTGGATGAAAGCCCAGATATTTTGTTTTCTTAACGAAGTTTTTTGTCGTCATCTGGAATTATTTAATCTGCACTTCAAAGGTCTTCTAAGAGACAGGATACCTAGAGCTGCTGTTCAAAACCTCAGCAAGTGCACTTTTCCTATGACATTCCCCAGACTGGTTTCAGCTGCATCTTGCAACCCTCACTTCCCCTACAGAAATGCACGTTCCTAGAAAATTTTCTGGGGCTTAGTAATGAGACATAAAGATGGTCACCACCAATTACCAATGCCTAGTCTTTCGTACCCCTACATTTCCTGCCTTTTTTGAAACTATTTCTCGTTATTATGATTGACACCAAACCTCATGAAGGATTTAAAGGGTTAATGGAGTTGAAAGGAGTAGCACTGACTGTAAAAAGTTACTGCAATTAATAATGTCTGAGAACTTGAGCCACAAGAAAAAGATGTATAAGATAGCAAAAAGAACTAAATTAACAGCTTTAAGGGTTAGTCTCTTTATTATGCACACTTTATTTGTGTCAGGTGTTTTAAATATCCAATTGTTTGGCAATAACAATTATTTAGCTTTATAGCAGACCTGCAGACTAACCTGTTGAAGAGGAACAGAGCTGCAGGGGTAGGATGTCGTACCCTGACTACTAACAACTCCAGGGAAACCCCAAATCACACAATACTGTGTGGAGCATCAGATGCCAAGGAAACTATTTGCTCTGTTGGTGCAGTCTGGTAGTTGGAATTTAAGCAGTGATAAGTGGTAAGACAGGAGCTCTCTGCTGCCTCTGTGATTAGCTTAATTACAAACAGGAGTCCCCTGTTCTCCTTTAGTGTGTACGGGTCTGTTAATACTAACGATGTGCTCATGCCATCTGCCAACGAGCCACTTCCAGCTTCACAAAGCACAGCAGACAATATTTGCAGGTGTTTGAAAATGTGTTTATTTGGCCATTAAATCCACAAAACCTAAACACTGCCAAACAATAGTTGCATTTGCAGGTATTCCTGCAAGACAATGTCTTCTGAACTAATTCAGACAGGAAGAACTCAGGTCTGTGATAGAAATCAAGAGGGGTATTCAACTATTGCTTCTGTTTTGCCTCTTAGTCTGAGTTTTTGCATCTGACTTGCAAATATTCTTGGATTCAGAACTGTTAGCTTGTCAAGGGAAGCCACATTCCCAGCAGAGATGAGTCATGAGATCCAAGGTTAGTTTCAAGTGCCATATTGCAAGGAAGCTTCAAGAATGAGAGTTTCTGCTTAGTCTGAATATGGCAAAACCAAACAAAACACATTGTTTTCCTTTGAAAAAACTTGACATGATTTGCTTGCAGTGTCATTCAGACTCTCTGAAGAGATTGTTGCTAGTCTATATTCAACACGGTATTGAGGCATAAAATGCTTACCAGATCAAGTTCTATTTTAATAAAACTCTTCTGTAAGGAGTAGCCTGAAAAGTTATTCAGCCATTTCACATTACATATTGTACAAACTAACCCTGTGGTGAGATGAGAGACAGACTTTTCCCCACAGACTTTAATGATTTTATCAAGATTTACTAGATTAAAACAATTTAGGTGTCTGAAGATTATAGCTGATAAACCTATATTGTTACATCCTTCTTACTTGTCAAATTTATCCAGGATTTGTATTTTCTGGCAACTTGATATTTTTATGTGGTTTAGCATTGATAATTAGACCAACTCGAAAGTTTCTCACTTATGTGTATGATAGATTATCCAGTGTTAGTACCCTACTAATTTTATCATTTAAGGAAAAGAGTAAACCTGAGTAAATGGTGTACTCAATTTCTAAAACTGCCCTGCTGAAGAAATACTACTAGCTTCTTCCTAGAAGGTGGAAAAGTAACTTGGTGAGCCATTCTCAGAAGAGACCAGGTTAAAGATTAAGCTTCTGTAAAGAGAACTGTTCCTAAACGTTAAATAGGACAAATTTGAAATCTGGGGGCTTTAAAGGCTCAGCAGAATGAAGCTGGTTGACTGTAAAACTCTTCAGCACAAGACACAAGGGCTTCTGGGACTGAGGAGGCATTCAACCAGGATGAGAGACTCTGCCCACAAACTCTGTCATGTTTTCATCTTCTCTACCACACCTTCTCCTTCACTACCACTGGGCACCTGTACCAGAACATGGTGAAGAACTGTCCCCTCTTCAGGGCAGCAGTTGCTGATCATATTTGAGTATATTTGCCCCTCCTGAAGCCCTTCTCTGGCTATAAGGATTCTGTTAGTGGGGTTGCTTTCCTTCAGTCCTTTAAAAACACTTTTTGGTCGTGGTCATAATATAAATAGCTCAGGGCAGCCCTGCTGCTGCCTGCTGACACTGGGCACTGCTCCCAGAACAGGTCTGTGTCTTAATCCTGCCCGTCCTGCCTCTGCGCGCTGGGGCTATGCCTCAGCTCATGGGGGACAAACACAACGTGAAGCTGTTCTGGGATACAATTAGATAATAATATGATAAATGCTTTCCCTGACAGCTCTCCGAGAACATTCTTGGGTTTGGAATCGTTTCCCTGCAGTTCAGGTTTTGCATTCTCCTCTCCATTCTCCTGAGCCCCGCTGCCAGCACTCTTTCCTGTCATCTGACTTTCCCAAAGGCAGAAGACAAGCCACTGCTTCTTCCTGACAGTCCATGAAGTATCTTTTCAAACCCCTTGTATACAACACCTTGCCTGAGGCTCTTTCCCCACCTTTCCTCTAGGCAGACTAAACCCCAGTTTTTCTTCCGGTCCTGAGAGCACTCACTGCTCTGCTAGAGTTCAGTCTTCAGGTTCCCTGCTCCTAAAGACAGGCATAATGGAGGCTGTCAGCAGGGAGAATCCACAGCCACCATGTGCCAAAAGCCAAATCCCCTCACCTTTTCACCAGTGACAATTCAAGCCCCACTGAAGCTTGCAAGGATTTCACATTGGCAGTTGCAGCTATGCTCAGAGGAGCTAAACTAAAACACCGGCTTTTATATACATGCACATGTACCTGTATTAAAATAAATAATACACATAAAGGTGCTGAAAGGCTGAGGAACTCACTCAAACTTCACCCAACACCACCACATGTGCCATTGTGCCATGGTTGGTCTTTGGGCTGCCAGTGATTCAGCAGTGCTGTCAACGTGCTCCCACTGGGGCTCTCTGCACCAGCTGCAGTTCTCCCTTCCCTTCTGTGCCTCATGCCAACATCTGCCCAGCCCAACTCAGTCTGACACAACCACTTGCAGTTTTTAACATGATATAGTATCACTCTCCAAAGCTGCCTGAGGGAAAACTGCATTCCACTCACCTAATTGCATTAGCCTAATGTTTCTCCCTCTTTTGGAATTAAGCTATTTAAAAAATAAAACTTGACTGTATTAATGTTTCAGCGTCACAAAGCTTAAGGAAAGAAGGGTCAGGATAAAAGCTATTCTGAGGTAAATTTGAATGATACGTTTCAGCCAAAGTTGTAGTAATTTGGAAAGACTCCAAATTTGTTTTTCAATTATTAATTGTCCCTGTTTGGGTAGGATGGAGTTCTTTTTCTTCTCAGTAGCTGGTACAGTCTTCTGTTTTTTGGATTTAGTATGAGAATAATGTTGATAACATATGTTGGCTAATCCTAAATAGTTCTTACCCTAAGCCAAGGACTGTTCAGTGTTCCTTGCTCTGCAAGTGAGGAGCCACACAAGCCAGGAGGGAGCACAGTGAGGACAGAATATTTAATATCAGTAGCATGTTATTATTATTATATTTTGTTTCAAACATTAAATTGTTCTTATCTCAACCAATGAGGTTTACTTTTTCTTTCCAATCCACAGTGGGGGTGAGGGGCAAGTGGCTGCATGGTACTTAATTGCCTGCTGGGGCTAAACCACAACAATAAATTATTGTGATTATCCATTTGGAAGGGCGGGTGTGGTGTGGTGGAGGGGATATAATTTGTTTTTTAATTCCTCCAGGTATCTCACTGGCATTTAGAGGAATGTTCAAAAGTAATACAGAAAAATGCCAGATAATCAGAAGAGACAACGATAATTAGTTGAGAACCCTTGGACTTGTAAGAGCTGAAAGAAACCTGGTTCAAGAGTTCTATCAGAGAAGGGCCTTAGATTTAGAATATCAGACTAAAACCAATAGAGGCCTTTACAAACAAAATCATAAGGCTGAAATAACTACCCCAGCCCAAGACTACCGGTCAGCATTATCAATGCATGGGTCATTTCCAACACACTTTAGACAGACTTTAAGTCCTCTCAAGTGAGTGATTCCTGCTGCCTTTGTGATCAGAGAGCTTTTCCTGCCTGAGGAGCAATAGTGACGGCACTAGAGGCCCTTTTGCTTCTCCGAGGATGGAGCATGCTACAGGAAGACTTAACCTTCAAGAATCCCAGAATCACAAAATTACTGAATGGGTAAGGTTGGAAAACCACCACAGTGAGCTATCTGGTCCAACCTCCCTTCTCAAGCAGGGTCATCTAGAGCACATTGCGCAGGATTGCATCCAGATGGTTCTGAAGTAACTCCAGGGAGGGATACTCCTTAACCTCTCTGGGCAATCTGTTTCAGTGCTCAGTCACCTGCACAGTAAAGAAGTTCTTCCTCACAATCAGGTGAAACTTCCTGAGCATCAGTTTCTGTCTGTTGCCTCTTGTCCTTTTGCCTGCCATTACTGAGCAGAGCCTGGCTCCATCCTCTTGTCACCCTCCCTTCAGATACTTATAAACATTGATGAGGTCCCCTCTCAGTCATCTCTTCTTGAGACTGAATAGGCCCAGCTCTCTCAGCCTTTCCTCATAAGAGAGATGCTCCAGCCCCTTAATCATCTGTGTAGCCTTCTGCTGGACCAACTCCAGGAGCTCCAGGTACCTGAACAGGTAAATGGCCAAATGCCAAAAGTTTTAAATAAGCAGAAGACACCCCAGATGATCAAACCTGACCANGTGTAGCCTTCTGCTGGACCAACTCCAGGAGCTCCAGGTACCTGAACAGGTAAATGGCCAAATGCCAAAAGTTTTAAATAAGCAGAAGACACCCCAGATGATCAAACCTGACCACCAGGCATTCTGACACAGCCTGACAGGACAATTGGCCAAATTATACCATCCTCCCATGGCAAATCCCAGAGAGTAAGGTCATAGAAAAGTGTCATATTTTCCTGTCTTTGAAATATCTCCATAAGGCATAGATATCTCAAACATACCAAGCCTGCAAGACATTAACTGTCCCATCTACTGCTGTCCCTGATCACTTCCCTCTCTTAATAAGCTGATCCTTTTCTTCAGAAGAAGCTGAAATAACTCGTGGATTCTGTAGGCTAAGTTTGAGGCAGACCGAAGGAAACCACACTTGCCCTCAAGAAAAGTCAAACTCATCAACTGTTAATCACTTCTAAAGCCCTTCGTTGTATTTAAATAGATTATATATCATCTCAGTCAGCTTTCCCTGCAAGGGACAACATGAAACTTCATTGCAGCAGCACCAACACAAATCTTTAGTGTTTTTGGAAAGATGGAGAGTTTCCCTTAACTCAAACACTTCACCTCCAGGATAAGGCACTAGGTGAGTTAAGGGGTCATAACCCTCCTGTCCTCCACTTAGGGGATGATTTTCCCTGCAAGGGCTTCACTGACAAGAAGCCATTCAATCTCAGCAGCGGTTGCACACAATGCCTGTGTGAGACAAAGAGAGTTTGTGCTCTTTGTATCTTCTCAGTCATTGGGTAAAGGCCCACCCTGCACATCCAGTTGTGTGAGTAAAGACATAAACAAGGATTAAAGCAGGAGAGTCTGCGTGCCTCAGAGAAAAGGCACAGAGTGAGCGTCTGTACACCGAGGATTTGGAGAGCATTCGGCTCGTGACCTGGGCATCCTGACATGACAGCATGTACAGTTTCTTGTACAGCTGGTGAATAATAAATACCTCCACATGCCCTTGAGATGGTACTTCTAAATACTTATCTCTCCATTGAGGCAGTCAGAACCCTGACTAGATTCACCTTGCAATAATATTCTGGTAGAAGTTTTTACACAGTTCATTTGACTTTTAAAAGAGATTGTATTTTGAAGAGCAAGTGCAACTTAGCAAAATAACCTTTGAGCTGCACAAGGCTTTGTTTGAAATAGTATTCTGCTATTCCACTTCTCAAATGTCATCTCAGTCTCAGTGTTTATCTCCTCTTAAAATATAGCAAAATTGTCACAGTATTTATTTTAAAAAGTTTCCACCTTTTAACAGCTTTAGATTTCTTGCTATGTTAAGTTAGGAGCTGTGAGTTATTATCCTCAATTCATTTGCTACACAGTTTAGGGCCACTGATAAAAAGCAACTATTCCTTTGGAAAACAAGTACTAAAAGGACTATAACACTCACCATGGAAAAAACCCAGAGGATTGCTTGTTTCAAATATCAGAAGTGCTGTTTAAAATGAAAAACTGGTGGTAATTGGTGGGGGATTTGTTGTTGTTGTTTTTACACAACCTCACATGTTCCACTACTGCATGGGAAGCTTGTAGCTTCAGGTAGTGTTTGTGTCTGCTCATAGTGCTGCATCCTTCCTCGCAGGAGCTGTCACCCTTGGTCAGGGAAAGCAGCATGCTGAATCATCAGGCTTTTAAGTGCATTCCCTGGAATGGGATTTATTTATCGTGAAGCTTCCCTACCATGCAACACACCAAAGGAAAGCTCCCTTTTCAAGCCTCTGTTACCAGAAGCTGTTTTGGATGCTTGCAGCTCAGCAGGGATGTGCAAACTGGTTATAGACCGAGGAATTTAAAATTCACGAACACAACGCACCACAGAGCCAGCCAACAACTCTTCAGCTTCCCAACTATTCACAGCAACAAAATAAACACACAAACACGCTTCTTGGTCCTTCAGCCCGCTAAATACTAATTTCTCTTTAGTGATGCAACTCAGTATAATACTCCCGGGATTTTTCTGGCTTCACTGCCACAGGATAGCAGACTCGGTTGCAGTCGGGAGATTGTTTCACCACCGTCACAGCACTGAAATTTCACTTCCTTCTCTTATTTTTTTTTTTTTTAAGAGGAGGGAGTAGTAACCTCTTCTTTCCCAAAGTACTTTCGGCCCACGGGCAATGGCTGAATCAGACAGCGCCGGCCATCACCGCCCTCCTCCCCGAGCTGCCCACGGGTAAAGGGATCGCGCCCGTCCCGTCCCCCGCACAGCGAGGCGCTCGCCCAGGGCGCACAAAGCCGCCCACGCCGCGCCAGGGCCCCCCAGGAGCGGGACACCTGCCCCGGCTGCCGCCCGGCCGCTCCCGGTGCCAGCGTGGCACAGCCCCGGCTCTCGCCTCACCTGCTCCGCTCCCCGCCGGCAGCAGCCGCCTCTTTTCCTTTCTCCCGCCCGCCCCGCTGACAGCCCGGCTTTGTCCTCCCGCCCCTCTCCGCTCCGCCCCGCGCGGGAGGCGCCGCGGGAGCCGCGCCGGGCACGGCGCTGGAGCCGCGGGACAGTGCCCTTCCCTGCCCTGGGGCCAGCGTTCCGCCCGGGCGGGCTCCGCGCGTGGGGACCGAGTGCACTGACCCGCGTCTGGATCCATTTCTTACCATCATCATCATCATTGCTATTATTATTATTACTTTGTTGATTTTATTTATTTATT